>JACCHZ010000108.1:945000-1545000 GCA_018907045.1 Wiebesia pumilae
ATTACCAATGGTAGGGAAGCCTAAACTTAGTGGTAATGAGGGGAAGAAGCATCGAATATCAGAACCAAAAACATCAAATCCTTTTAATGACTTATTTGGAATTCCAATAAAAACTGCTAAGATATCCGTGGAAAACAAAAAAACTTCTGAGAAATCAACTAGCGCAAAAAGTATCATTGCACCTGAGAAATCTGATAAAATCGACAAAAGTACAAAGGTTAAGCATAGTCCTCATAAAGATAGCAAAAAAGAAAAATCATCTGAAGAAAGAAAAGAGAAAAGGGAAAAGGAAAAAGACTTAGTAAAAGAAAAAGAAAAGGTTAAAGAAAAATCTAAAAGATCATCAAGTCCAAGTAATAAGGTAATTTTACTATAATTTTCTAATATGCTTATATAAAAAATAAAATTATTTATAACTTTGTTACGTATTTACAAATTTTTTATATTTATTATGAACTTTATTATTACTATTATTAATAGAAGATAATAAAATATACTTTATAAATTACATAAAAAGTAAGTAATTTTTTGTACCAATTTGAATCTTTTTTTTATAAATAACATATTTTTTAAATATGTAATAGTTTTATTAAAGCTATTTTATACCATTATAAACTGTTATAAGTTATTGTATAAGAATGTATATCTTATTTTCAAAACATGAAAAATTACTAATTCTCTAATTAAATTGAATTATTTAAAAATCAAAATGAAGCTTCTTGCACATTAACTATGACTGTAAATAATTTAGTTTTTTCCTCCTATTTTCTTATGGTTCAATACTATTTAAAAATTATCTTAATCAATGCATATTTTGTAATTACCTTTTAGATTGCATAATAAACAATTTCATTTATATAAAAAATATTTAGTTATAAAGGTGAAATTATATTATATTAATAACCTGAATAATTATTTGTATTTATCTTGCAGGCTAAAACATTGACAATTACTAATTTTTTATCTATTCTATCTAATTTCTTTATTGTTAAATATGATATACTTTAATTTATGGAAAAATATAAATGATACTGTTATTGCTAAATTGTTTTAATAATTAATTGTTGCATAATGGGTTGATAATAAAAATGTAATTAATACTTAGATTTATTTATAAAATTCAAATCCTATACTCTTTAATATCATACATAATTGTACGATCTTTTAATAGTTTACTAAAAACTAATATGCTTTAGAATTAGAATCACAGATAAATAAAATAAATAGCGTCTTATTTAAAATAAGATATATTTTTAATTATGATGAATTTAGTTAATAAAACTTATATAGTTACAAGAAAAAATTATACGTGATTATAGTAAATTAAATTGTTTGAAAACGTAAATAGCACATTTACTTTATTTTTCATGCGTTCTTGGAATACATATAAGTGAATAATAAAAAATTTCAATCTTATCTTTAACGAATTATAATATATTTCTGTACTTTTTATGAACCTTCTATGTTATAATTACTAGATGAGTCACCAAAGTTCAGAAGGTAAAAGGCCATCTTCACCATCTCCAATAAAAAAACCAACAACACCTCCTCTAATTCCAAAAAGACCATCTTCTCCCTCTTCAAAAATTAAGGAAAAAGAATCAAAGAAGATGATAGACCCAGAAAAAGAGAAAGAAAAAATGAAAGAAAGCTCAAAAATCACTTCTGATGAAAGTAAAACTGAAAAAAATGAGAAAGAGAGCAAAAGTGAGCGTAAAAAAGATAAGAAGAAACACAAAGAAGATCGAGATAAAGAAAAAAAAGAAAAATATAAGGATAAGGAACGAGATAAAAATAGAGATAAGGATAGTATAAAGAATGCAGAAAAGAAAGTTGAAAAATCTGAAAAATTAGATAAGGATAAATTGTATGAATCGAAACATTCTAAGGAAGAAAGAAAATCACCAAAACCTATTAAGGAAAATGAAAAAATCAAAGAGGAGAAGATTTCGAAGTCTGATAAGTCAGAAAAGACCGATAAATCGGAAAAGCAAAAAGAATCAAAAAGTGAGAAATCTGATAAACCGAAACATAAACATAAAAAGAGAGATAAAAAAGATAAAAGAGATGGAAGTAAGGAAAGGGAGAAAAAAGAGAAACGTGAAAAATCAAAAGGTTCCAGTGAAAAACAAAATGAAATAGCAAATCAGACTTCGACTACTTTGGTAAAAAGCTGTTTTTTTAATTATAAATAATTAGAAAAACTAATTTATATAAGTCTTGTATCAATTTCTAGATATACTTATTAAAATAAATATAGTTTCAATTACGTAGTGTAAATATAGTATTAATGAGATTATCAATAAGAATGGTCAATTTACAATGTAAACTTTAAAAATAAGTTATACGGTTTTAATATTAATTAGAGTATTATCAGTCATAAAAATTTTATTCATAATTTTATTAGAAAATTTGTTTCATTTGAGGGATCATTTCACGTAACGATCTATAAAATGACGTGAATTTACGATATATTTTACGAAAAAAATAAAGCTTTAGTTCATTTATAATTCTTTTAATTTATTTTATAATATTTAAGTAATATAGAAATATATTTTTTAAATAAATTTAATTATTTATTTTCACTAACGTATAAATAAGTTTTCTTTTCGGTGAGATTTATTTCGGATGACTCATGTATCTGAAAACGAAAATAAATTGATATTTATATTCGATATAAAAATCGCTATCGTTTGAACTATAATATTAAAGTATCAAACTTGCAAATATTTTGTCTTTTTAGTATATTATGTTCGCTATAGTCCCTGCTACAGTTAGTCATATACAGATTAAATTTATCAAAAGTTTAAACTAATCAGTTCCTTCGAAAAAAACAATTATATTTAGAGAAACGCATATAAAATTTTAATAGCAGATTATTTGTGTATAAATTGGAATTTATAATACATCTACTGTATTGCATCTGTTAATAACTGCTTTACGCGTTTAATTTTTTTGTACATCGGCTTCTAGACCGATTACAACACTCATTTCCTTCGTGATATTTTAAAATGAATAGAATCTTTCATTATAAATGCAATCGACACAATAAGTTGTTATTTTTCTCTCTTTTATAGCTTTTTTCAAAACTAAATAAAAAAACAGATGTTACAGCAATACGTAAATTATTAATAAATTTATAGTATTATTAATATTGAAATTATTATTGAATCCTCGGTTTAAGTCCATTAATCCGCAAACATTCCTGATATCGTTAATATCGATGTCGATCATCTCATCAAAAAGATTTCGAGTAAGAATTTATGTAAGTTATTTACACTACCACTGTACTTAAAATCTAAACCTTATTACCCATATTTTGAAAATTCTATGTCATTGTCACACCCTTGTTACAAACTTAAAATAATAATAATAAACTGCAAATTACAGTAATTCGCTACAGGATCGATGATCAGTAGTTCACATACAAATTTAGTTTTACATTATAGTGTTCGTGAAAATTTGACTTTTTTTATTAATTAAACGATTTACCTTGAATTTTTGAGTTTTCGAGCAACATGACCATGCTATTTATTTTTAATTCATTTTGTTGTTTCGACAAAAAAATGATAGGATACTAGACACACTAATCACAATACTGTACTTAGTCTGTAAATTCTGTAATACATAGTTAAATTTGTAAACAGCTTGTGAAATATTTTAAACGAATCTGAATATTACTACTTTATCTTAGCAAAGTTTCTTATAGAAATAAACAGCGCAATAACAGGAAGTAACAATACTAGGTTCATTGTTAAAAAGATATACTTATTAAAATTAAAAAAGCATTTTATTTTGTATCTATGTCAATGGAATAACCCGTAATACAGTTCTTTTTTTGAATTATTTATTACAGGTTACATCACGTGTAACAAACGTACAAGAGAGAGAAAGCAGCGAATCCACTGGATCAGCAGATGAAGATTCCATAATGGAATCCAGAACAATCACGACTATGAAGAAGGAATCTGCTCTTTCAGGTCCACCGGCTGAAATAATCAGGACAATGTCCCCTCCGCCGCCACCAGTTAGCGACTTAAAGAAGGATAAAAACGAAAAGAAACGTGACCGCTCGAAAAGTAGCCGAGAAGATAGAGAAAGCAAGAAAAAGAAGAGGAAAAGCGAGGGTAAAGGTAATAAATTACAAATTTTACTTATAAATGATCAATTGGTTTTTACAAAACTATAAAAATACTTTTATTTTTATAAAATATATAATATGAAATAATGTATTTACTAAGATAATACGAAAACCGTGAATTTCTAAATTTATAAGATAAAAATATAGTAATTTCAAACATTTAATATTTATCCCAATACATTGAAGTTCCTTTTACATTAATTAAAACAGATGCTTATATATATGTACAATAAAAACTGGAATAACAGCTAAAAAATAGTACGTATAATTTTGTTTATAACTAAACTTTTGTTGGTGAATTAAAAATATTTTGTTTTTATTTATTTACCTGTAGGTATTTGAATTTTGATTTGATATCATTGAATTACTTTTCTGTATGTATAAAATTTTTAACTTTTCTCGATCTTTTAGCTTACCACCGAAAAGTTTTTGTATGTTTCTTTTTGTATAATAAATTTATGCAATGTTATTTGTATAGTATAAAATCTTATTTTAATCATGAAAATGAACTTTTGAGCCTGATATTTGTTATTTATAAACTTTAAATGTAATAAGTTAAATATAAACCATCAGATATTCTATATTTTAAATTTTATATGCCCACATCTTTATATTCCAGTTTTTGGTGACGAAGAAATTGTGAAAAAGAGCAAAGATCGAGACCACTCGACTTCTCCTTTAGTCGAACCTGTGTCCTCAAGTCAATCGCCGATAGCCACAAATTTAGACTCAGTGCACGTATCCAAAGTTAAACACTCGGAAGATCAAATGATCAGCGAACCCGCAACAGGAGACAGCGAACAAGTTGCCCCTGACTCAACAAATAGCACGCTCGTAGATACTGAAGAGCCTCTCGTCTTTTCTGAAGATTATGTGTCTCAACTGAAAGACCTCCAGCAGAAAATTATGACTTTACAAGACAATCAGGAGCTACAGAGGGTTGTGCAGGTGATTGCTGAGACTGGTCAGTACGAAATCACTAAGAAAACTTTTGACTTTGATTTATGTGCATTGGATAGACGGACCGTCCAACGGCTCCAACAGTTTTTTGCTTCGTGACCATCCATCGGTTAACATATGGTAATAAAATAAATAAGAAAGAGATGAAGGTTTTTTTTTATTTATAAACTATTATTTATATGGAAATTTATAACAAATAAATTCATGACTATAATAAAAATTTCATTCAAACTCATTGACTTTTTACCTTCAAAGTTTCTTTATATCTTAAGTAGTAATATAACACAATCTATTCAAAGAATCATGAATTATTAAAAGATTTTAATATTTAATATACTTGGTGGTATATATTTTACTGTGTAATCAATGAGCTTATTAGAAGCATTAACAAATGTATATCGTAAAATCACGGGTATCTTTGTTTTAATTGAAAAGATGTTCTGAATATTGTAATCCTAAAAAGTTTGAAAGCATACAATAATTTTATTTTATAACCCAATATAAATAATTTATTTAATATATTCGATCCATTTAGATGGTATTAATTAAATTTTAACGAGTAATCCTTGGTATAGAAAAAACTATTTATTGCAAAAATATCATCTGTGTGCGATCAAATATAGGATTTTTTATTCAAAGTTGTGCATTTAATAAATTAAAGACTAAAAGTTTACATTTCTATATTATAGAAACTTATGATCATTTTTAAATTGTATAAAAATGAGCTTATAGAATTTTTGTAAATATTTAATTTTATTTGTTAATATTAATATAATTTAATTTAATTTTTAATTTAAATTTAATTGTTAATTTAATTTTGTTAATATTAAATTTTATAAAGCATTACATTAATATACGCAATATATAAAATATTGAGTGTAGATCAGAATAAATTATTTGAGAAAATGATTTTATGTTTCATTTTATTTTATGTTATTTTCTACATGTATGTATTATACTAGACAAATAATATCTTAAAAACTTTATTTTTAATTACACTTTAAAATAAAATTTTTATATAGACTTTTATAAACTGTAGTAATTAAAGAAAAAATATTTTAATTGAATTTTTCAATAGGTTTTGTTATGTTTTATAATTAGGATTAATTGATAATCTTGTCACATATAAATATTCAATTTTTTAATGTAACTCCTTTATGTCATATATGTGTATTTAAAAATTTTCATTAGTTTTTTAAAACGTCTTAACTAAATAATTAAAAAAAATTTCCAGCTTATTTCTTATGCATTATTTATAAATTTTTTAAATATGGCATTGTATTCTATCCAACATGAAATAAAAAAATGTTATTAAAAATATTCATTACCTTCTTTGATTCAGTAATTTTATCTATAAAGTCATTCTTTGTATTTATTTTGAAGGATAACTTTTTCAAAAATTTTTAGATGGTTTAAAAAGTTTATTGACATTCAACTTTTTAATGTATTTTCTCACTTTGTTGAATTAAAAAAAAATGTTTTCTATTTGATTTATAATAATAGGATAATAATAATAATATTTAAATTTATGGCTAATGAATCTAGATTTCCACTAATAGTTAAATATGATTTTTAAAAAATATTCATCTTTAAGTAAAATGCATTTTACATATTTTTTAAACAAAGTATTGAATTATTAGACTAGTCTTCATTTTAATTCTAGCATTGTTTAAGAATTTAGGATGAAATTTTGCTATGAACAACTTTTTTTGAAAAAATCTGCGTTAAATATTAGAGGTAAATTTTAAGCATTACAATTGAAAAGAGAAAATATAACCAAATATAATTTTTAAGGTCTTTCAATATCAAAGATATAATAAACATTATTATTTTAAAAGGTCTAAATAACTAAAATTAATTATATATTTTCTACATTATTTGAATAAAAATCTTTGTTTTTTTCTTAATTATTATGTACTATTTTTTGTTACAATCATTTTACATATGTGATTAATTTACATTAATTTCATTGATTTCTAGCTTCATGATTGACCAATTCAGTGATGGTTGACAATTGAATCTAAAGTCAAAACAGATTCAATGAAAATGTGGATAAGAAACATTGTTGATGATGTATGGAGAAATATTCCATATTGTGAAAATGCACAAAAAGCACGAAACTGCACGAAACATACTCTGTAAATATTTATATCAGCGTCTCGGTGTTATGAAATATAATATAAAAATATATGATTAAAATGAAAATGATAGACATATTCGTGTGATCTATACCAATTATAGTACTGTGTTTCATACTTTCAGCTAGATTGAAAAAAAACATTCTTTGTTTTATCATGTTACATTTTAAGAAAAAAATTGTATTTAACTAAATGATGGAATTTTTTATTATTCTTAAAAATCTATAAAAATATTAACGTTGACAGTCGATAAGCTTAATTTTTATGCATTCTATTCTTTAAAACACGCTGCAATAATTCATTGTTCTATAAAGTTTTAATTAGTAGTTATTAAAAATACAATCACTTTTTATTTTTATAAAATTATTATTTAAATAAAAACTGAAAAGAATTAATAGAACTACATTATGAATTTATGTAGTAACGAAAATTTATAAATATCTAATTTTATAACCAGATAATGTATTTAATCTACTATATCTATAGTAGATATATTATTTTTCAAAAATTTTTATTTATAAAAAAGAATTATTTGATAATTACAAATTCTGTTTTTATTAGGTGGCAACAAAAAATTAATTAAAATCGAATCATGTTTTCTAAATACTGAAAATTAACTTGACAAATTCATATATTATAATATTATATATTATTTCTAAATTGCATGCTATTAAACACATTTTAATTTATTTACGAATTAATTTACGTATTATAACATTAACAAAAAATATTTACTTCATAATGAATTTTAATGAAATAAAATTTGCAGAAGCAATTGTAATTGGTTAGTTAACTAATTAATTACGTTATCATTCAAATATAAAAAAAATGTTCGGTCTAAGTATGTATTATGTCCATAATAAATAGAATTGCTAGTCAATTTCAATCTGCGCAATATACTAGGTACTGTACAATGATTAAGTTATCAAAGTAAAAAAAAAAATTTACTCTAACATTATATTCCTGAAAAAAATACACATATATCAATGACAGATTTTTCATATATTTATGGTGAAGATAAATTTATAATTGATTAAAAAGAGTAATTATTAATGGTTTGAAATATGTATTAGCTTATATTTAATCTTTTTGAACTGATATATGATAGACTAAATTATTTATTTACATATAAATTACTCCAAAAATTGAATAACTTATTATTTTTATATATTTTTATGTTAGTAAAACTATAATTTGGAGAAATTTCAATTTTTTAAAACTTTCAATTTTTTTAATTTAAATTTTTTAGAAGGCTTAACTTTGATAAAAAATATTTGTTTTAAACATAAAACTAATTTGAACCTTCATTTTTATGTAATCATAGAAAAATCTAAATCTTTGTCAAATGGTAATTAGTTCAAAAAAATAAAAATATTTTTGAATTGTGTAACAATAAAAATTAATGTTTGTACTGATTAATTTTCTTAAAAAGACCTTTATAAACATTATATACAATTTTTAAATAATAAACGTAAACATCTTTGTAGTTCTTTATAATTTAAATTTATATGTATTTTTTGGATATTGACTCAAATATTGCGATTAAAAAAATTATGAACACTTTTTGTATAAAATAAATTCTATTTTGTAAGGTGCAATGTTTTATATAAAATTTATTTTGTAATTTTTAGGCATCAACTAAAATTAAATATGTATTATAATAATAAAAAAATGTTGACGTGCGTAATAGAAAGCATTCAGACTTCTGCCAATTTTATAAATTCGAAAGCAAGAATTAAGACACAATTGATTAAATTGCAAACATTATTATAATATTCTGAAATACATAATTTTTATCTTTAACATTTAACATGAATTTGTTAAGTTATTTTTGAGCTTCAAATTTATTCAATATCAAGCAAGTTACCTAAATTTTGTTAAAATTGTCTTTGATATTTTACACATTTAAAATAAATATATTCTAGCAATGTGTGCATAAAAATAATTATGATAACTGTATGTATTAATTTTAGAAATTGAAATTTTTTTCTGTTAATTTGGCAAACATTTAATGTTTTTTTTTCTTTAATTATTTCGAATTTTTAATTAGATAGGAATGAATTGCAAATTTTTTTTAAGCTTATGAAGTCTTATAAAATAATGCGTTTAAGATTTTTTAAATTTTTTTGTCAAGCGGCCTATAATTTCTTAAAAAAGAAAATTTGCTCTTAGTAATTACAAAATAAATACTGAGAAGTAAAAGTACCGTGATTGAGGTTTAAGCTGATTTGAACGAAATCACGCGTTGACGTAAATTTCAAATTGAGCGTTAATGTTGATGTTTACTGTATTTTTAATGTCATTGAGGTTTAAGACTTTTAGTTTAGTCTCGTTACAATAAAATTGAACAATAAATTGTCTGACAGAACGGGTCTTGAAATAATTACTTATCGCTTCACTGAGAAAAAAATAAGAAATGTGATTATTTCTCTCTTTGTAACTCCTTATATATATTCTGTATATATGTCGAAAAGTGTACGTGCGCATGTGTAAGTCCATTAGGAAGAAGAAATTGGGAATATCACTTTTTTAATAATCTTGCTTAAACCGCATTATTTGAGATTTTATACATATATTGCTTATTAAATTTACCTAAAATCATGTGTATAATTATGAAGTTATTATTTAGGGCGTTATTTAGTTACAAAAAGGCATGAATCTGAAAAATAATTGTTTAAAAAATCTAATGAAAATCGATGAATATGCTATTTTTCTATAACATATGAAATTCATGAAATAATTCAACAATTTCTTATTCTAAATTCTTTATTATTTCAACAATAATAAAACTTATATAGCAACAATAGCATTCATTTGACTTAAATTATGTATAATTTGTGGCGATGTTGAAAAATAAATCAATACAAAGTGTGGTAAATACATATTTTTATCGAAAAACCTTCAAACATTTTAAGAAATTGCTAATTTCTTTAAAAATAAAGTTAATTATTTAATTATTATTTTTTTATTGTATTTATCATTCTTTTACAAAAATCAAATTCATAACTTGAATATTTATGCATTAAAAGATAACTTTTATATAATACTTGTAAAAAATAGAAATGTTAAATATTATAAAAAAATTATTTGCAAATGTGTGAAAACACTTATTTCTTCAAATGAAGGATAGAAAAATTTATAAAAATATACCATGCACTCTCAAATATTGTATTCTCATTTGCACGCGTAAATGGTGTTCGTACGTATATATTTGTATATGTACACAAAATAAAACAAACTAGAGCATACTTTACCAAACGTACGTACATCCAATAAAAATGCCATACCTTTTAAAAATTCAAAATACTGTCTGCAAAACTGCATACGTATCATGGGTAAAAATTTGAATGCGTATTTTTTTATATGTATTTTTTCTCTACATACATGTAATAAGTATTTTATGTATAATTATAACATTCATTTAAATGTAAACACAATGTATGTATACAGTTATGCATGTGTACTTTTCACGTACTATATGTTTATTGTTATAATTAACGTTGACTTATGTTGCGCCTTCGCGAATCGATTGAAAATTTATTTCTGTTATAACATGAGTGAACTACAATCATGGAAAGCATAGAAAAAAGTAAAAAAAATGAAACATCTTTGCTGATTCTGAAATACGCAGAATCGAACATTCGATATATATTGGCAAAAGAATTTATTTATCATTAACTTATACATATTGCTCCATGAAATTTATATGTTAAGAATTTTAAAATCTAATTCAAATGAACCGGAGTTTGATAGATGCAAATTGAAATTTTACTAGTTGAATTAGTTCGATTTTTTACTTTTTTATTCATAAAATTCAATCATTTATTTCAAGAATGCTTAACTTTTTTACAATCTATTTGCTATATAATATTTTAGAGATGATAAAAAATAAAAATATGATATCTAATAATACATGATTAGAACTGAAAATATATACGTTAGCAAACAGTGTATATGTTAAAAATAAGTAAATTTTCTCTAAGTACATGACAACGTACATCTTTTTTTGACTGATAATGCCTACATCGCGAAAAAAAACACCTAAACGATATAGAGTATTTACGTTTTTCTTTTTTTTGTCTAATATTATGTGAGGATGCATGAAAAAAATGGTGTAAACAATCAATTCACAATTACACGTTGTATTTGGATATAATATATGTATATGCGACATTGCCTCGCGAAAAAGATGCGGTTATACTTTTAAGCAGTCGATAACAAACAACAACTTTTCAAAAAGGTTTTCAACATTTTATATGTAAAAATTTGTTTATTTGCGTATAGCGTGAAGAAAATAGTAAGTAAATGTTTGTACGCAGTGGAATTTATATAGTTAAAAGATAAGATTTATTAATATAAGTAGACGTAAATAAACTTTAAATTCATTAAATTAATTTGTAGTATTTATTTTTTACCTTTAAAACACTATATCATATGATAAAATCCCATAATTGCCAATTTTTATAAATGTTCAAAAATTCGTTTCAATAATTCAACACGAATGTTATATAATAAAATGTTTTATTTTTAATTATTTACTTTAATATTTATCAAAAGTTATATTTAATATTATTTATTTATGCAAATCATAGAAACTTATGTTTTTTGAAATTAATAATTTACATAACTAAATTATTTCTATGATGGTTAATTCTTAATTTAGAATATATTTAAAGTTAAGAATTTTTAAATATTTGAATGTAATACAGTTGTTAATTTTACATTAATTAATTAAAGTTTCATGCAAAATATTTTTAAATACTGCATATAATAAGAGTATTAAAGTATAAAATCTTCATATATATTAAAAAATTTTTACCTATGAATCATACGATGAAATAAAATGTGCAGATCGTCGTTCACTCGCGCTAAACTTAAAGTAACTGAGTTTTACTATTTATCCACTGAACACAAACTTGTTTTCAATTGTTGCATCCATGTTTAATTATTACTTCAATTATCGGACTTAGTGAAAATAAATTAACCTCTAATGAATAAAGAAATTATTATAATGTTAACTAATTATTTTTTTGTAAAGTAAAAATTAGTTATTTCATAAAGCATATCTGAAACGTAATAAATGTGACTTTATAATCAAGTTACTTCGAGTATGGCTAAAGCTTAAAACGATTAGATCTTCTAATTGAATGTTGATTCTATATGAAGAAAAAAGACAATTAATTTAAGTTATGTTTTGCACCTGACCATCCGTTGTTTTTTATTTACAGCTTTTTTTATTCCTTTACTGACAACTACTGAATAAAGAAACATCTCTTTGAATATGGATTCAAATTTCTTTTAAAATGCTGAAATTTTTATTCGAAATTATCCCTTTCTCTTCTAAATGCCGATTATCTGAAGCTTCGGTCTATCCAATTTACTTTCATATAACTGTTGATTTGGTTCTTTCACCAGTGATTGACCGATTTGGTATTTATGCTATAATGCAAATTTTGCATTACTTTTTTCCAATTTGAAGTTGAGTAAACTCAAAAATATAGGTCTTATTGAAATATGCAATACTTCGGAAAACAATACTCTTACATTTTTGCGCTGGCAAAAATTCTTGCAAATTTTTATAAATTAAAAGTTTATGAAGTATGAAGATTTATTTATGAAAACGTTAATGTAAGATATATAAGATAAAGGGTCACTATTCAATGAACACCAACTTATTTTCCATTGATCAAACTACTTTTACTTTATTATTTCGATTATCTAATGATTTAGTCAAAATACATTGATCTTTAACTTTAAAAATGGATTGTAATATTTACAAATTCTTTCTTTATAAATTAAAAATTAGTTATTTACATAAAGCATATCTTAAACGCAACAAATATGACTTTGTAATGATAACAATTCACTCTTTATAAATTATCGAACTATATACATCATCAATGTAACAAAGTTTTATTAGTAATACTTGTATCGGAACAGCATGAAATCGTTAATTGTTAAAAACAAAAACAAGTTTAAAATAATATATAAAATTAATTTAGTAATTTAATTTTAACATTTAGAAATTATATTTAAAGTAAAAATACATAATTATTTAATTAATTATTATTAATTATTTATTTATCACGAATAACCATACACGAAAAATTTATTTTACACAAAATATACGATCTCAACAAATAAAATTGTGGAATACACTAATGATCACGATGCCCCTTCGTGCTACGTTTGATATCAATGCCTTACGAAATGATAAACTTTTTGATGCCATTACATTATGTGTTCGATATGTCATATCAATTAGTAAATACAATTTATTGAATACCTAACAATAATTATCTGAAAATATTTCGAATTTATTACAAGATGATTTGAATGTTTAATATTATATTTTAAAGATAAGTGAATATTTGATTATTAAATTGCTAAATTAATTAATTGTATTAGGTGTACATAATTTAGCGATTTTTTTAAAAGTATTTGTGGTAAATTTTTAAAGACTTATTATAAGTCTTTTATTGGTAATCATGTACTGCAATAATAGTTAAAGAATAAACTCCAAACATTGCGAAAATCAGTAATTAAAAATAGGTATAATACAAAGGATATCTATAAATAAATTAATGAGATTAGTAAAGGTAGAAATCAAAGTATTACAAATATTATTGCAAAATCAAATATAATTACAATTAATGAAATAACAATAATTAAAACTACTTTTTGTGTATAAATAGATGAAGCAAAGAAAAGATTATAGTGGTAATTCGATCTATTAATATATTTGTCTATATAAAAATAGAAAAGTACCAAAGTAATGCTATCATTAAAAGATGGTATCATGATTTCTTATTTTTTAAAATATTAAACAGAAACTAAAATACCTTGACGCTATAATTTAGTAAAGCTACAGACTATATTTATGAAGACGATTATTTACAAAAGTTTCTTTAAGTCTACCATGTTATATATTACTCTAGAAAGTACTTTAAATTATAAGCATATTTAATCAATTTTACCAAATGCATGATCTTATAATTCTATAAAATAATTGATATTTTTCTTACAATTCTTTTGCTTGAATTAATTCATCGCCTACAAATCCATATGTATATTCAAGAATGTTTTCGTCTTTTTTACCGAAATAATTATGTATTTATTAACAATAAATCCTAATATAAAAATTAATTTAATCTTTTGTAAGAAAAATAATGTGATTGTAGCGTGATATTTCTTTATATTTTTTTTCTACACTTATATAATAAGAGATTTTCCACTTATTATATAATAATTTTTATATAATTTTAATTTATATCATTATTTAAATACAGTATGCTGAAAATAATACTTTGTACTGTTGATACACGTAATAAAATCATTTTTTATTTTGATTTAAAATTAATAAATGTAGGTAAATTAAAATTTGTGGAATGACGTTTGTATAATACTTTTAAAACAAGTCTTTTTTAACCAAAATAAAGACTTTTAATCAAATTTCAACATATTTTAATATATAGTTTTAAAATCATACTCACATTTGCAAAAAATGATATGAACCCCATTATAATAATATGAAATTAATAGAGAAATAAAAAACAATTATTTTACTAATGAAATTTATAATGCTACAAAAAAATTTTCACCTGAAGAAATGAAATAAGATTTAAGAATAATTTAAAAACTTTTAGTTTATAAAAGCATTTTTTAAATTTTTATTTTTCTCATTAAATTGTCGAATATAGTATTCGTTTTTATTTTATTATAAAGATTAAGCTAAATTTTGTTTTTAAATCTTTTAAATAATTCTGAATCTAATTTAATATTTTTATTTTTACAATTTACTAGTTATAACTGCACAAATTATTTTAGAATTAATTATATTAATTAGAACATTTTATTTTGAGTGTAAATAAAAAATAAAATACTTGAAATTCTTTAATATTATTTCAAATGATATTAATTTTTTATAACTCTTACAAGAAAACTTATACATGAAAAATCCTAAATATCGTATACGGAATAGATTAAAAATTCAATCAGTTTAATACAAACAGTATATAAATATCTCATTTATATTCTATGTACGTGGTAACAAATATTTATTTAACAATAATTATTATTCATTTGTTTATAAAATCTATCCACGTGAAAGTAACTATGAACGCATGTTTTTATATTATAAAATGCCTTTAAATTTAAAAATAATGTAAATTAAAAATATAGTATGAGGTATATTTTTGTATAGCACAATGTAATAAGTTAATTGTTATTTAAAAGCGCATGCTTATTATTAATTATTACTTTAAAAATCATTATTTTTAGAATTGTATATGGTTCTTAAGCAAACACTATTTTTCTAAATTTTGGTTTCAGTTTTAAAATACATAATACGTTTTTAATTTTAAATTAAACTAATTTTTAATTTTTAAAGAAAGAATTTGTAAATATTACAATCCATTTTTAAAGTTAAAGATTGATAATAAATTTATTGGTAAATAAATCAATGACAACTTATAATTTTTCATTTATAAGTATACAATACAAACACAATACAGATATCCATAATATAATATCCATAATATAATCAGTGATCGCAGGTATAATTATGTAAAGATCAATCATTGATCACATTTAGAATAACCATAAAATAATGTATTACAAACGTTGAGTTTGTAATTATGAAATATATCTCATATAAGTGTACTTGAAAGAATTGCCACTGGCCTTTGATGATTTATAAAATTATTTTATTTTTTTTGTTTATTTTTGATGATTTTATAAAATTAAAGTCTGCTATCATGTACAATTTAATTTCCTGCCAAAGATAAAAATACAAAATAATACGCGAAAAGACTTATCTAACATAACATAAAGAATTTTTTCATCTCTCTCTCTCTCTCTCTCTCTCTCTCTCTATATATATGATTATTATTATTGTTAATAGTTAGGAACAAGTCACACACTGTACATGACTGTCATAATTTTATATTACACATACAAATTTTTTACTTGTCAATTTACATTCTTTTTTAAAGTTAAATAATCTCATGTATTCAGGCACGCGCACGAAGGTAATATGCAACGCAGCGACACAAGGCAATTGTACAAAACGCGAATTTTATCAGTTGGTCGAATCGTAGAAATCTTATTTATATGTTCTTCAACAAGAGTCAAGAGTTGCAGAAATATCTAATTTTTCATGGATGTGCAAAACAAAAAATTTGCAAAAGACCCATGACAATAAACCAAAAGGTAAACATACAAGAAACCTTTACTATAACCTTAAAAAAGTAGTAAACAGACATTTATTTTATTTATTCTTATTTAGTTTTTGTACAACATTCGCTATAACTTTTATTAATAAAGTATTTATTCATCGATTTCTTAATTTAAACACTTATAATAGATTTAAAGTTGTCATAGTTCTATTATCAGATATTGTTCTGTAATTCTGATTTTAAATACAATAAAGTTTTAAATTAAGTTTTAAAGTAAAATTTTCGTTCTATATAGATTCGCATAAATGTTCAATAAAGTTGTGCTGCTTCAGATACAGACATCATAATGTCTGAAGAGAATTACACTAAGGAGAAAAGGCAATTACTACAGAATCTTCGTTCTACCGTTGAAGGATTATTAACTAATGGAGTATCAAATGTGTGGAATGTATATGGAGGTTTAAATCGCTTGCATAATATAATGGAAAAAATTTTTAAACATGGTTGTCGCATATTTGATGCTACTGTAAGTGTTAATATATTATATTTAATATACAATGATTTTGAGAAAGTATCAAAATTGCAAAGTATGAATTAATGTTGTTTCAAGGGATTGATATATTTATAGATATATTTCAACTATTAATTAGATTATAATATTTAATAATTATGCATTAAATAACTTGGTACAAAAATAGTAAATAAGGAAAGAAATATTAAATCATAATAAAAATCATAATAAAAATTTAAATTTTAGTTCATTAAGCATACTTTATTAAATTTATTCCCTTGAATTTTTAAAGAAAAATTACACAGTGCTAGTTTGTAAATAAATGAAATTTCTTGTGTAGGGTGAACCTGATTGTTGGATATTTATTCAAGGGCTGAATTGGCTTCAACCTTCATTAGCTACTTCGCCAACAATTCGTGACTGTGATGAATATCATGTTAATCTGCCAAGTAGAATTGTTTCACATAAAGACATTTTGTGGTTATACAAAAGGTATATACTACTAGTAGTATATACTAAATAGTATATATATATATATATATATATATATATATATATATATATATACTAAATAGTAGTTAATAAGATATTATTTATAAGGAATAATAATTTTTAGTTTAGAAGATCATTCTTTATCACAAAAGCTATCGTGGCTTTTATCTGACAAAGAACATTTACTTTCTTGTCTTGAGCCATGGTCTTTTCTTTGCCAAGAAAACTTAGCAGAAGCGACGTTAGTCTGCTTGAAAGCTGTTGAGAAAAATGAACCAGCTCTATTGACTGAAATAGATCCATCTTTGGTAATAACTACATTTTTGTACTACTTCATAATAATAATTAGTAAAATTGTTGTTTTTAATTTTTATTTAAATGTTTTAAATGTTTAAATGTTTTTAATTTTTATTTCACTTTTTTTAAATAAAATTTGAAATCAAAGTGTTCAGATATTTCTTTTATGTATATTGATACATTGAGCATATAAATAGAATTGAAAATCTTAAGAATGCATCATTATTATATGCAGGAGTCTGCTATTAAATGAAAAGTTATCCGTTATATTAGTCATATCAAAGTATTTGATAATTATATTAGTTGATTAAAAAGTTTTTTATGAAAGTTTTGAAAAGTTCTCAATAGATTACACACACATATAAAATTAATATTAATAATTTTCATTAAGACTTATAATTTTAATTTTAATAAAATTTAAAAACTTTTATAATGAATATAATAGTTAAACTTCTTAGTTAGATTTATTGTTAAGTTTTACTTATGAGGTTCAGATAATTCTCTTAATATAATATAAGTGATTTAAATTTTGTGACAGTAAATGAGATAGCTTACTTTATAGAAATTATTATCATAATAAAAAAGTAAATTATAAATTTTATTAACAATTGTTAATAAAATGTGTTTGTTTTTAGTTAGATCAGTACATTAAAATAATTTTGTCAAGTAATATTTAATCCCTCTAAAATGATAAATTTTGATTAATTTATGTGCAACTTAAATTTGTAAGTTATTGTATTAGTTATTGATTATATATATATATATATATTATATTTCTATATAAATATATGAAATTAATTAATATGACAAGATTTGGTTAAAAAATTTTGTATACATTTTTTATTTTATGTTGTAAAAGTTTTGTTAATAATGAACAAAACTATAGAGAATTAAATATTTTAAATTAATCTAATAATATTTTTGAATAGAATTGAATTGAATAAAATACTTTGAAGATATTTGAAATTTGACTAATTATAGTTTAAAAAAAAATAATAAAAGAATAAATAAAAACAAATTTTGTTTTCTTGTTTTCAGTTTTTACCAAATTGGAGTAACAAGGATAGTCCTAAAGGGACCCACCGACGCTCCTCGTCATATCCTGTAAATCTCAGTAAGCTACGTCAGCAAGTCCCAAATTTGCAAAAAGAGGAAATCTTACCCTCAAAAATCTCCTTTAATAATCACAATCTAGTGGATCAAAAAAAATTAGAGATAATTGAAGCCATGAGATCGATGACGAATAATAGAGCAATCAAAGAGGAGACAAATAACAACGCGTCCCTGAAAGCTTGGAGCAGTTTTCCGGAATTAAAAGAGAATGACCCCGAGAGCAACTGTGGGGGCGTTGCAATGCTGAAGATTATGACGAAAACTACGAGAAAAAAAAATACACCGGATAGAAGCGTTAAAGTTCGTATTTCGCAATCGATCGAACTATCGAATGTCATAAAGGTCGATTATTCTGAAACTAAAGCCGTTGGCGCATCGATAACCATGGAAACTAAATGCAGTGGCGGTTAGTATAAGCCTCGATGATAATTTTCGATAATTGAGTTATAGATTTATTTAAATTATACAATTATTTAATGATTAACTTATTTGGTTTTAACTATTATTCTGATCTTTTAAAATATATTTAGCAATGTAATTTAATAAAATTTAATACTGATAAATTTTAAACTGTATAAAGCATGTTTTTACTAATATGTATATATAGTAAAGAATTAAAATTTAAATTATTATAATATATTATGATCTTCAGTTTTTTACTGCAGTTGAATAATTATAATTTTTAAAACTTACCAATTATATAACAAACAATTTCTTTTAAATAGTAACATTTGAAATATTATTAATGTATCTATAAACACTACAGATTTTATTTTTTGGTGCTTAAAGTATTAAAAAAGTAAAATATGGAAATAAATATCAAATAAAAAACTAATAGTTAAATATAGTCAAACTTTAAAATCTTTAAGTATTTTATAATTCAAAATTACTTTTTATAAGTTGTGTCCTTCATAAATTTGTTAAAATTTATAATTAGTAGTATCTTATACTATCAAAGTCTAATGTCATAATTATTCTTTCTATATACAAATACATTGTAACAATTTTTAATTACTTTTTTATAGTAACATTCTCAAAATTAATTTAATAATTCTAAATTAAATTTTAAATACGTCTAGTTTTTATTACATTTGAAATATTCTTACTTTTAGTCTTTTAATTTAAATATTATAATTTAATCATAAATAAATCTTAATATTTAGGAAATATTGTATTATTTATAAATTATTAAAAACAATAAAATTTTAGTTCAAAAAAATAAATAAACATTATTATATTAAGTATATGTAATATAATATTAAAATTGTGATTACTGATAATTTAAAATATAAATATGAAATGTAAATATCATAGATAATTCGAATTTTTACCATAAGTTATATACTAACTTTAATTTGCAATTATTTTGAAGTCTGATTAGATTAAAATTTATTTCTATTACAATAGTGCTTTTTAATGTGTTAATAATAGGCTATTAATAATATTATAATATAAATGATAAATCCATACAAAAGTACTTTCATAAATTTAATTTTTTTCAACGCATTTCATATTTATATAATTACGTTTTCTTTGTAAAATATAATTATTTTTTTAAAATTATCGCATCTGGATTAGATAATTATAAAAATTATAAAATTTAAAGAAAAGCACATTAAAAAATTCAGATCCATTAACATTTTTTAAATAAAACACAAATATTAAATTAATTTAAAATATTATCGAAAATTTATTGCTTTTCTGAAATTAAAAATTTTCATTAAATTTTTATGATCTCTTTAATGTTAATCGAATTATTTTAGTCGAATGTGAATTGATGTTCTGTTGTTTATTTATAAAGTATTATTTGACAACACGATTCTATTTATGTAATAGTGGATACTCATAAAAAATCTTATTATAAGTAGTTACATATGTGATATACTCATAAAATTAAATTTTTCAAAATAGTGAAGTCGAAGTATATTGCGAGGAAGGGACGAAAGGCAAGGTCAGGACTGAGTAATAAGGCAAAGGACATGAGAACGAGCAACGGCAGCTCTGACATGTTGAATTACGAAGACTCTCTAAGGTTGGAAAAGAATTCATGTCGTAACACTACAGATTCTGTGAGAATTGCATCCGAGAAACCGAAGCGCAAAACATCTTTTCTCGTGGGTTCTGCTCCCGAATTTTCAGGCTCTTGGAGCCTCGAGGTGGAAGGACAAAAGGATCTGCGTACTCCTAAGAAGAGCTTTATCGAGGACGGAGGCAGCAGTGTTCTGCCGATGGCTATGGGTTACTTTCCAAAACCCAAAGAAGGACAGAGCTTGACAAGTTTTTTATCCTCAGCACAATTCGCCAGAGCAAATGCTGAGCTCGACCGCGAAAACGCTCATTTTAGTATTTCTGAGGCAATGATTGCTGCCATTGAGCAGGTTAGTGAATTGTGTATTACAAAGATTTTATTAACTTAAAAACAGAACTTGATCATTAAAATTTCTTATTAGTGAAAATTATTTTACAATTATTTCATCAATTGTTATTTTTATGATTTAATTTTTACCTTATTTCCCTTCCTAATACGAAATATTAATTTATTATTAATGAATAACTCTCTTACACTCATTACATTTAAAAAAGAATTTGTAATTAGTATTTGAAATATATTTATTCTCTTTCAATGTATCAATAATTGTGTGCATGTGTGTGTTTATTCTTTTATTCATTTGTAATAAATAAAATAAATAATAAAGTAAATAAAATAAATAACTCTTGACTTGAACAGATTAATTTTTTTATTCAGTTGTCAAATAATATAGAACATAAAAGAGTTTAGTATTTTATAAAATAATTATTCTATTCGTATTAATTGAAAATATATTATAGTAACATTTTTTAATAGATGCTTCTGGGTATTAAGTTTTGAATAATTGATTACTTACAAAAATTATATTATTTGTATCATTACAATAAAAAATGATTTGCTGATTCAAAGTTTTAATGCTGTGTATGATTAGATGTATTGAATTATGTAATGTATTGAAAATAGATATATTAAAATATATTGACTTTTTTATTTTGAAAAAATAGATAATAAAAATTTTATTAAATAATTCTAGTAGCTTATGTCATCTTTATTTGTAATGATATAATTCCATATTATAAATTATACTATTTCAAAGGTAATTTTTTTCGCAAACAAGATTTTCTAAAAATTTTCATCTTCGCCTCAAATAATTAAAAACTTATAAAATATACATATTACATTAGATGTACCACGTAAATGGTATAGAATAAAGTAAAAATTATGATTTTATCTATATTTATCGAGCTATTATTAACTCTTTTTTCAAACCTTTATCATTGCACCATTCAGAACTATTTGTTTCCTTAATTTTTTTAAAAATTAGTCTTATGCTATAATATTCAAATGATTCGAAAATGTATACAATTTCATCATTATAAAAGAGGTTAAACAATAGATTGTATTCACTTTCAAGAGAGAAATATTCATCAATATTAGGAATCTGTAATATCTTGTTCTCATGTTAATAAAATATTCTAAGTATCAAACGTGTTTGTATTTTAAGCCTTATTATTACAGTTAAAGTAATTTCAATAAAAGGGATTCAAATAAGAAAATGCCGTTTCGTGTATATAGCATAAATATTTTAACTCATTAACAAACTATGTTTCGGGCCGTAGCTCAAATGCAATAGACAACTGCGACTCGTAGATGAAGCTGCTGATGAGAGCGATGAGGAGATTAATAATCTGAAGCAAAGAATCAGGTTGAGACGACGCCAACGTCAAGAGGAGAGGCGAAAGGGTAGCGATGGTGATGGCGGTATCAATACTTGGACGCGTGATCTCCTTAGTGATGGCAAAACCGATAGTGAGTTCTTCGTTTTTTATTATTTATTTTATCCATAAAATTGAATAGTCGGAAAAAGGTAATCAATGAAGATCTTGTTATGTGATAATTTTTTTAAATATACGTTTAGTTTATTTAAATATGAATGAGATGTCTGAAAAACTATGAATAGCTATTGTATACACAGGGGGGATCATTTTGGGTATGGCGTACCTGCGTTCCCGAACTGGTGCGCCAAAACCTTTATGGAATTGACTTTATAGTGGTAGTGAGATGGTAAATCGCATGTAATTTTCACCAGGAATACGAATCATAGTTTACGCCTCAACGGATGAGCTGTATTATCAACTCGGGTGGTACGCTTATAGAGCTACCACGGTTTTAGAAGAATTCTGCCCCAACGAACGGGCTAAAAACTTATCGTAGATAGTAATTCGTAATATCTGCTAGTGATCTATCGATCAAAGGTAGCATGTAGGTGTAGAGTTCTTGATCATGTAACTTTCGCGTAAAACTAACGAAGTTTCAAATGGAAACCCTTTATAAAGTCGATGAATTAAAGCTAAGGCGGTCATGTAGATTACTATAATTGTAAGTGCATGACTATGGTAATAATTCTAGTTATATTATTTGGCTGTCGCCTTTGTAGCAACAACGACGGATCAGAGTATCAGTCCTTTATCGACATCTCCAGGAACGCTTTCCGAAAGTATTTCAACGGATGACGTCCACGATTACGAAATGGACGATACACGCAGCTTATCACAGCTCAAGAATTCTGGTACTTTTCAAACTAAACGATTTTTTTAATTATAGAATAATGTCTGTATAATTCATTTTGAAGATATGCGCTAAATTAATTCGGTACTTTTAAAAATGATAATAACAATATTTACTGTAAATTTGTATAATTTATATTAAAATTTACAATTATTACAAATATTACCTATAGTTATGTTTAAGTACATATGAAAGAAATCTTAAATGCAACTACATTTTTCATTACGTTATAACTTCGACTTATGTTTCTTTTAATATCTTATTAAAATGAGGAAATTGATTTTCAGTTTAAGAAAATTGCAATAATTGCTTAAATTATTAAAATACATTTTTTTAATTTTAAAATACTAAACCGACGAAACATGAAATTTTTATTGTAGCAATGAAAAAATTGCAGTTGGTAAACTTCTTGTTATCAGAATGTTAATTGTTTTCAATTTAAAGATATATTTAAAAAGATAAATCTATGTATTATAAAATATGAAAAGGCAAATTAATATTATTAATATTTATTATTTGAACAATTAATTTGGATCATATTAAATCGTTTTCTTACTTTTACTTAATAATACTTTACATTGAGAAATAATTATTCGATAGTAGACAATAAATTATAATTTGATTTATGAATTGATATATAACAAAAATTTAGAGATAAGATTTTTGATAATTCTTAAATCGTTTAATTTTAATTAATTTTTTTAATTTTACTGGTTGTTTAAAAGATGTAATGTAATTGGTGTATTAAAAAATAACATATTTCGCAAATATTGGATAGTAGATCTGGATTTAATTTTCATAAACTTTTCAACTATTCTAGGGTTATCGGTGTCAATGGCATCGTTATACTCTGAGGCTGATCTGTTCAGATCATCTCCAAAGCACAGCACGGAATCAAATTTAACTGATAGTATTATATCCGCAGAGGGCGTTGCCTTATCTCTAATAAGTAGATTCAGTGAAAAGCATCTTCCACGAGCAAGTGAGCTAAAGTGGCTCGTTTCTGAACAAGATGCACCACAACGAGTTAGTATAAATTACATTAATTATATATTTTCCTTTTTTACAAATTGTATAGAATATGAGTCTGAAGTTTACAACGTTGAAACTCAACAAATAATAAAATTTTTTAAAACGTGAAATTTCTTTTAAAAAACTATTTAAATCATATAATTATCATATAAAATTGATAAAAACATGAACTTTTAAAGTTTACCCTGAAACTTTTCTCAAGAACAGTCCCTATTAAGGAATGAAAAGAATTAGAAAATTTCAGACGTGAAAACTCTTATTTTATAAATATTTTATAAAATATAAATCACAATCATTAAATATTACTAATTACATGAACATAAATCTTCTTATAAACCAAAAGTTAATATATTGCTTTGCCGTTCTTAAAAATGTTTCAGTATGTACTGGTACTAAAAGTAGACCACCCACCAATAACAATTTCCAACAACAATAATTATTGATATTCTATCAATAAAATTACAACATTATAATATCAAAAACTAAACTATGTAAATAGTAATATCTTCTTACATAATAATATTTAGTAACATTGCATAAAGAAGCTTTAAATAAAAATTTTAAAATAATATTTTATGCTTTTGGGATTACACAGCATTTTATTAATTAATTCTGTTGCTCAGATAAAAGCATATAAAGAATGAATTTTCATAGAAAAAAATAAGCTTATCCTCATAGTTAAAACTGTTTAAGCATGCCTCGGCATATACGAATATTTATGTATGGCGTATCATCGATTGTTTAAAAAAAAATACCAAATGTTAAATATTACAATCAAAATCCAAATGTTTACAATTATTTAAAAATTATAAAATTATGATGTAATAATTTCAGTGTATATATATATATATATATATATTAAAAATAAACATAAAAAACAGTTATTTTCTTTATTATAAATAATCTATGAATTTAGATAATCAAATTCTAACGTTGCAAGTTTCTTAAATATGTACAAAAATATAAAGTTTTTATGCCATATTTGTAAAACCTCTAATATATAGTGTTCAGTATTCCAAAAAACTTTTTCACTATACATAAAAAATAATATCTAAGAATCAAAAATGAGCTGTTTCTGATTATTAATTTATATACGGTTACTATAAAATATCATCTATTTAAAATTATAAACCTGTAAAAAACGTTGTATAAAATCAATAAAATAAGTTACATAATATATGTAATAAATATATTTATTTAACAATAATCTCATTTATGTGCTCAGAAAGTTTTAGTTGGTATTTATTAAAATTAAATGTAGTTAAAATACGAATAATTTATTGAGAAGTTTATTTTTTTGTGTTTTTGATTGATGAATAAAACTATTGTTTTAAAAATTTTATAATATATATATACCATTCTAAACTATAAAAAATTAATTTAGTTAAACTATTCTTCTCGTAACATTTTCTTTATTTCGAACTATTTTTGCGATTATAATTTAAATTAGTATAATTAAAAATGGAATGGTAAATAATTAGTTTTATTTGTAGAAATCACAACATTTAATTTACTTATAATATTAAGTAAAACGAAACAAATTACTTATGCTTTCCAAAATAGATCATTATATTTCGGATTTTAGTTACCTCATAATCATCTACTTGAAACGGCATGTATAACATGTTCAAATTATGACTAATTATAATTCGTATTTAATATAGTACAATCATATGATTGCACTATAAATTCATATATACATTCATATATGTGTGTACTATACATATAATCATATGATTGTACTTACATCTAAAGCTTTTGAAAAATGTAGAATAATTTTTCAACATCAACAATTACTGTAGAATTCTTGCTTTTTATTTCTTACTTTGAAAATACATTTTTTATAAAACATTTGAAAATTATGAAAATATAAATAATTGAATGAATTAATTTGTAAACAAAATTTCTAATACTTATCATGTAATTTTACATATATTATTGTTGTAATATATGTAAAGTATCCTCTTATGTAAGAAATATATTTAAAAATTATATCTTTGTAAGCGTATCTCTAAAAAAATTTTAAAAAAAAAAACAAATAAATGAAAAATTCTTGAATAATATTATACTTATAACTAAAGTTTTATTATTGATAATTGTGTGCAACACAATTGTTATGAATTCGGTAATAGCAATATAAAACTAATGTTACGTTTATAAATAAATATTGATTAAGATTTTACAATTGTTCACAGAAGACAAATAGAAAGTTGAACGACAAAACAAATGGTAAAACTATTGTAACAGATGAATGATTATTTTTAATGGTGCAAATAAATTTGGACAGTTCATTTCATCGTTTTTATCGTTTGATCACTCGTATTTATGTAGAAACTCTCTTGGCCAATTTCACATACTTTTACTTCTATTTATAGATTTGCTACAAATTCTCGATTTCATTCTCTGGTTTCGCTGCGACCAACACGATCTTTATTTGATTTTCAACGTAATTCAGCCTACTAGGCCATTTAAGCTCACTACTACTTTAGAATACTTCGATTTTCTTTTGAATTTTTTTGAACTAACACTCAGACTTTATTGCTAAAAGAAAAAATTTATACAAAGCGATTTAAGGTAAAGTCTATAGCTTAATAAACTTATAAAATAAGTATAATTTATATCCACTTAAAAATTTACATGTTTCATAAAAGGTATGCATAGAATAAAAATTAAGGTTTCATCTTTTAACGCCTTACGTAAATTTAATTAAATTTTAATAATATATGGAAATTACAATTATTTAAAAAATAGATTTAATAGCGTTTATAATGTAAATTTGTATACGAACTTTTTACAAAAGTTTTTGAAAAATTTCAACATGGATAAAAATATATTATAGAATATTCTTATGATAATTTAATATTCAAATTACACTAATCTTATATTTTTTTCTTCATTACATTTTATTCTTGATTTTTTTACCGTACACAGAGTCCAAAATAAATGAAAAAAAATGTTATTATTTAAATTCTAACTGCAACTCATACTCTCTTATCAGAATAATCTTATATAACTAGAATGTATATTAATTATCCATATTACATATAAGTTAAAATTCAGTATTGATTATTAAATACGATTTTGTTATATGCATGTATGTATTTTTACTAAATTTTTGCTTTTCGACGATAAAAATTAATTAGTATATATCAAAATAGGCGTGTAAATGTTAAAAAAAAGTATTTTATAGTTACAGGACGTGAGATATTTAACAAAATATTAATTGTTATATAATGGACAAATGCTCAAATATTTTCTTTTTGTAACGTTTTGTATCTTCACTTTAAATATTAATAATCTTTATATATATATAACTGTGAATTTGTTTTTCTGCTGATTTACAAATGAGAACATGTGCGTATGTAATTAATTTATTAAAAAATATAATAAACGATTTTAATAGTATAATGCAAGAAAATATCTTGCATTTATTGTATTACGTTGTTAAAAGTAAATTTTTATAAAATAATACATAGTTAAGTTATATAAGTGAAAATTAATTCTTTCAAATTTGTAATAAAATTATTATGTAATAGCTGTTACCTCTGCCAAAAAGTTGGCCTATAAGTCCAGATGATGCTGAAGTAGGCGATGGCAATTCAATCTCTCTTCGAGGCACAATTGAATGGGCTCCACCAAGGCCTCAGATAATATTTACAGCACACCCACCTCCTGTGTGAGAATACAAATTATTATTATTATATCATAATAAACAACTTTAAATCTTGTTTTTGTTTTTATTATTAAATGAATTAAATTAATACAACTAAAGAGAACAAGCATGATATTTATAAATATTATGAATTGTTATAGTGCAATACAAGAAGTTTTATGCAAATTTTATTAATACTTTAATTTTATATAAAATTCTATTAAATAATTAAAAATTTTATTACGTTTATGTTGAGAGTTGTGAAAATAAATACCGATCATTTTTAAAGCCTAGCAAAGAAATTTAAAGTGCACAACAAATATTAATCAACCTTTTTCTTCTTTATCTGTTATATAGACATATTTCATTGCTTATTCAGTAGTGATCTCTTATACACTTTATTAAAACTCATATTGTAGTAAGTAATAGGGTTGCAACATAGATTTTGTATAATATTATATAATGTTAATTTATAATTAACTACTATATTTATGTAATTAGGCATGTACAACAATGTAAGCCGTGAATTTTCCTTTTATAGAAGACGAATCCTTATAGCAAAACAGAGTTATCGATGTTCGGGTTGTGGCATGAAAGTAGCTGTGGAGTATGCCAACAGATTTCGCTATTGCGAATATTTAGGAAGATATTTTTGCACCGGATGTCATACCAACCAAGTGACCTTAATACCTGGAAAAATTTTATCAAAATGGGATTTTAATAGGTATTTTAAAAGGCTTTTTGTTTATATAAGTATACAAAAAGTATAAAATAATTTTATAATTAATATTTAATATTGTTTAGGTATCCTGTTTCAAATTTTTCATACAGACTTTTGGATCAAATGACGGTAGATCCACTTTTTCAAGTTAGTGATTTAAATCCGATGTTGTATCGAAGAATAAAGCAATTAAATCGCACAAAATTGCTACGAACTCAGTTGTTTTATCTAAAGGATTTTCTTTTTACTTGTCGATTTGCCACAAAGTAAAATTAAATATTTGTATTACTATAACACAATGCTTACGTTTTTTAAATTCATTTAATATATATTTTTAGTACTCAAGAAATTTTAAAACGAGAACCAAATCACATTATTTCGGATCCTCATATTTATTCAATACAAGATTTTACACAAGTAAAAGCTGGAATACTTCCACTAGAGTTAAGTAAATTAGTACAAGAATGCTATAAACATGTCGCTGAATGTGTGGTATGTACTAACATTTTAAAGATTGAATATATCTTTGAACTATTTATAATATAAAATGTTATATAAAAAACAATTATTTTTATAGAATATTATAATAAAATATATTTTTTATATATTTTTTATAACAAATACCATCATAAAATTTAATACAAATATAATTAGCTCTTTTATGAATAGTCTAACTTTAAATAAAAACAATTCTGTTTTATTAAATTTAAAGATGATAATCTTAACTCAAAGGTACTTTTATATTAATACAAAAACATATAATTATAATAAAATAATAAAAAATAATTACAAAATAATTACAAATTTTCATATTGAATATACTGTTTGAGATATTTTAAATATTTTTTTATGAATGTATAGTTGGAAATAATATTCCTTGTAATATTATGTAATTCTTGAATTTCAATAGTTAACATTTTGGAGGAATCATATCTACGGAAAAAGAATTGCAAGTTAGACACTAATTTAATTTAATTGCTATCACAAAATTCGAGAGGAACATAATTAAAAATGAAAATGTAAAGAAAAAAGTTGAGGATTATTATTGTATGTAAAGTGCTGTTTAAAACATTTTTCCAGCTATGTCAGGCTCGGGGATTTATGTGCGAACTATGCAATTCAACGAATATAATATACCCATGGGAGCTGAATAAAGTGAGAAGATGCGAAAGCTGTGGTACTTGTTATCATGTAACTTGTACCAGCGACAATAGAGTGGAAGGAAAACTCGACTGTAAGAGATGCAACAGACTGAAGGCACGTTGCAAGCTTAAGGAAGAATTGACGGGTGGCGCAAGGTGATCAAAGGCCGCTGACACTGACCCTGAGTTTTTATATAGTAATTAATAAAGCCGATTACAGCTTATGAAATGTAATTGCGGAGTCTCGATTTCTAATGACCTAATTTGCAAGTATTTCTATATAATTGTAAATACTATTAGTCAGCTTATATCGAAGTATATATTTGCTTGCATTTGACGTTATTGAGTGATGTTTGTTATATACTTAGATTGAAATTTGGTTACAAGGATGAAGTGGAGCCAATAAAATATTGACTTCGTGTTAGACAACCACTGCATGATAATTTCAAATTATCATAAAACTATAAATACACCTGTAAGTGGTTCTTGACTGATTTGACCTATCTATTATTTATTCATAATTTATAACATTGATAACTAGATAATAATTTTTTATTAGAAAATCATTTCAAAATAGGGAAAAAAGGTGGATATATTAATTATTTTAAATTTATAAAAATATTTGTATTTGTACAAAAAAATAATTTATTAATATTAAATAAGTAGACAGTTAATAACTTACTGACTATTAAAATGACAATTTTTTAAGAATATTTGCAATTAATAGACAAATTAAAAATTGGTAACTTATAGAAATATCTCTTCAGAATTTTTATATTCAATTAATCTTATATTTTGTTTATGTCTTTATAAATTTTAGATAATTTGATAATATATTTCTATATTTATTATAAAATTGAAATTTTTATGACTACATAGATATGTAAACAAACTATTTTATACATGTTCTCGCAAATTTGTAAGAGAATCGAAATAAGTTTTATAGAGTCAGCATTTTTCATTGTTGCATTGAAAAAGTACATCAAGTTTAGAAGTTTTTAAAATTTAAAAGATTTATCTATATATTATTTGCAAATTTTTTAAAATTAATTAGGTGGAATTGTTTCAAAAGTTATAGTTTACTTTGTTAAAAATAAAAATTTTGAAGATTTCATATCTCATTTTAACTAAATTCAAAAGAATTTGTACACTATTCAGTTGAATTTGAATTTTAAATAAAGGTTAACATTTATTTTATGCATAAATAAGATATAAATTTTAAGTAAGACAAACTTTTGCACGTGTACTTGTTAAATAATCATAAAAATGTTTGAAATTTGATGTTTCATTTTTTATTTATTTTATAGAATTAATTTAATGTTAATTTTTGCATTCATAAAATATTTAAGTTTTAAAAAATTTATACTAAAAATTTAATTTGATTATACAGTTTAATATTAATATTTATTAAGAATCAACAACATTTTTATATTAAAATTTGCTATTTTAATATAAATAATATATTTTATAATAAAAATGTTATAAAATTTATTACACAATTCTTTATTTTTTAAAGAAAAATTTGGAATCAAAGATCATAGTTTTATGTTACAATATTTATTGTTTAAAGAAATATTTGTTTTGCACTATTTATTTAAAACAATTTTATAAGCTCAAAATAATTGTTTTTATAATCACATATGTATTTGAATATAAAGTTCAATCATGCAATATAATTTTTGAAAGGATTTTACTAATATATATAAAACTTGTCATATTTTTATGTAGATTGATACATTTTTTAAAAGTAAATATGTATTATGAATTAATATAATTTAATCAAATGCAATAGTATATGCTTTAGATACGAAATATTTAAATTTATTATTTAAACTAATGTACTTTTTCAATAAATTTTATTTCAAATACATAGTACCTGGCTCATAAGAGAAATTTTATATTAAAAAAATATTAATGTAACTATTTATTCACTTGTTAATTTATTTATTGATATTGTCATTTTCAAGACGTTTATAATAAAAACTTTTCAATAAACATTTTTATTTATTTTTCATTTTAGTAAATAAATGAGTAGTAAAAAATTAAGAATAAATATAAACAAAAATTATAAATGACAAATTTATTATTTAAATTAAGTCACATTTATAGTTGTCCACATACAAACTTGTTGCCATATAAAATATTCGATAATAGTACATCCGTTGTTGGTAAAAAAATATATTATAACATTATATACATAGTGAAACATTTTGTAATAAAAATGTAGTAGCTTTATTGTTATTTACACATGCTTTGTTTCATTTAAACAACGACATCAACAGAGAATTCGTTCATCTATCGAAATATAATATAAACATTTATTTCGAAATTAATTTAAATTTTTTTTAAACGTGTTGCGGTATTCTAAAAAATTTAGAATTAATGCATTATTCAGGTATCGAAAATTTGATGAAATACTCAAATCTACTTTTTTATATTTTTAATTTTGAGCAACGCTTCACTAAATCAGCGAAAAAATCGGAAAACTCACAATTAGCGTATCACATATAGATGATATTGCTTGTTTTTTAAAAGAAAATTTATCATTTTAATTGTCACATAACCCTCAATGCGTAATATTTTAATAGATTAAAAAAATAACGGCGAATAAAGCTAAAATTGTTTGTTTGTCTAAAGAATCTTTTACTAGATTTCACGACAGTCAAAATATAACTACTACTGTTCGATGATTCACTGAATAAGTCTCCATTGAGAAAACAAGAAACTCACGTTTTCATCGAGTTTGTTCAACATTTAGAAAATTAATGAATATATAGTTAAAAGACGTAGATTTATATCATCGTTATCAGTCTGTGTAAAGTGTAACAAAAATGCATAACAATATGCCACACTCCTAATCTATGACAGAATCAGCTTGAAAGAACACAGGTCTTACTGTTTTCTAAGTCAATATTTAGTTTGATTTTGTTTCTTCTCAAAAACCATTGTGTATTATACAAAGCTTTTTTACATCTTCAACATACAATGTGTTTAAATATAAGAAATCGAAAATGGTCAGAGGATATTTGACGAATATTACCAAACATTTTTTTTATAAAAACGAAGAAAAATATATATGGAGGAAAAAAAACTTTAAAAAAAGGTTTTTAAAAATCCGTCAAAATTTAATAAGAATATAGAAAAAGTATGACGCTATAATAGATTTTTAACAAATATAAAATCTAAATAGCTAAGAATATTGAACGACGTGTAAAGTCGGTCAATGTATACAATAAAAAAAAACTTATACAAAGTCTATTCATTTTAACGCATTTCCAATATGGTTGTATTTCATTGATATTATGACTTTTACTAATTGAGTCATTGGCTCATTGTCAACCATTATCACACAAGTTTTGCAAGAACATCGAAGTGCGCGATCGATGTCCAAGAGTGTCTCGCTTCCTGCCTTTTTCTCCCTCATTTTGGACTCAAGCTGTCTCGCAGTCAAGGTTTTGGTTCTGAAAAGAACCCCGTAATCGGCGCATCAATTCATGCACCCCTTTTTCCTTTTTCAGACTTTAATACTTACGACTTATGCTAGAGTTCATTAAAAATTTAGAACGTCTTTTAATGGCACTTTTGCTACTTCAAAGAATATTCTAAAACAAAAATAATATTTTCATAAGATTTCAAGATTATAAATATTTATCTATGCTGCAAAACTAAATATTTTTAATTACTTTAAAAATTAAGATAAAGTAATGCATTACAAATTTTAAATATTTACAATAGCATTTTTCTCAATTTTATTATTAAAAATATTAATTCCTTAATAATTATTTAATTATAATGAAAGCTTAGAATATAGTTATTATTAATAGTATCTACAAAATTTTAATCTATTATCTATAAAATAGTTCTTATTATTTGATACTGGAATAATCATATTTTATAAAACAAGATTTCGACATTTTAATTCATTTTAGTTATTAAATATATGAAATTAGTATTTAATAAATATAAAACTCAAATTTTTATTATTTTTCAAAGGTTTTTTAAATTCTAACAAAATATATTATATAATATTAATATAATTTTTATTTAAGTTATTTATTTTCATATTTTTAAACAGATTTCAAACTTTTACACATACATTTTTAAAATTTAACAAGCATTTAGTACTAATAAACAAAACGATAAAATAAACATTGTACTTACTTGTGACTATATTTATTTCGAACAGTTGAAAGAGCTTCTTTGTGCTTTTTGTGTAAGCACTCATTCAAAGCTAGAGCTATATAAGAGAAATCAGACAACTTATAACCCGTATAATATTCTAATGTCGTCGTCCAACCTCCAAGTTCTTTCATTTGTAACGCAAGGAATAAAGCAGCTGCTGCCATTTTACTATCACTATACGATATTGTCGAATAATCCATTAATGAAAACTCAAGAATGTAGCGTGCCAATGTCAACGTCGGCATCGAAACCTTCGCACACTAGAATTTTTATATTGTTTGTAACTTAAAGAACATTGTTGACTTTTTAGTGAAATTGAATATATAACAGTACTTTTATTTCAATTTAAAATTATAAATATGTTTCAGTTCAATGATTTAAAACAGAAATATATACTTGAATATTTTTATCAAGATTATATAAAAAATAATTTTAAAAAATAATATACATACAATAAATTTGAAACAAATACAAACCCTAGCATAACGTCGTAAAAATCTATAAGATAAAGGTATTCCGAGATTAAAATCCATTACTTTGAGCACATTTATTTCCATACGAGTTAATTCTCGATGTGAATAAGCACCATCACATATGTACAAAAAGTCTACTATCATTGGAGGGATTCTCTCCTGTTAAAAATGAAATGAATTATATATTAACAATTCTTATTATTAATTATTTGCAATTGATTCACGAATTTGTGTAATGAATTAACTTCTAACATTTTTCCCATGTTTTCTTTTTCTTTCATGGTTAATGGTAAACTATTCATTTCTATTATATGTTTTAAATACTGCATAAATGTATAAATGAATACAAAACAATGATTATTGTAATACAAGTCTTATATGCAATACAATAAAATGACTCCATTAATATATAATAATGTTTTAGGTATTATTTACTCACATTTTTAAAGTATTGTTAGTATTAATATTTTTATCTTTTCAAATTAAAACTTCTTTATTTATAGATATTTTATTTAATAATTTATAAACATACTTTTAAATTTTCTGTTATAAAAAAGATGTAAAATGTTTATAGTCATTATACGATTTATACAATATTGAAAATTATTATAATGAAAAACTTGTTATTCAACATTTACTTAATCATATTTTTTCAAGATTATAAATATATATCTATGCTGCAAAACCAAATATTTTTAATTACTTTAAAAATTAAGGTTATAATTAAAATTAATAAAATTAATTTAAAATTAATTCTTATACTACCTTATTTCAAGCTTTTACATATCATAAATTTCATAAAAATTTTGTAATTCAAATATGCATTCTATCACTGCATATTTAGAGTTAGTGAAAATTTTTTTATTCTGTTTCAAGATTTATAATATATTATTACAAAGACATTATCAAAGTTAATTACTTTTTAAGTTTAAAGATTTATTTTAAAATGAACAGCTATTTTTTGTATAATTTAATTTTGGTTTTTGAAATAAAAATTTACATTTACCAATATTCATTTTTCCTCATACTATTATTATGATTTGTTTATCTTAAACTGAACCAGGCACTTATTTATGACAATAACAAAATAAGTAATATCTAAAAGAAAGTTCTACTCTCATTTTTACAAACACCACACTTACATCAAATTTGCTAGCTATAAGAAGACTTGCAGCCCCAAGAAGTTGCAATGTTTCTTTTCCCACCGTAACCTTATTTAGATAAAGATCCACTAGTTTCACGGCCAAATAGAGGGTCTCATGATTGAGTTCAAAGGATTCCTGTACCGCAACCATCCAGTCAACGAGTAAAGAGCGCATCCAACGTGACAGGCATACTTGTCGCTCCATATAGTCACTGATGGGGAAGAGATACTCACGCTCCTTTAGGTACTCAAATATGTCCATCGCGTATTGTGGTACCTGGTATGGATCTTGCCAGTTTTCCGCATCAAAGTCCCACTGTACACTATCCGGAAGAACCGTTTTCGGGGCTGCGTTTCGTCGTACTGGTATTATTTCTGATTTCTCCTCAATAGCTGCTGCTGATGGTTCTTTACTTTCCAGTGTTGATAATTTCTTATCTACATCCTGAAAACGACGAAGATAATATTTGGTAAAATTTTTTTTATACTTTAATTAAGACAATTATTTAATATTAGTAATAACAATATTCATTGTAACAGACTGTTTTTTCCGCTATTTAAAGTATAAATTTGATTTAATTTGGCAAATACATATACTATTCTATTAACTATATCTTTAAGATATTTTAATTTATATAAAATGAATATAATTTTCTTAAAATGTTAGTCTTAATACTTATATATTATATATTATTTTTTATGTAAAGTCGATTGAAACAGAAAAAACTCTTTTATTATGATATAAGTATATATTAATGTGACTAGTAAAGATAAAATATTTATGGTGCAAAAATATGAAATAAAATTATTAAATATAATGCTTATAACATCCATAAAATGTACGAAAAAATAAACACATATAATAAATATTTATGACACAAATATTTAAATTAAGTTTCTTAAATCTTAACATATGTATAAAATCAATATATTAAAAATCTCAAAAATATAAATGATATAAAAAAAATTAGTTCTTTATCAGAATTAAATTTTAATATTTTTATCTTATTTATTTATTTGATCAATTTGAAGTTTAATAATAATCATTTAATTATCAATGTAAATAAAACATGAATAACAAGATAATATAATTTTGTAATAGTTACAAAAAGCTCAAAATAAATTTAAATTAAATATTTCAAGCTCTGTAAAGTTCTCAGAATCTAGTGAAGTTTTTATTATAAAATGGTTGTGTATATTTAAATTTTAAAAAAGTAGTATAAATTTCTTACATCAAATTTAATTATCATATTTAAGTATGAAATTTAAAGTGATTATAATTATGCCGAAACTTACTTTACTAGTCCTAGATACACGTTTCACATTATCTTCTGGTAAAGTTTCCAAGGCACTGACATATAGAGAACTTTCATCAGATTTTTCTAAATCTATACTTCGTCTAACACTGATCACCTTAGTAGAACTATCTGTCTTTTCATCTTCTTTCTTCACTGATGGTTTAACACGTACTACTTGTTTTGATTTGGAATGAAGAGTATCTTGTTTAGTTAATATTTTATCCAAAGGCCTTAATGTGTTAGAAGTGTGAGTACTAGTTTTAACAGGTTGATTAATGATAACTTTCTTTGTTACTTTTTTAGCATCATGAAGTTGAACACCTATAGATTTTCCAATGGCCTAGAAGAATGTCATATGATTTTGTAATTTGAATTGGAAATTGATTGAATTTTATTATAAAAGTAAATATTCAATAAATGAAAAATATTTATATTTTTAGAATGAATTAATATTATCTATTTTCTAAATTATATTTAATATTTTTAAGAAATTTTGTTTACTACACAAATATTTCAATACATGAATTTAATTATTAAACGTACATTTGTGATGTTACCAAGTGCAGACCGTTTAGTCATTTTGTCTTTTAATGGTGAGGCTTCAGCTTTTCTTTTAATCCTTGTATCCTTAAAGAAAATTGGTTGTGGTCTTTCTGTATGTGTATTAGTAATAAGTGTGTTTTGTTGGCGTGTGGCTAAACCCCGCCTTGTGACTACTCCAGTAGCAGCAGTTGCTGCCTTATTCTGTGTGCTCAGTACTTTGGAAGGTGCCATTTTGAAGACAGATATCCTTTCTCTTATAAGTTCTAAAAGCAAAAAAAGCAAATTAAAAAAATTGAAATCAATAGATTATGAATATTTCTTTTAAGAGAAGCTAGTTCTTACTAAAAAAAGTAATTTCTCTAGTAAAGAATTAGGTAGGTTCACTATTTTAGAAAATAAATAGTATCTAGGTATAAGAAAACCATGTTTTGTTGCTATGTTCTTTAACAAACTACTAAATAAAAAACATTTGAAAGTTAATATTGTATTTTTTATTTTATAGTTTAATAAAAAACTAAGCAGTTATTGGGAGAAAGCATAAATGTGATGTCTTTCAAAAATATATGGATAATTATAATTTATTCATTAAAAGTCATATTTTAAACAATTAACAAAAATTCAATTATAAATAGAAATGTACATTTTCTAAACATACATATTTTTTGGTATTTATGATTTCTATATTTCACAAATAACTATTTGGTAAATTTAAAATAAGTATTAATCTAGTACAAAACTAATAATTTTTAATTTCCAATAATTAATATTTTGTATAATCATAAACATTTAAACACTAACAAAGCGAGATTATTGTTTATTTTTTATATAAATAAGAAATTCGGAAATTATTGTAAAAAAAATAATATAAAAAAGTTCATTAAATATTCATTTCGAAATTAACTGGTACTAAGAGTAAAAACGAATTTTTTAACTATACAGTCCAATTTTAATATAATTTTGTAAAAAAATATGAAATCTCATGGTTAAAATTTTTTTAAGTATAGTTTAAACAGTTAATCAATTATTTGTGAATAATATTAATTATTTTTGTCAAATTACATAACTGAATTAGCATCTTTAATTTAAATTATTGTAAAAACTTTGTAAATTTTAACTGCATATAATAATTTAAAAATTTCAATATAATTTTATCAACAAGAATATAATCAACAAGAAAATAAAGAAAATATCAACAATAAAATACTTTATTATTTACTTAAAATATATTTACATTTATTTATAATAATATTAATAAGTGATTTTTCAACTATGTTGAAATCACTAAGAATGTATGATTAGTGTATTCGTACCACTTTAATACATAATAACAATTAAATATCTACCTAAAATAAGAAGTAAATTAAGAACTTTGGTAAATATATTTTTTTCATCTAAAATTAGTAACAGAAAAAAAAATTGTATGTATATATATATATATATATTAAATAAATTTTTTAATCAATTTTACTTAATTTTTTTTTATAATTTTTAATTTATCTTAATAAAGAACGGTCTAGGAAATAAAAAATAAATTCAAAATACTAATCTAATCATTTACATACCTGTAAGTACATGTTAGCCATGAGAATTGTTTTCTTTTACTAAGATATATATTATAAATATATGCAGATGATTCTTATTATAAATTTGAAAATTAATTAATCATATATTATTAAATAACAATTAAAAGAATATTACAAAAATAGATATTATATTTCTATATTATGAACTCTCAGAAATATAATACATTTAATACAATAGAAGTGTAATTACTAAAAATTTATAAACAAAAGAAAAATAGACTTTATGATTATTAAATTAGTAAATTAGTAAATTACTCTACATATAAATTTAAAAATAATATTTATTAAACTTATATCAATCACTGATTGTAGTTTAATAATTAATTTATGCAATCTATAAACAAACGTGATCTCATTGGTATTTAAATACCTAAACTGATTTAGTTAATTGAATGTCACCTGATTTTATAGTTTATTAAAAAAAATTTAGAATGTCTACTGTTATAAAATTCAATATTGAAAGCAATTATGAGCAACAAGTAAATATAAACTTAAGAAAATCATGTAGCTTTAATAACTTCAGTTAATTAACTATAAGGTTAATTATTGCATATATATACTATTATAAAATAAACAAAAAACCAATAACGAATTTAACAATTATTTCCCTTCATAATTTAATCAAAATTATAAAAAATTTTCAATACAAAGCAGTGATATTGTTTACGTATAAGGTGACATTCCAGTAGAGCCTAAAAACTCGTACATACAAAGCAAATAATCTCGGAGAATATATTATGTCTTCAAATGCGTCACTGGTATCAAGTCACGCGCCAGGCAATAACCGTTGTCACTACAGGAAATCGATCTTCAAAACTCGAATCCGAAAGTTCAAATAACTCTTAATTTTTGTTCTTTCTTGTTACCTTCAACCTTCCCCAAGAAGATTCAGTCAAAATCTTCGTAGACTTCAGTCACAAATTGAAACATTTCGAAAGTCTTGTGGGTTGTTACACACGCACCTCCAATGTCGCAAGCCAGCATGGCGGGGAAACAGGCGGGAAGAAATTTCGTGTTTTTCCAATCCTTGAACTTTTCTGATGACTCACAGAACAATTAAAACGTTTTTGCGACAGTTTTTGTCAAGAAAATCGAAAACGACATTTGAACGTTTACGTTAAAACGGAAAAACCATGATGAAGTGCTCCAAAACAATCACTTGAAGCACACACCCGCTAACGCATGTTTTGTAACGGTCGTACGGTGTATAAGTACATACCTGGTACCTGCTTATCCTTTTTCTATCGTACGGCGTAAATTATTTCTAAGATTTTAGAGGAAGGCCGTCGTCATTTATTTACAAGGCGCGGGACGACAGTCAGAAAAAGATGGTACGTTATAAGAGCCCCTCCAACGGCTTCCGACTAATGCGTTTACCTATTAAATTTTCATCTCGTATATATTCCCATCAATACAGCTATCCGTGCGTATGCGTTGCGTGCGACTGAAATTGACGCCCGTTCAAAATAATGTCGGAAACCGTTGAACTGTCACACTATTGGTCATCATTCAGAAATTTCAACCAATCGCATCGAAATATCGAATGACGACACATATTGTAAAGATTAATCTAACCGTCATAGAGTTGTAAGAAATTCGTCAGTGACAATAAAAGTAATAAGAAAAAAAAATCAGTTTTTTACTTTGCTAGTTTCAATGACCATATTTTTCGTTTATATAATTTAGGAAAAAATTACAATGATATATTTCAATATTTAGCATAAGTCGCAATATTTTATCGAAAATTTATTTAGTAACGTGGATAAACAAGCAAACTTAGATACTAGTTTCCTTTATATATATATATATATATATTTATATACAGACATAAAGTCAGGACTAATAAAAACATTAATTTAATAATTATTTTCAAGATATATTGGTAATTATTATATTGAAATACACAAAGTATATATTATAATTGAGCTGTAATGTGAAAAATCATAATTTAAAGTATTTTCGATGAAGGTTATATTATTTTCTGATATTGCATACATTAAAATTGTATCATATTATATTCTATTTTAACAAATAAGCAATATACCGTTTTATAAAAAACTTAAAATTTACACTAATTAATCATTAGAAAAAAATTATTAATATTTGAAGTAAAATTTTTAATAAAATTTTTACCTATTAACTCATCAAAGTAGACTATTAACAATAGAGTTGTTTCTAATAATTATTTAAAAAAAAAATTTCTAATAAACATTATTAAAATAAATAGATCGCAAATTTAAAAAAAACTTAAATTATGTTGATGGATAAAATTACAGGTATTTTTATGAAGTCTTTTGTAATAAATATTTAATTGTTTAAAATACAAACACTACTAACATTTGTAAAAATATTAACACTTTTCTTAACCAGGATCGATGAAGATTTAGTAGTTAAGAATGACTGTCACTTTTCATATTTAAGTCTATCTGACGTAAATATTTTCTTGGGTCCAATAGCAGCGTGAAAAACAAGTGTGAAATAGCACATTAGTGAAGTGCAGCCGACGTGCACTTGCATATAATTATTGTAAATAGTTTAGTTAAATGACTGAAGATTCGATATATCGCCAAAGTGTGAAGTATGCACTGTTACAGCGTCTTCTTAGAGTGTTGTATCTGCAGAACAGGTCATTACTTGTATGTTGCTAACCAAACAACGTCCAAATAATTAATGTTCAGTGTTACTCGTATGTGTAGTATATATATACATATGCATAGCTGCACGGTCGCTTTCAAAAATTTGTGAACTCACACCGCACACGCGCGCATGCGCATACACACACCACACACACGTGCACGCTCGGTTTATGCCGTCAATGCTCTAAGAAAATAATCCCAATAATCTTATTTTTGTAGCAAATTGTTCCTGTTATATGGTTATGTTACGTTATACATATGTTCATTTGATTATATATTTAACCTGATATGTTGATATTACTTTTTTTTAATTTAAATGTTTACTTGTATTGTTTCTTCCAATAACTTAAAATTTGATAACAAAATGAATATTTCAACTTTATAATTATCTATTGTACAGTTAAATGTAATTTATTATAAGGTATAAATGCAAAGTGAATTTTTTATATTTTAGTGCGGAATTAAGTGCTACTAATAATGTTTGAGTGATTACAACCTGATAAGTGATCATAAATTATACATCTATTAATAGTTTGAGAGGCTATTATAAAGCTAAATAATATTTTAAGATTTGATCGTAAATTTTATTCAAGTTTGAATTTAAATACAATGCAGAACGAACGTTTTTCAGTGAAATATATTACTGTTAATACTTGCTTTTTGTATTTACCAGAACACTGGCTAAGAAAAATAATATTGCGGGTGAGTACAATGAAATCTGTTGTATTTATGCTTACTTGTCGATTAAATTTAAAATTTCTCTAATTAATTTAAACAGCATATTAATTGTTTAAATTTTCACATGATGGACTTAATTTATTTAAAAACAACTTCGTTTGTTATGAATTAAAATTGTTTGGTTAATTGTAAGTATTGACACGAGAATTTCGATTGATAAAGTTGTGAACTGTTATACCGATAGCTTAAATGATGAATTTAAATGATAACCATTTATCTGTTATTTTCTTCATTATCGACTTTTCTGCAAAATTCTAAATGTCGAATATTATGCATATTGTGTTCAAAAATCATATTTTTTATTTATGTAGAACGATATACAATACATTATTTATATTTAATTTATTTAATGAAAAATATAAAGTACCGTAATAATTTAAATTATATTGAAAAATTAAAATTTTTATACGAAAATGAATTATAAATCATCAGAATATAAAGGTAACATTTAATAAATTAATTTTTTTTTTTAAACTATAAGTTAAGCAAATCAGTTTGCACATATAATACAATTGTATATATTTTATAATAATTATGTTAAAACTATTGATATTTTAAGTGTGATCATTGCAACTATTACTTTTTCTTTGTTGTAACTGTACCTTGTACATTATTATAAATGCATTTTGTAAAACTTCGATCATTTGTGTAAAACAGTTAACTAAAATATAAATGATAAATTTTTGCATATTTGAAAACTATTATTTTTTTAATTTAAATTAGTTTAGAAAATTCATATTCATTATTTATCATATATGAATCTATATAAGTTTCTTAAATATTTTTGTTTTACGTATTTTTGTTTTAAAATTACGTCTATATCACATTAATTTTTATACAATTTTTAAAAATTAAAAGAAAGAAAATTAAATTCGTGTTTAATTATTTTTATTTATTGTAAATATGAAGTATTAATAAATACAACACCAATTCGAACATAAGTTGAATTATTATATTTAAGAATTTTAACATAATCTTTAAAAGAAAAGAATTATTGCAATAAAATAAGTATAACTATTTTACAGAGCCTTTATACTTGCATTACTTATAAATTGCATTCATTATTCAGGTATAATATGCATAAGAATTACGAACTTTTATTTTAACAGCTTTGATTTAAAGAATTTTATCGATGCAAAAATGTATAATTATTATCACCAGGCTATAAAGTTTCATCAATAAAATGCATGCGGGGATTATGCTTGATACAATATTATAATGCAAAAGTATTAACATAATAATTTTCGTATATTTGGTTCATCAAATACACATCGAGTTAAAACGTTGCAATAGCGTGCGTAAAATTATATCCTTATCCTTATTATTAATAGCTTTATAGCCTAAATCTAATCCTCACTCACTTTTGAAAATATATCATTGATATCATTGATGCTATCTCATAAAATCTCTATTTATCGAGTGCATTAATATGGATCAAAACTTTGGTTTATGCACGGCAACATTTACACTTTGATATGCTTGCTCGCGCATTGAGAATTCCCTGAAGCATGATAAAAGACACACAAATCATACTCTTAAAATTGTCACTTTATCATTATAGATTATTGATTTGGAAGTTTATATTGAAAATCGCACCATGTACTCATAACTTATTAGTTGGATTTTATGAGTGTATAATGTAAATTCGTACATAAATACTTGACTGTCATAAAATACTTCCATTTTATCATAAATCAAACAATTGCTTGATTATTGATAAAAATGTGTAGAGGGGTTCGAAAGACTCAATTCTTGTTAAAAATTAATTTTGAGTTTAGTATTATTTAGGTGTTTAGTATACGTAAAGAGTATGATGATTTTATAAACTATCCAGATGGAGTTATACAAATTTACATAATAATTGAGTTTATCTAATAACAAATTTATTGAAACACAAATAAAATAATACAAATAAGATTATGCATTCAACAAATCCTTACATTAATTTTTTATAATTACCATAAAATTAAATAATATATTTTTTATTGTGATAATATGTAAGCTTCACTAAAAATAAAATAAAATAAAATAAATTAGAAAGATGTCAGAATGAACCGTAAAATAGGCTTATTAAAATTAATATAGAACATCAAGATATATTCATCTATTGTTTGTACTTATCTTTCACTTCTGTTAGCTTTATTACATTTGATCATACGTTCTTATAAAGTAATTAAAATTACAAATAGCATTTATTAAAAAGATATACATTGCCCAGTTTATATATGATGAATTATTACATTGACGAGATATATAATAGAAAAGGAATATTCGCTAATTAATTTGTTGAAACATTACTCATTCACTTTACGTTATTATGGAATCAGGTAACTAAAAATATAACACCCCAGTAAGTAAAAATAAATATATATGGTATACTTTCAAATTGTAAGAACTATAACGTGATTCATCCATTTAATTATAAATTGAATATTGGAAACCATAGTGTATATTATATAAAAAAAAATTTGAAATTTTTCATTTCTTATTGGTGCCACCTAAAAAATTAAAATTAATTAATACATATTAAACCAATACATTTTCAAATATCAACAAGTTTATTTTATTTTCCATAATAAATTTTAATAATTCTATAGAAATGAAATGATTATGAAAATTAATTAGAATCAAATATTGCATTATATTTAATAATAAGATGGATATGACTATTGAAATAAGCATTTATCACTTGAAGAATATATATTATAAATTTGATTTAAATTATAATAAAAAATTTAAAACTTTAAAAAGTTTAATATTTAAAACTCTAAATCGTAGTTCTTAAAACTAAAAGTTTTTAAAACTTCAAATGCATTTTTCTAAAAATAACTTTTAACTTTTTAAATTAGCGTAATCTATATCTAAACAAGACCTTTTTTAATAAGATCATCTTTAATTTGACCTTAGTACTTTTTATTTATGTTTTTGTGTAATATTTTAAAAGCATAATTATGCTTTTCAAATTTCTATGACCTTATTTAAATATTTCATTGTTTGAACGTTAAATTTTTTTAATGCTAGTTAAATGTTAAATGTCGTTAATAAAGAATTTAGTTCATTTCCTTTTTAACTCTTATAATTTTGTAAAGTTATTATTTTAAACATTAATATTTTAATATAATATTTACCAAATATAATTTAACATAAATATTTCATGATGTTAACAGAAGTAATTTAAGAAGTATACAAAAAATAAGAAACATTTAAATGAGTAACAACAAAATATTTGAGAAAAATAGTTGTTTTTCGAATATTTAAATTGCTTTTAAAAAAAAAATTTTATTTTAAAAGGCTTTTTTTTAAATCAAAAGTAAATATCATAAAATAATTTCTATTATTGGATAAATCTACTATCATTGCATTGTATCATTAAGATAAAAAATAGCCTTTTTTAGCTTAGCTAAAGATTATACTACTCTAAATATAGTTGCCATGCAATTATATTATTTTAATGTATAATATTAGAAAACGTATAATCTTAGGAAATAAGTAAATTCAAAAGTGTTAATAGATATTATTCGTAAATTATTAAAATTGTTCACTCAAATAAATAAATAAAATTTAATATTTTAGTTTATCAAATAAATTATGTGATTAAGTACAAAGTAATACTTTTACTAATTTTTAATTTTTGTTATTCTTTTAATTAAGATTTTATTTCTATGTATTGTTTATTTTGTTTGTTATTATTAATAATTATGAAAATTTATAATAAGAGATTTTAGTCAACTACTTAATTGTATGTTATTTTTTATTTGCTATGTAAATTAAAAATAAATTTACTGTTAAACTATATTTATTATTTTATTAGCAAATAAATAGTATATGTATGATATAAAATAAGCCAATTCTAAAATTTTGAATTTTTAGAAAAGCTAAAAATGAAAAGTTTATTAAATTCGCGATGTTATCATTCAATATTTTTTACCTTTTTTTTTCTTTGTTCTGTTACAGCCAAACGTCGTGAAAGTTTTACACAAAGACGTCAATTATTACTTATCTTGGTACACGAGGCCAAGTCCTGATAACACGAGACTCTGTCTCAGTGCGACGTTTGCAAGGACTTTAAACATTAAGGAGGGCGATGAAGTCTTTGTGTCTTGCGTTGAGGAGGCACCCTCCTTAACGAGCATCGTCGTTGCTCCTAAAAACTCGCACGATCGAGAAATAGTGGTATATATGATTTCATCATCTTCGTGCTGATAGTTGTATTATTATTTTTCCGGTATTTTAATTTATATTTTATTTTGGAATTTCATTATAATTTACTATGCAAGTTTAACGAGTTATTGTATTAGAAAATTAAATAAGATAATCCAGTTAAATAAATTTACGGTATATTAAACTTTTGAGTAATTTAATTCAATGATTCAAAAGCTTGAAGTATATTATGCAGAAATGCATAAAATAATTCAGAATTATATTTCTAACTATTATTATTAGTACTATTTAAAATGATACTAATACAATGATACAAATGATGGGTTGTGAATAGCCCATACGTTTCTTTTAGATGAATTTTTGTTTTATATCCTTATACATCTAGTAAAAATAAAATTTTTTTATAAATTTCTATGTTATTCTTTACTTCTAAATTTCTTTATACAATAAAAATATAAAAATTTAAAATATATTTTATAACTTGTTGCTTAAATAATTGATATCTGCTAAAATTATTTCCATAAACTAATAATTTTAGGAAATATTTTCAATGAAAAGAAGTCATTAATAAAGACTTCATCAACGATAAACATATAAATTTTTATGTACGGAATAACATGTAATTTCTTGTAAAATAGCAATGAGTCTTCAATATACCGATTTGGTCTATCTAACAAAGAAATATTGTATATATTGTTACATATATTACATTAATTATTTAAAAGTTCATTTAATATAATTTATATTATAAAAGTTTTAAACATCACAATAGGGCCGGACTGTTTTATTTGTTGTTTTAATCATAGGTTGACGTGTGCCAAATTCTCGAAGTTATTCCTCACAAATATTGCAATAAAGCTTGATTATTAATTAAACAAGCTAAAAAGTAAAAATGAGAAGCAAAAGAAAAATGATATGAAATTTATGAGATCAACTAATTAATCTAGACATTGTAGATTATAGATAATTCGAATGTTTCATCGAATGCTCTTTAAAATTTTAAATGCACTTTTTTCAAATTATTTTCTTTAATAAGATCGAAAATCGTAATTCAATAGTTTTTAATTTTTTGTGTTGAATTTTTGTTATTATTATCTTTCATAAATCTTCATCGAATTATGTGCATACTTTTTTCATACATCTCTTTTATCATGAAATTATCTTGACAAAATAAAGAACCGTTTCAATATATTTCTTTTGATTTGATCATTATTACTTTCTCATCATCAGTTTTGTTAATTGAAATACTACCGATTTTTACTTTTAATTTTGCTACTTTTAATTCTTTTATTATAATTTTATTTATTTATTTGTGATAAAAAAATTTTCTATACCTTCTTTGTTTTTCTATTTTTAAATTATTCAACATGGTTTAATTTGTAATTGTCTATTAATTTCTTCTCATTATCTTCGTATATATACATTAATATTTATATTTAGCTCACTCACTTATGATTCTTTATACTTTATGTTCTACGTTGTTTTCATTTCTTTCTTGAATCTGCTGTTCACGCTTTTTTTTTTACTTTCACGATCTTTTTCTCTTGAAGTAAAAATTATTTTCGTTTTTTATCGTTATTTTTTTCTTTTGATTTTTTTTCACCTTTAAAGTTTATTCTTCGGAATTTTCATTCATATAATAATATTAATATTCATAAATTCAATATTTTAATTATTTTACTGAAAATTTACCAAATTTTTCTGAATATACGCTACTGCATCGAACCAGTTTACTAGAAATAAAATTCTTATGAGAATTTTTTTCTGATGATTCATTTATAAACCAGAATCATCATAAATTAAAATATGGGGAAAAAATGAAGAAAATGTAGTTTTGTCGGAATTGTATTCCAAAAATATTCATTTAAAAGGTTTTAGAACGAAGAGAATGGATACATTTAATAATTGACGTAAGTATTAATTTTTACTTGTAATGCCAAGAACTAAAGAAATATATAGTTATAACGTAAGGATAAATTTCACAGATATTTTATTCTAATTTTTTGATTTATTAGGCAACGAAAAGATTTGATGCATGATCATCAGCAAATTTAGAAAATGAAAAGTCTTGGCGTTAGATTTATATGATCTAAGATAGATCATTGGTTAATTCTCTTATATAAATTCTGTACATAAATTTATTAAATTTATAAATTGTATGTTATGACTATCTTAAATATAAGATCTCTTTAGTAAAAAAAATTTCTGAATTAGCAAATACGTTGATAAATGTTCATGCATAGTTATTATTTAATGTGCACTGTTTTATAGTGTAATAAATATAGTTAAAAACATTCTGAATAAAATAAACTTTTGTGAAAGTAGCTCAATTCTTTTCAAGATTTACTTCATATTTAAATTTTTTTGTCTGTCAGATAACTTCGTATAAAGTAATTACAAAGCAAAAGATCTAATGATTTGATTTATAATTTAATTATTATTTTTCGACAATTCATTAATTAACAAGTATTTTATTCGTGTATTTACATGTATTTTTTCAAAATATGATACTTCTTTACTTTGTTAATACAATGATTATTTATTAATGTATCTGATACCAAAGATTTGCTCTTTTATGATATTAAATTAATAAAAATGAGAATGAACAAATTGCAACATTTTATTGATGTACGTTTTAGTAAAGTTTTATGTTCTTTCGACAAATTATGTTAAACTAAAAATTACATACAAAAATATTGTGAGATGCAGTTTAAGAAATATTATCACGATGAATAGTAAAATTAAAAGCATATTATGATTAAGTTAAGAAAAAAAAGCTAAGCGAAATAATGTAAAAAAAAGTATTAGAAAGATTAGATGTGACGTAACAAATTAAAATAATAAGTTTGTTATATTATTCAAGTTATTAATAGAAATATATTAAATGAGACATTTTAAACTTAAATTTATTTGTATCAGGTTTAAATCATAATTTTATAATTCATGATAATTGCATAAAATATTTTTTGGAAAATTAATTATAAATTAAATTAAAACATTAATAAGAAATTTAATAGTAAATTAAATTTATATATATCTTTTATACTACACTTGATGTAAATAAAATTATGCGATTAAAAAAATTAAGTGCCCGTACATTTCGTATATGACTATTAATAAATAATAATTAAAATACTCAGAAATATTATTTAAGCGTTTATCGAGCACACCGGCATGCACCGCTTCACTCTCGCAATGCTAGGTAAGTGAAGTGTTCGGCCTCCTGCAGCTACGAAGGTCGCAGCATATGCGAAATTATGAATCGCGTTTCCTCTCTTGACGAGCAAGACACGTGGTTAACGGTCGACGGACCAGGAGCAGCACTAGCGAGTCACAGAGTATTGCTTTCAAGGAGGTTTGTTTTCTGTTTTCGGTAGATTGTCGGCGAACCCTTGAAACTTCAAGAGCAAAAGTGTTATTAATTCTTTATTACTGTGCGCATAATTTGTGTCAATCGCATAAAGCACAGTTCATTTCTTCTTAATTCTTGTAATAATCCATGCACATAATCGTGAATAATATACGCTGATCGTTCTGAGCGGATCAGACACTTTTTCCTATTTTTTTCTTTTTTTCGTTCATTCGTAATTCCTTATTTTCATAAGTGTATATGTGACCTTCGTAACGGCTTTTTATTCTTTCGTATCAGTGATTACTGTTTCGGTTTCGCGAAGGTCAGTTAACATGCTTAATATCGCCGGTGTTGTTATTAAATCACCCGCATAAAGGAATATACTTTAAGATTTGTGATGCGAACCTCAGAATTATTTCATTTCAGGTAGTAACGTTTGTATTATTTTTGTGTATTCGTTTTTACTTTGCGCTCTCGAGAAAATTTGCTTATCTATTTTTTTTAAATCACATGTAACACCGATAAACATTTTTATTGTCGTTCTGTGCTTAATAAATCCGTAATTACTGTTAGTCTTATTTTCTTTTAAATCCCTTATCTCTTTTTATCGTCTTCCTTCTAGTTAGCGATTCTTGTTCTCAATTTGTTTCCCTTAATTGGCATTCATTGTAAAAAAGAGAAGTAATTATGCGAATGATTATCATAAGTGCATTTACATTTTTCTAGCAACTTATTTCAAATTTAAGAGGTTCATTTATTAAAGTTAATTTTCATTAATATGCATATTTATGTAAGAAAGTTTACCAAACATTAATTTTGTTCCAGGAAATGCAAAGCGAAAACATCCAAATAAATTTACTGGATCAAATTAATGTAGTAGCAAAAAATCAGCCTATAATTTTTTGGGTATCAAAGTTTTTATCTGTAACATTAATTATCAGTGAGTATAAATACAAGAATTCTTTATCTTAATAATTGAAATATTACTTTAATACAAGATATTCGTAATTTAGATTTAATACACATAAAATTACTAAGTTCTAAAACATTTGCAAAATACACTAAAATTTTTTACTTAGAAACATCTATAAATATTTATAATTATTTAATTGTAAATATCGAAAATTTAAATTTATTTTTTGCTTTCTATTTTATCTATATATTTAACGTGATTTATTTAGTTAATTATCACTACAATGTCGAAGGAAACATTGTAATGTTTTATTTTGAGAGAGAATTAATTCCATTATAATATTATTGCCGCGATAATTAATCTAAGGTTTTCTAATGAAACAATAATTCAATTTACAGCCAAAATCTAGTTTCGAAATTATAAGGTAATAAATTTTTTAATTTAAAAAAGATACAAGAACTATTATTAATTATTCGACTTCGTATTTATTAAAAAATGAGTGAACGTATTTTGAGTTTACTCATGAACTATTAATAGTTACTTTAAAAAATAAAAATTTTTTTTTGTTTGTTTATACATTAAAGTAATATTATAAATTTTTTAACTCAAAAAAGTAATTATTTTTTTATATATACTATTTTAATAAATATATTTTTAAAACATTATGAGTTATTTATGGAATTTAGTGCGTAGCTTAATTTGTTTTGATTTATAGATTATAGCTCTATGGGATAAAAAATGGGATAAAGTAACTCTTTTTTAAATATAGATTAATTATTAGAATTATAAGATAAAATAATACTAAGAAGTATAGAATAAATACTAATTCTATACTAAATAAAGTTTTTAAATTTTCATTGGAATAATTTTTCATTATATAGTAAAATAATTATACCTTAATTTATAGATAATAATATTTGCAAATCAGGCAACGCATACTTAACTGAAAATAGATATCGTATTAAAATTATACTATTCTGCATATATATTTGAGAATATAAATAGCATTCAAATAAAATGTTTTTTTTTTAGTAATGATTGACATTATATTTTAGTTCATTATTTCAAAAATAGTATCAAGTATATTGTGCTTTTATATTACATGTTCCTTTTTTAAATTTTTTTATATTTAGTTTGTATTAATTTGAACTGATAAGTAATTTGTGCAGGAACATTCATCATTGTAAGTCGACAAATTATTTTTAAATTTTTCACTCTTACAGATTCACTGTATCCGCAGTTTAGGTATGGTAGGTTGGAAGCGCTTACTGAAATCCATGTGGGCAACGCCGTTGATAAAATTCCAAGGCTTTGCAATAACCTAAAGAATTTTTATAAATCATTGCGACCTTCACATGTGTATCGAGTTCTACCGTTGTTGAAATCTGTCGACGATAAAATACCGCTTTTGCCTTTTCAAGCTTATGCGCAAGTAGCGCCCAGAGACCATAAGGTCACAAAGTTCTTCAGGGTATGTAAAGTCAGAGAAGATTCACAGCATGTCAAGCTAAAAAAAATGAATACTAAACTGATTAAGGTGAGTTTTTTTTCAAGAATGTAGAGAAATATTTTATCTATACACATAGAAAATTGTATTATTTATAGTGAAGTATAAGTTTAAAAAGAAAATAATTAAGTTGTTGATTAACTCAGATTAAATTTTATAGGAGTCATACTAGGATTCTAAATTATGAGTAATTCTAGTTCGTTGTAATAATATTTACATATATGTATAAATATATTATGAATCGTCCGTTAAGATAATTATACATTAATGCAAATTCTAATTTTATTAATTATATTTCGCTTATGTTTGCATTTTGTGAAAGATAATTTGCTTTTCATTTATATTTTTTTTTCTAATATTACTTGTCTTATTTTTTATATAAATTAACATCAAATAAACTGCTCATTTAATAATAAACTTATAATCAGCAATTTTCGGAAACATAATTTCTAAATCCTTTTATAAAACGTAAATGAGAGTCATTGATATTTACCTAAAACTATTCCTAAATATTCAGTTTACACAATTATTTACTCATTATTTAAGTTTATTTCTCTATATATTCAGTAAAAATTAATATAAATTAATATAAATTAACATAAGTTAATTTGATTTTAGAGTTAAAAGATATAGCTCTCAAAACATGTCTTAGATTATACGTACAAGTGAAAAATTATTTATTATTCTCATATGTGTTATAAAAACTATTAAATTCTGATAAAAAGTTTATCTTATCAATTATATAACACTAAATATATTGGTTAATTATAATTAGAACCAAAGTAAGTTTATATAGATATTTTCAAAATTATATTAAATAATACTTTTTTCACAATTACATTGTCTCGATATTCTTATTTCCTGTATAAAATTAGTATTTTATAGTTTTTCATTTGTTTATACTCTTTTGAAAACTTATGAACTAAGTGAAAGAAAATTTTACTCCATTTATATTCTAGATAATAGTTTTTCCATTAGAAGATTTATTAAAGCGATCTAAGGATACGAACGAGAATTATTACAGCAATTTTGCAAAACATTCGTGTATCTATATGAGTAGGGATTTGATGGAGACCTTAGAAATAAAAGTAAGTGGAAAAGTGACTTTAGAACCAATTTACGATAACAATCTGAATAGTGTTGAATGTACATCGATTGAGATTTATCCACGTGATAAGTGTATTTCCGAAGAAGATTTTTGCAACTTCATTAGTCAAAATTCCAAAACCGAAAAAGTTCTGTTGAATTCGTATGGGCTAGTAACATTTGATAATAGAGCACGTTGCATGATCAAATTATTACCAGACAACTGTCCCTATGGTTTTTTTGATAAAGCATCCGTTATGAATCTTAATATCAAAGTTAATGATGAGAGCATTAATAATGAACCCGTTGGTGAGATAGAACAAGATGTGGATCTTTCAAATATTACAATTGAGTAAGATTATTTGAAAATTATTGTGCATATATATATTTCTTAGAATTATTTTATCTTTCTTCTTAATTTTTATATTGGATTTTAAAATTATTTATTAGGTATTTCGTGTAACTGTATAAATCTTATCTGTATTATCAAATATTGTATGAACGATCTAATAATTTAAAACTATCAAAAATTAGAAAAATAGAAAAAACTAGAGATTTGTATCAACAAATGGTTAAGACTATTTTGAAAAGTATTAATAAAACAAATACTATTTATAAATAATCAACGTGAATTAATGATTATAAAATTTAATATATTAATTTAAAATTCAATATAAATATTAAGATCTGCTTTTTAAAATTTTAAGAATTTTAAAGTTAATTTACATATCATTAATTTAAAATTAATGTTCGTTAAATAATTATTTAAATTAAAAAATGCAAACGATGAACATTACGTGAAAATGTTAGTAATTTCTTTTAAATAAACACAAAATTCTTAAAAATTTAGAGTTTATGAATGTTTTTCATTCTAAACGTAATATAGTAATTTATATATGTATATGTTGTAACGGAATTTCTTTGCATCATAGTGAACATACCTAGGGCAGAACTTTACGTTCTCACATGTTTCTTTAATTACTGTTCACTTGCACACACTTTTTCATCCGGTTTACCTGCTTAGTAAACATACGCGCACACTTCCTAGCGTACATTCAGGATGCAAGTACAATGTGCGTTTCAACGTATTCGCAGAGACTCTGGTATCCGGGAAAAGGGAATAATACGTTGGAGCTTATTTACGAAAGAAAAATACGCAGTACGTTCGAAAAAGCCGTGACTAATAATTTATCATTACAAATAAATAAATTAACACTTATAGACAAGTTACAATTGATGTTTCAACTTCAGGACGATGGCTGAATATCACGCACGCAATCTATATAAGCGATGTTGCTCTCGGAAAAAATAATTAATTAACTCGTTATTCAAATAAATAATGTCCGTAAGTCGACTCATCAAAAACGAATACACTTGCCTTTATCTTTCGCTTGCTTTTCTTTAATTTCTTCTCTTGATTCTCTTATCTTTCCCCAGATCTGCTTAGTCCAGATGTCTGTCGAATGTTTAAGCGAGACTCAATTTATTGTTTATCCCTATCGGCACTGAATTTCCGCGATGTTTTGCCAATGCGTAGAATTTTTGACTTCATGCGTTTCTTTTTATTTAATTTTAATTTTTACAACAATTTTAAATGTAAGAGTTCGATAAGATGATATATATTTACAGTGTACTACAAAATATTATAATGGAGTGTAAAAATATGCTGATACTAAGTTTAGGATTACATAAAATTACAAGTTTTGAATTTAATAGAGAAAACATTTTAATCAGAGGCCCTACGGGTTCTGGAAAAACAACAATTTGTAAATTACTTTGTGATATTTTAAGTAAACCACCTTGTTTTGTGCATACAAGAATGATAAACTGTAAATCCTTAAAAGGCAAGTTATTTATAGTATTTATGTTATTTGTAAGACTTTTATTTCCAATTATATAGAAATAAATCGAATTCAACTTTTCATGAATATATGCAGCTATATTATTTTTTGTAGTATATATCACTATAAGAATTCGTATTTGATTTAATTTGAATTCATTGCTTTTTAAAATTCTTCATGTTATTTCATTTAAAAATGAATTACTTATATTGATACATTTAAAATATATTTTTCATGATTCAACATAATGAATTAAAATCCTGTATGAGATTTGTAAAGAATATTGATCAGTATACTCAGTAGTTTTACTATTAATACTTATTAATATAATAAAAATAGGTAAAAAAGCGGAAATCGTGCAGAAATTATTAACTACAGAAATTTCCTGTTCTGTTTATTATCAACCTTCCATTTTATTTCTGGACAACATTGAATTTATAACTAATGCAAGTACAAGTACAGAAGAACATACACCAGATGCTATGAATGCTACTAGGTGAACATTTAGTATAATTTTTCGATTTTTCTTAAAAAATAAAATTTTTTTAATATATAACCGTGCGAATTGAAACTTTACATTATAATATTTCAGAATTACTGATCTAATTTACAAAATAAGTAGTGAATATCAAGATGCAAATTATATTTCTATTGTGGCTACTTGTACGGATATTTCCAAAGTTGGTAAGAAATTACGAGAAGCTCGAGGTGTTCATTTTTTTCGCACGATTTTAACCATTTCAAATTTAGAAAAGGTAATTTTTTATTTTATTATTTTTATAAATTAGTTTTTTGATAATGTTAATTCAACTTTCTAGTGACATTAATTATAATATAAATAATCTTGAATGGATGAAGATTTATATAATTTATTTTTGTATTTTAAAGATGTACAGAATTACTATAATGTACTAGGTAAAAATATTATTACATTAACGTTTTGCTTTATTTAATATTAGAAAAAGAGAACTTTTTAATGTGTTATAATATATTAAAGTAGACAATAAAGTAATATGAAAATATTAATAGAATAATTCATTGTTAAGGAAATAGAAAAATTGAAATTAAATGTACATTTATCTACGAGTGTAAACGTAAAATTAGAGGGTATTTTAAAGAAATGTGACTGAATACAAATTCATCATAATAGGAGGAGAGAATCAAAATTTTGAGATCGAGTCTTCAAGATAAATTATGCGTTGCACAAGAGATTGACTGGGACTATTATGGGAACAAAACAGAAGGTTGGGTAGCACAAGATCTTGTCGTTTTAGCAGATAAAGCTGTTTTCACAGCATGGAAACGACACGGTATATATGAACTTCTAATGAAATACTGTATTTTTTAAATTTGTAATGTTTATTCTATGATTTTTAAATTCTGGTTGTCGAAAACTTAAAGACATGTATAAAAACTTATTTTAGACATGCTGTACATTAAATACACTATTAATTTTGAAATTAATAATTAAAAGCAAAGTGGCTGTAAAGTTCGGTCCATAAGTTTACAAATTTGTTGTAATATTAAAATCAAGTACGGATATATATATAGAATGAGCCACTTTTTTATAGTTTTACGTTTGGAAAGTATATATTTTTGGTGAATATTTTTAAAAGATGAAAGGTAATTAAATAGAAATTTTAAAAAGTATTTTTTTCTTATACTTATAATTTTATTAGAGTACATAATAATTATTTTTGTCACAATTATTATATTAGCAATCCATAAAGTTATATTTTGTACAATTTACTTTTTTATGAACATAATTTTAAATTATAGTTACTACTATAGAATGATTTATTAAATAAGCGCTTATTGATTATCACTTTTAATACATTAAGATTAATGTAGTTATTCTTATAATTTTTTCAATTCATAAAATTGGTGTTAGTTCTTAATATTCTTTATGTTTCTGTATTATATGGACTATGTATATATAGAAAGATAGACAAGTGTGTAACAGAAACCAGTAAAATTCTTCAATGCTTTCTCAATGTTTTTTAAACGGGGATAAAAGGTACTTAAGAAAAAAGTATATTATATTTTGTTTTATAATATGTAAAAATATTATTTCATTTTAGATCTAAGAACAATATTTAAGAAGATAAATAAATATAAAGTTAAGTTTGTTATTGTGATTTTTTTTTCACAGACTATTATTAGTTACACAGTTGTAATAAACAAAAAATTTAGTTATTAGATAAATTAATTATTTATGTGTACTTAAATATATGTTTCTTAATTATTTTAACTATAGAGATTTGTCAGGATATTAAAAAATCTTCGTCGGGTAATCATAAATATCAGAGTAACTATATGTACAGTAAAGTGATTATTGTAACAATATACCATGATTATTGTAGCATGAACAGGAGTTGTCTTTCCGACAATTTGTTTTCAGAATTTATATAATTCAAATCTTGTGTCAGGTATTCTTACATTACCCAAAATATTAATCATAGATTTTGAAACTTGTACGATTGCACCAAGCAATAAATGTAATTACTTGTATATTTGCTTCGCTTATCGAAATGACTTATGATTGACCCAGTATTATAATTTTTTACAAGGGCAAATTATAGATAACAGCCATAGTACCTTAAATAATGATGCTTCATATAAACTAATTCTTCTTAGATTTTTATTATTTTTACTTTAACAGATATCAATGTGTAAAATATCTTATTAAAAGTAAATGATCATAATAAATGATTTTTCAAATTAAAATGAGTTAAAAAATTTAAAAGTATTATCATCTAGTTTCAATTTGGTTTATAAATCATTGAAAATGTTTGAAAATGCATTGCAATAAAGTTGGATAAATTATAATTTAAAAATTAAAATTGTCTTATTGTTGTGCATAGAATATGCTATTAAATAGTTTCACACATTAATTACCATATTCTCTTGTGGAAATATTCATTCAAAACTTTTTACAAAATTGTATTAAGTCACTACATAAATCAAACGAATAATTTACGATAAGAAACTATTTTATTATTTTATTTTAATTTAATTATTTAATTATTCAATTATTTATTTCTACTCAAAGTCTTCATTTCAAAGTACTTACCTTCATCTCAACAAGCATTTACCTTTATCTTTAAGCCTGAGCTTGTGAAAAGCCTTGCTTCAAAAGAATTCCAATTTTTTCATAGGAAATTGGGATGGTAAATTGATTTTCGGTAATGGAACTTTAATTTTAACTTAATTACGAAACAATTCGCAGTAAAGGATCGATCCGGAGAACAGCTAATACTCAGGGACTCTGAGCTATTCCAGAGTCTGACTTGTTGCAAGCCGAATTCACTTGACGGTGTTAAATTATACCGCAGTCCAAATTATGGTTGGGCTCAGATCGGGGGTCTCGTTGATGTTAAGCGCGCCCTCAACGAGATTTTACACTGGCCGCTCAAATACCCTGGCATCTTTCACAGTGCGCCTGTCAAGCTACAGAGTGGCGTGTTGTTGTATGGTATGCCAGGTACTGGCAAGACCTTATTGGCAGGCGCGATAGCACGTGAATGCGGTCTTAATATGATAAGCGTCAAGGTAAGCGGATCCCTACCTTCGCAAACCACTATTACTTTTTATTGCTAGAAAAAACGAGGTTCGTTACTTTAACAAAAATTACGTGTGCCCGGTTATGTACTAGTTATGAAAATTTACTTTATCATTAGAAAAAATATTGATAATGTGAAGAATTTAGACTAGTGGTATTACCGTTTTTATGCATCATGTACGATACATAATATACCGTAATTTTAAATAATTTTTGTATATAGTTATACATAAATACATATGGTATATTTTTCTTTAGTTATTTTTTAGATGAATAACACATTTTAACATAACTAAATTTTTCTTGGATTTTTATTTGACATATTTAAATTTACATTTTTAGATAAGTTGCAATACGAAGTCTGTATTAAAAAATTAACTTTACATTTTGCATATTTTGTACAACTAAACATTTTTGAAAAGCTTGAAATAAATAAATTAAAAATTTTTTAAATATATTAATTTGAATAATTATTTTGACCTATAGCATATATTTTTAAAAAATCCTTTATAGCATTAATACAAAATTTTTTTACTATATAATACCTTAAACTATATACTATATTAAACAAACAATTTTTAGTATATAATGGATTTTTTAATACATATTATAATGATTAAAAAATATTGAATCTTTCTTTTATTTAATATAATTTTAATATTTTATAGGGCCCCGAACTCTTATCAAAATATATAGGTGCCAGTGAAGAAGCTGTACGCAATTTATTCGAAAGGTATACTAAACTAAAGTAAATTCGAGATATTCTAATTTTTTAAATATTTTATTATAAATATATATCAATCTATAATTTATTTTAATTTTATATACGTTTCAGAGCACATCGAGCTAAACCTTGCGTTTTATTTTTCGATGAATTTGATAGTCTTGCACCAAGGTATTTTTTAAATTAATTATCTAAAAATAAATTGATCGTTGACGTACGTAAGATTAGTGATAGGTACTTTAAAAATTTGATTTTTGATGTAAGATTACAGTTGGTTAATACAATAGTATTTTATAGTAAAAGATAGAAATATTATATTTTTCTTATTTAAAAGGAATACCTATTCTTATTGAAGATACAGTATAATATATTTTTTAGGAAATATTATGCATAGTAATTATTTTAAAATTTAATATAGTAAAAAAATTTAAAAAAGGAATCTTCAAACTTTTTAAGTAATTTGTCATTTTGAATTTCTATTTATTTTATTCGATAAAATTGTATTACTTAACAAATTTTATTACATATATATCAAGCTAAATAAATTGCTATGTAACCAAATCATTCACGATTACTTTGCATTGACTAACGAGCGTTTTTAATCGTCGAATCAAACTAGACGGGGACATGACAACACTGGGGTGACTGATCGCGTGGTAAATCAGTTGCTAACCCACTTGGATGGAATCGAGGATAGGGAGGGGGTAGCTGTTGTTGCAGCATCCTCGCGCCCTGACTTGCTTGATCCTGCACTTTTGAGGCCGGGTCGTCTTGACAAATCACTGCTTTGTCCCTTACCCAACGAGGTGCGTAATAAACATAATTTGATATTCATTTTTATCTTTAATTTTTGTAACTTAAACAAAGAATTAAAATAATAATATAACATTAAAAAATCGATCCACTGTAATTATATTTATTTTTATGTACAAAAACTGTTGGGTTGTTTTGAAAACTGTATTAAAAGATTGTGTTAAACTTAATCAATTCAATACGTTCATAAACAGATCATTTTATATATTATCATTTTTTTCAGAATGATAGAGAGGAAATATTAAATGCACTTTGCCGAGTTCACAAAATTGATATACAAAACTTAAATTTGAAAGTACTAGCCAGCTTAACGTCAGATTTTACTGGTGCTGATTTAAACGCTGTTTTAACGCAAGCTCGACTTAACGTAATAGAGGCAGCTATAGTAATATCTTCCGTAAATTAAAATATTATATCGATATGAAAATTAAAATAATAATGAATATAACATTACTTTGATTGTTATGCAGGAGAATTTTAAAGATTGTGAGAAAAATATTACGCAAAACTGTTTAATAGAATCAATCCATTCTACAAAACCATCTATATTAGGTATGGAAAAAGAAAAATATAAAAGGATGTAAGTATTTAACTAATTCTTTCGTATTGTTAAATTAGCTTATTATTGAATATTATGCATAGATTATGAACTTTTCAGATATGCAAAATTTGCACAAAGTGAAAATTATCTTAGTGGTGAACTAAAGAACCAAAAAACGACATTAGCTTAAATAATCAAATAAATAAATATATCAATATACATTATAAATATTATATTAAAACTTTTCAATGTTGTACTTCAGTTAATTGTTACGTAATATTGTTATTTGTGTGCATTATTAACCTTCAATACTCATTACATAATTATTACGCAAAAAATAAAATATTTCAAGTTTTTAAAAATGACATTACAATGCAGTTTAATTTTTCTATGAGATATTGGTAAGAAATTATCAATTTCTTTTATCATCTAATATTATTTATTATTTGTTAATATCAGTTTGTATTACTATTATAGTCAATATTGAGATTTAGTTTTACGAATACAATTGACGTTTACCTATCTTCATTTATTTTTTTCTTTCCTTGTTTTGAATATTTTTGAAAACAAACGCTTTTTGTATCTCTACTAAATCTGAATCATACAAGGCCCCACGGATATTTTATACTATTTCCATGTATAACTCAATGGTTTCATATTGCAATGACAAGATACATCTTAATTTCATAAGCCATATCCCTGCGTTTATGAAAACGCTCAATTCATATCATTTCTGTAAGCAATTATAATCATCAAAAGCTTCTCGCGTGACTTCCTACTTTATTTTCCTTATTTTCTGAGATGTCATCTTCTATTTCATCTTAATTTAGATTTTCTTATTTACGCACTTAAAATTAAACAATATAATATGAGTATATTATTAACTACGCTATGTATTATTTTATTGTTTTATAATTCTTATTTTATATGTTTTCAAAGCATTTTCCGCTTTATGTAATAGCTCGCATGTCTATTTCTAATATATAAACAGTTATAATTACATTTGTTATGCCAAATACTAATTCTCTAAATTTTTACTTATATTTAAGCGGCTCAAAAGAAGTCGAGGAAGCTCGAAATAACATTAATTTTGTCTATATCATTAATAATTTAATTTGCAGTTGAAATATGTATTACGAATTGTAATTAAGAATCTATTAATTAGACTAAATGAAAGTGTTGTTTTGTTTCAAGATGAATGATCTATCATATAATGGTATACAATTTAAATTACACTTACCTATATTATAAAAAAAGTTTTTATCTTTTTAATTAAATTAGCTCAATAAGAGTATCAATAAGCAATACTTTAGACAAATTGTTTTCTATTCTAATTAAAAACTAATTTTTTAATGAATATTTTTCTAAATAATTACTCATATTCAATCGTAATTAGTTAACATTGTTCGATTAAGATATACATTAATAAAAAAGAAATTTAGCCTACATTACGTTAGTAAGAAACGATGTTTTGATTTAAGATTTGATAATTTTATCGTATACAATTACATGAAATCATAATCAATTTAATGAAAAATTAAATTATATTAAGAGCTTGCATGAAAAATAAGATTTATATTTTTTATATAAAATATTATTAATTTAGTATTAATTGTAAAAAAGATAAGATTTAAAATTTGTAAATAACTTATTTATTATTAAAGTCATAAAATATAAATTGTAGTAATTACATTTAATTATAGTAATAACGTTTTCAACAGGTTGTACCTTTTTTATAATTTATGGTAAATAATATGACTATGGTTGTTCAAAATCAATTACATATTAAAATTGATGTTTAAAATCTAATATTTAGACCAATACAAATGTTGCATTGCAATGCATGTGTGTGAATTGTGCAACAATGAAAATTAAATAAAGTAAAAAATAATTCATTAAAACTTTAATGTGGATAATTCGTAACTGATTAATTTAATATGAATAAGCATTAATTATTATAAAAGAAATATAAAAACGTATTTATAATGTGTTAGTATAAAATGTACTATAAAAATAAAATATTTTTATTTTGGTCAATATACTAATGTTATCACATTGGAAAATACAAAACTCAATCATTGTAGTATTTTCAAGTTGTAAAATCAAAGGATCTATAAACGAGGTAATTATAATCTTTAACAAGTATAATAAACTTTAATCCGCTATAGGTGAGATGAGCAGCCTAGCTACATCATAGGTAGCTGAGACTGTAGATTTATGTGTAATGTAACTAAGGAAACGCAGAGCTAGAGGTTGGTTTATTAGTATACGCCAATCTACCCCGTTTCGCTCCACTTCATCGTACCATACACCTCGCTGAACGCCGAGGGGTTTATTATCTTATGCGTTATAATGGCTACGAAAGAGTGTGAGTGAGGGGGAGGTGGTAGCAGACACGCGGATTATGGTCTTCATTTATGAGGCCACAGTTTATTAGTTTTATTTTTGCTCATTATACCTGTTATTTTATCAAAATTACACAAATGGTATAGCTAAATAAGGTGGATCATAAAATAATCTAACTTTTTCTTTTTATATCGAAATCAATTATTATTTATTAGATATATCAGTATCAATTAAAGTCTTTCAAATTATTTGATAACGTTTTCACGTAAAGCTTTGAATTGTAGATACCTGTTTTGAATATTAATTTATAATAGACTCTAAATTTTGCGATCACTGATAAAAATTAAAAATTGTTAACATCAACTTTAATAATTAATGTAAATATAGTTTGCAAAAAAGATAAACGCTTAAAAGCTCAATACTGATAGCATGGTATGAACTTTTGCATACTGTATATTATTAATTTGTTATTTCAAGCACAGATAAATTTAAACTAGTATTTACCTGTTTAATATTAAATTTTAAACTTATTTTAATTAAAAATCTCTAGTTTTTCAAATTAGAACTTACATATTTTATTAAAGTTTCTTCTGTTACTTTTCTAATGCAAATTAAGAAAACTGATCTTTGAAAAATCATACATTATTTAGAAAAAAATTTTTTAATTAATATTTATGAAAAATTGACATTTATACTAATATCATAATTTTGATAAAAAAAATTTTGATAAAATGAAAACGTACGCATGAATATATTCGTATAATAATATTATATATGATCATTTAAAATTGTTTTTTGCATATAATAAATAAATATATATATATATATATGTAGCGTGCGCGATCTTACTTTTTTTGTCCAACGATCACCTAATGTTAATGAATCATTTTTTCGTAAGTGTTGTAAACTCTGATTTGATAATTAATTAACAGTGCGTTTTGTGTTTCTTTAAAAGTTGTCTCATCTATTTGAAACTTCTTTTACTATTGGGTTTTCGGTATTATAACGCACATCGCAGCACTATAAATTTTATATATTACTCATCTAATGTTATTTTTAGGGCTTCATTATTAAGTTTATGAAATTTCGCCTTCTTCTTATTTCAATCTCGGACCTGTAATAACACCGTAAATTTTAGTTTATATTATATATATATACATTTAAATAAAAAGTTTTACATAAAAAAGTAGTCATATGGAATGTATTTGTATTACAGAAATTTTAAGGCTTTAATGATATCGGTTAAACTGTATAAAAAAATTTTTCAATTTTATAGAATCTGTATGACAGAATTTTAATATTTTACATAGTGAAATTTTAGAAAAATAAAAATATTTTTAATTTGAATCTATATTGGAAAATTTATTATTTTGTACATTCAAAATCTATAAGAGCGACAAATGAAACAATAAAATAAATGTGTTCTTATAAATATCATTTACAACATGTGCATATTTGAAAATTTTCACATTCATTATGCTCTTTACTTCAAAAAGATGTAAGGAGTATTTCATAGGATGAACGTTTCGTGTCTACACAGATTTAGTCTCAAATTGATTTACGAGACTCGTCAATAAGGATGAGTAGACCAATTCTGCCTTATACTTCAAGTGAGACATACAGGATTCGTTTTTATAATCTAACCGTATACCCATCGCTTGGGAATACGGGCGATCAACGAATCGCTTAGTGGTTATCCAAATATTACTTCTCCCTCGGTTATACATGTTCTCCGTTTAATTATATACCTACTTCAATCTCAAATATAGTTTTAAAAATTTTAAATTATAAAAAGTATTGAAAACTCTAATAATGTTGATTGGAATGAACGAAGGCTATTTAAAAGTACTTAAAAGTAAGGTAAAAAAATATTTTTAAATCACATTAATTTTACATTAGAAATTTTTCTTATAAATACTGTACTGTATAATTCAACTAGTACATATTCATTTCATAAAATTATTTATAATCTTTGTATAATTTTTTGATACATAAAGTAAAATATTATTTACCATATTTTATTCCAACAATTCTATAACTTTATAAATAAAAGTTGCAGATTAAAATGATGTCATTAGTGAGTGAAAGTAGAAAAAAATTAAAAAATGTTCTACTTCATTTGTCTATTTTTCTATTGTCAGATAGTTTTCATTACTAAAGGTCTATATATTATTTATTGTATTTTTTGATAATTTTGCTTTATTTTTATGATATGATTATGAATAATGTTTATATAAATGAAGTCATTTATCAGACATGAATATTACATTTCATATTATAGACTCAACCATAAAAAAGTAGTTGTATTTGACAAAAAATATTCTGCAATTATAGAAATTATTAAATGAAATTAAAACTATTTATTTTTATTATTTTATGTATAATATTATAATCTTTTATGTATAATAAAATTCATAATGCTTTATATGAAATATGAAATATGAAAATATTAAAATATAGAATACGAATTTGGTTTTCAGTTTTTACACTAAAGTACATTTATCAATTCTTCTTAAAAAAAATTCAGTATAATTTTCCACATAAATCATAAGCGTAATACTGTTGTATAAATACTAGAACTTCAATAATATTGAAATTGATAAAAAAATTTTTTTATGAAAATCGATATGTGTTTAAAATTGAAGACATTTTATTTATTGCAATTTTGCTGGATTAGAGAATATTTTTCAAAATAAATTAAGTTAAATATTACGCATTAAATTAAGCGTAAAAATACATTTTGAAATTGAAAAGCAATTGCAATATACAAAAGTAAGATATAAATATAAATAAATGTTAGAATTGTGTCAAAATAGTCTCAACATTTGTTTTTAAAATGTTTTAAAATCTATTTTTTAACAAATAATAAAATATGTACCTTATTCACTTAAGTTAATTATATATGTAATTTTATATTATTCGTTTTACAGTCTTTACGCATAAGTAAGAATATTTAAATAATACGCGAGGAGAAAGTAAAGTTGTAGATAAAAATGAAATACATAAATGCTTAATTAGTACGTATCTTGTTCATAGATTATAATAATATATATCTTATAATAATATATAATATATTATAAATATAGATTATAATAATATATAATATATTATAAATATAGATTATAATAATATATAATATATTATAAATATATATCATTAGATCTATAATATATATAAATACGGATGATAAAGTGAAAAATTATTAACATATAGCTAAATAATGTTCCAAATATAATTATGTCTTATAGTAATTGACATTTTTATATATTTTCTACACATACTGTGTATAATTAGAAATTATTCATTTTTGTATACATACGAAAAATGTAAAAAATATCATTGCGTATAATATTTATGTTTATTGCTATATTTTGAAAGATTACTCTTTTATTGTTTATAATCAATTTTATTTTTTTATATAGAGTGATATGCTAATTTACATAAATTTTCAAAAAATATGTATCGTAAATAAAATTGTAAAATATTCTATGTAAAATATGCAGTGATTATAATGCAAATATTAACATTATTTAAAGTTATTATATTTAAGTTATGAATAAAAAAATGGTTTTTCTTGTATAAAGATAAAACATCAATTTATTTCAAGTATATGAAGTACATTAAATATGTTATATTGTAACTTATATATTGAAAGAATATTAATAAAGCGAATTAGTGATTTTAATACATATAAAGTATAATATTTTTTATTTTTTATTACAAATACATATTTGGAAAGTTACTGTTTTAAAAAACAAAATTTTTACTCAAGGAAATTTTACCAAAAAGAAAATTCAACTTCTATAATTTTGTTATTAATGTATTATAAAATATATTTCTGTTTCATTTTTAAACTTTGTTTATTTATATACTTATTCTTTTTGTTATTAATACTGAGAACTTAAATATATCCACGTGTGTATAATTTTCAAAATGATAAACTGAAAGTTGTAAGATTTTTCGAGTAATGATAATTTTCATATTAGATAAAAGCTTGTTATATTTATTAAATATTAATACTTTTCTTTAGAAATTTATCATTTATTTCAATTTTCTGAATATTGTTTATTAAAAATAAATAACCTTATTTTTGTAAATGTTTTAATATTCAAATATAATTTGAAAACAATTTACTGCGCATTAGATAAATAAAAACTAATTGGTACTTCAATAATAAATTCACATTTGTTCACAGTATAATAAATTTATTTAAGTAGTTATAGTATATAGTATAAATATTACTTTATTTATAATCGACGAAGGCATTTTTATTTTAATTATGTTATTAATAAATCTTCATTAATAAAAGAAGACTTTAACTTTATTGATAGTTTAAAATTACTTCAAATTTTAAGATGCGCTTAGGAACTCTTTTTATGACTAGTTTTTTATGCAATATCATTATTGCCATACACGCGCATACACGCATACGTACTTTAAGAAGAAATCTACAATCTTGATGAAAAGATCTATATCTTTACAATCTTTTATATACTGTTTTAAACAAAAACTTTACTTATGGAATTTATGTATAAACATACAAAATAATAAAATCAAATTTTTTAGTTTAATGTAATACTGCAAGTAAAGAATCAAATATTGGACTACTATTCAACATTTTTTTCGTTTTATTTACTACTTTATTATTCATATTACATTTATCTTTCACTGTTAATTTTTTCACTATTTTACTACTGTGATTATATTTATTTTTTTGTAATAATTATTTATTTTCAAATTGCTTTTAACATTTCTTGAAATTACTTTATATAAAAAAATCTGTACTTGTGATAATAATTCATTTTTTATTTTTATTATTTTTTTTATTTACACTATTTTACTAATTACATTTTTATGTCTATTTTTTATATTATTTGTATTTTCTTTTTACTTCTCTGAAATCTTTTTTCTACTTTAACTTTATCTTTATTTCGATAACTACCAAACTGTTCGATCTTCTTTTATTCTATATTTTTAACATTTTATCTTCAACTTATCGAACATTATTTTATACAATTCATTATCTTTTTATTTTTACCTCTGTATTTTTTCATTTCTTTTACTATTTTATATTTTATGTACTCTTTCTTTTATTTTCTTTATTATTTACATTATTTTCTATAATTCTCCGTGTTATTCTTCCCTTAACATTATCAATCTTCTTTTAAAACGATTTCTATTTAAAAATATTTCTTTTAATTCTATAAAAACGTCTATAAATATTTCTCTTGATGTTCTTACTTACTTCCTAAATTGTTTAAGTCTTCCTACAGTTTTCAATTTTATATATTTAAAAGATATATTATCAGGGTGTAGCTCTAGACTTAGCACCTATTTGATATATTTTTTGTTATTACCTCTTATCTCTCTTCTTTTATTTTCTACAAATTAATACTATATTTTATTCTCTCTTATCAAAAATTGTAATTTTTATATTATTTTTAATCTTTTAAAATTTCACTGTTTCTTAATTTTTAGTTATATACAAGACTACTATATTGTTATCATGTAGTGCAGAAATATATACTTCTGTATTTATCTTCTTGTTTAATTTTCAATACATTTTCTCTATTTTTTATCTATACTTTTTCTATTTATTGATTATTTACTTAAATTAATTTTTAAATCTGAGAATTTTTTTTATTTTTTACTATAGACTACTTATTTTTCCTTTTCTAATTTGTTACTTATTCATTGTATGGCACTTTATACACATTTATCATAACAATAAAGATGTATTCCTACATTCTTCTTTTTTCTTTTTACAATACTATTTTTTATTTCGACTGTTTTAATTTCTGTAATTATTGTTCTATATGTTTTTTATTACTTCTATTCAAATCTATTTATTAATTTATATTTAATTTACTTTATTTTAATTTTTTTATATCATATTATTTCTTTTCTTTACCGTTTTTTCAATTTTTATAGTTTTGAATTAAGTTATTCTCATCATTTTTTGATTAATTCTTCTTTTGTTTTTTTTATATAGATTATTTTTTCCCCTTCTTTTCAATTTTCTTCATTTATGTTTATTCTAATTTCAAGAAGAAGTAACGTAATTGTTCTATTTTAAATTCACTTTTTTTATTTTTCCATAATTTATCATAGTATTATCTGTTGTTTTTTTCTATTTTGTTTAATATTTGCACATTCTCTTTAACTTAATTGGTGATTAAAATTAATATTAAATTTAATATTTATTTGTAGTGTTTTAAGTAATTTTGTTCGTTTATTTTTTTAATATTATGCTTTAAAATCATTTTAATTTCTTTCATTACTATAATTTCTACTACAACTATTCGTGCATGTTAAAACTTTAAATAATATACCACATTTTTATAATTCATGTTTTTGTAGATTTTTTCACATCTTAACGTTACCTTCATAGAATATTTTCACTGTGATTTTTATTTTTATTTCTATAAAACTACTATTAAATTCTCTATAATTTTTTTCAGGCTGTGTTATTAATACTGTTAATATATAATTGTTCCTTATATCTTTGATCTCATAGCAAACCAACTTTTTCAATTAAATTCCTTAACAGTTTTCTTACACATTCGTATTTGTTTTCCGTCATTTAATATTTGTTAATCTCTCTACATTGAAACTAGTTAAAGACTTCTAAGTATTACTTATCACACTAACTTTATTTCATACACATAATTTCCCTTCCATCTTTTCGCCCATCTGTTTTTACTCATAATTCTAATATTCAACTCGTTTTGGTACTTCTTTTATGAAATATTTTTCTCATTCGGTTGATTTCAATTCAGTTTCATTTATTTAATTTACTTTATTTCAGAATTAACCGATCATTTAAATACTCAATAGATCAAAAGTGCTAGTATTTCTCTTATTTTCGTGATATAATTGAAACTATCCTGAATAATTCTTCCTTGAAAATCATACAATTGGTAAATGCTGCAAAGCATGATGAGCTTAAAAAAAAGAAGGGGAAAGAAAACAGTACATGTTCTAAATTAGTGAAGAGAGTTGAAATGAGCGAGATAAAATAATATGTTTGAACTTAGATGGAGAGATAAAGGTACAGAGTAGCAAGTAACTTAGATGATGCACGCGCTTAGTATTACGTAGGAGGGCAGATGCGTGCGACGCTTCGAGCGCGGCAAGAAGTTTTCGTATTAATAATCGGTATAATAATTAGTATTTTCACGCGCGACTTAACAGGAAGGATGCCGTGTACTCTCCCGTGTCTTCGCTATAGCAACTTCGAGGATCTTGATTTTAAGTTCAGGCGCGCGAGTACGCGAGTCGCTGTGAAGGAGGGTATATTTCAACGCGCTAATGTCTCAGCAGATAAACTACAATATTAGCTGCCTACACTGTGATTTAATTTAACTTCGCCTCGGCAAGATCCTCCTATTTCTCTTGCACACCTTCTCTTAAAATATTTCTTAGAGCAATCTCGCTCTGTTTCATTCGATTTTCGGTCTTTGCTTCGCTTTTTAATTGAGTCTAGGTATATCATTTTTCTGTATTTTCTTTTCTTATTTTTCTTCATACGGCGACTAGATTTCCAAGTAAAAATTAATAGAATATAAATTCAGAGAATTGTTTCAGTATTTCTAAGAAAATGTTTTCTTTAAATAATATAATTTATATAACATAAGTGTTCGATCGATAAATAATACATTTTTCTTACTTTAATTATTGTAGCGATTAAACTAATTTTGTCCTTAAAACAATCCTTAATAGTGCTATCACATTTATAATTTCCTTCAATTGATTTACATTAATTAGATCATATTATGATTCTGAAAAAAATTCTTTTTGAAAATTTTATGAAAATATTGATATTAAGCAATCTTCTTAAAAATGATAAATATGAAATATGTGATTCAAATATGAAATATTGTGAAATATTTTCATTGTTTTTATATATTATAAATATTGTGAAAATTTTGACGAATATCTTAAATATTTATGATAAATTTATCAAATTGTTTTTAAAGATAAATATAAAATATAGTATTTTCAAAAACAAATTTGATTTATTTTCGCACATATTATACCTTATAAGTTTTCGTGAGTTTAATTAATATAATACTCACGATTTGAATCTTATAAATGTGAAATAAATTGACAAACATTTTATTAAAATCTCAATAAAATCAAACATTTTATTAAAATCTCAATAAAATCAAACATTTTATTAAAATCTCAATAAAATCAAACATTTTATTAAAATCTCAATAAAATCAAACATTTTATTAAAATCTCAATAAAATCAAACATTTTATTAAAATCTCAATAAAATCAAACATTTTAATCTACTTATTCAAATGTGTATTGACAATTCATCGACAGTTATTTATGGGTCATTGTCTATCAAAATTCCTTGTACAAAAAGGTTTTACTTAATTTCTTTAGTATAAAATAGAGAAGGTATAATGGAAAAGAAACTAAAGAAGTGACTTAAATATTACGTTTCAAATTTCTCATATATAAATATAAATTTTAATATGAAATACTGTAATATGTAAATTACTAGATGCTTTATATGTTGATTAAAATTTATTTTTTTTAGTCGCAGAAAATATAAAATAAGTAAAAAAATTGCTGTAAAATAGTTCGTAGTAAATAAAATTTTTGTTTTAAAAATATTTACATATTTTTATGATAAAAACCATTATTAACACAGTTGTAATAACAATCTTGAATAGCAATAGATGTCCTTTTCTATCGTAATAAAATGCCACCTAAAATTATAATTTTAATTATAAATAGATTTAATAATTTTCAAAAATTAAAAAGGAAATACGATATTTTGATAAATAATAATTTTCAAAATACCATTGCTAGTAAATGATTATATAATTTTTGTCTATAATGAATTCAATGTAAGCAGTTGTATATTTTCTTGACTAGATGAATGATTCTGTGATTTTTCTTCCGTAGTATTTATGATGTTAAATTTTACACATATTTTAATTCTTATTACACTATTCAATATTCATTTAATATATATAAATGTATTTAATGTTTAATAAATTATTATTATAATCTCGATCTTTGATATTTTATTGATACATGTAAGTTCGAAATTTTACTATAATATGATATTTGCTAAAATTAACTGCAATTTATCTTGGTTAACTCATTAATTATTAAAATATTTTATTAATTATTAACATATTGCGCTATCTTAAATATGATAACGTTACAGTAATATACAAATTAATAGTAGTACAATTACATTTTTCATGTTTTCCTTTCTTTCACATTTGTATTTACGTAAGTTATTTTTTATATAATTTTTATTTCAATTTAATGCATCAATTTGAATTTTATAATTTTTTTTTCATTAGTCAAGATACATTATTATTATTATTATAATCATCATCATCATAATCATGACTATATCGTTCATAAAATATTTATTTTAAAGATTTATTTTTTTTCCATGTATTGCATTACTTTTTGAACCAATGATGGAACCAATTAATCAACATTCAACACTTAATAATTATTTTATATAAATTTAAATCGAATTTTTAATAAAATGTAATCATATGTTAGTTTAAATCATGTAGATTGTTGGAAATCAATTTCTTTTTTTATCAAATATTGAAATTTTACAAATAAAAATTAAAAAAAGAAATATTTTCTATTATAATTTTTTGTAGAATAGATCTATTAAATTTTCGATATTTTTTTCATTTATTTTATGACATGTACATCATTTACTTGTATTATAAAAAAAGAGTAATAGTTTTCATTATTTATAATTCTAAACAAAGCACGCTTATAAGTTAAGCTTTTACATTTATAGATATTAATGTATTTTGAACATTTAGAAATTTCCAATGAAGTTAGTTTCTGAATATTTGGAAATTACCTTGAATAAATAATTATCTTTAATAAATTTCTAGACGTATTTAGTATTTTAATATTAATACTAAATCAATCATTCATAAGTTAAAAATTGATATTAGGAGAAAAGTAATATTTTACTACTTATTTTCGGATACTTGTAACACAATTTGATTATATATTTAAATTAAATTTATATATTAGCTAATCTATTTTTGGTTTTAAATAAATATTTTAATATACAATCATTAAATGTAGTATTACAATACTTTTCAATATCATCAAATACGAATTTCACGTTGTATTAATAAAACCTTTAATATCGAGCTTCATACAACAACTTTCTGTTTGTTTAATGAAAAGCAAAATAAAGTATCTGCTTTGCATTTCAAACATCTACTGCATAAAGGCTAAAAGGAAGAAAGTCGTTCAATTGAAAAATATGCGAAAATCTTAGAAAGTGTAAAAAGTCTACACGAAAAAAAGAAAATCGCACCAATTGTCGCTCGTCGCGCATCTTGTGAGTTGCCTCTCGATTATAACAAGATTAGTTCATACATTTCTGTCTTGGAAAGAGAGATAAAAATGAGAGATAGAGAATGTGAAGGAATAAGTGAGTAAGAGTTAGAGATAGAGAGGAAGAGAGAGATGTAGGAAACAGGAGAAACGGTAATCAAGTATAAAAATGCGACAAGTGCCGCTATTTACGCTAACTAATATCCTTCAACTCGCTAACTGAGTTATTCATTTTGCGCTTACATTCTCACAGCAACACGAAAAACACACGTAGTGAATTTGTTAGCCGGATGATTGGCCATTTTCATGCTAAAAAGCGCGAGTTTGAAAAGACTACGTAGTGCGACGAGTTAGCTTGGAATTTTGGAAAGTACGAGAGACATCTTCGGAGATGCAAGCTGATTACTTTTTAAACAATGACGCAAAACAAACATACTCGCATATTTTGAGGATATCTTTGTTGATTTTTTGCATGAAGAAAGAATATATAGGTCGAAAGAATGAAAATACTTTTATTAAAAATTTTATTATAATTAAGTACTAATATTCTTTAAGTACTGATATTTTTTTAACCCTACACAGTTTAATTAATGAATATTTATTTGAAATAATTATGCTTATAATTTTACATTGTTTTTACAGGTACAGTTAAGATTGTTCAATTATTAATGGTTTAAATATGAATTTGTAAACGTAAAATAAGAATTAGGAAATTTCTGTTGGATTTATCTAATAGTTAATTATGCTCGAGCTAAAGATAATTTGAAAATAATCTAACTCAATATACTATAAAATTTTCAATAATCATGCGAAACAAAAGTATTCATCAATTACTTCTTCATCTTAAAGTAAATTAATTGTATACTTTGCTGCTTTAATAAGATTTAGTTTTTTACTTACAATCGAGGTGTGTACAATATAATAAGTTTCATAACTACACCACATTTTACTAATCTATTACAATATTCTTTTTCATAATTGACCAGTAATTCTTTTATTTTTTTAGTACCATTTTTTACTATAATTTTATCGTTTAAAAATCTATTAAAAACATCATTTTTTATATCATTTACATCAAAATGTATTATTTCTAAAAACGTTATAATTTGTAAATATAATTCTTGTCGTGGATTTAGTTGTCATATAGTTTTCTGATACCTATAATATTTTATATTTAAAAATAAATTTTTTATGTAATTATCATTATATGTTTTATTAAATTTTTATAAAGCTTTTGACGATATCAGATTTTAATAATATAGCAAAATATTTTTCTAATATTTGTAATTTTTGAAACCTCGGGTTTTAGTAATTTAGTTTATGATTTCATTGCTAACTTGAAAATGTGAAATCATCAAGAAAACTATTGAATAATACTGTAAAAAACAAATCTTCATTAATATATACATTTATATATTTTAATTTATGGATAGTAGCAAAGTCTATAAATATGATTTCAGTAGCAAAGATAATTTTATAAAGAAAATGCTCATTGGTATTAGTGTAAAATAGCAGTTTATGCGAATCTAGTTTTATGAAAACTTTAAGTTTCAATGATTGAATACGGACTACTCCATCTTACTTTATAATCAAAATAGTAAACATTCTTTGCCCTTGGTCTTTTCCTTGTACTTTGTATTTTTCATTCAAGGAACAATTGTTAATCCATGTTCTTGTTATCGTAGTATATCGTCAACGTAGCAGGAAGTCCTCCTTGAATTAGTTCAAGAAATCATATTTGAACCTGATATGGCATTTAAAAATCTAGACGATTTTGCTTGGCGCTTGAATTTCTTAAGTCATTGTCTTGTACATTTATTCATGAATTGTGACTACCTAATTTAAGTATGATTTCAAATTATCTATCAAGCAGGACATTTTGACACAAATATGTTTCAGTTTTATCTATAATTCTTTTACCATATTGCAATCTTTTATATTACATTGATTCACTTAAATGTCTGTATGTATTTATGTTTATTTTGGATTTTTCATCATCATTTAGCCACTATCTATTGGTTATAGGTTGCTTTTATGTATTTTTTAGTTCCACTTTGACACCATTTATGTATTTCCATAATTGATTGTTTTAATAATAATTTAATCTTTATACTATTATTTATACTTAATATGGTTATTTTACGCATATGCTTTTTAATTATAAAAGTTTTTCTATGAAAAATAATTCTTTTTTTATTTAATTTATAAATACTACATTTATAAAACCGATTACGATTTACTCTATTAAATAAACAAATAAATATTGTTCAGTTTATTAATGAAGGATATATTTAATGTACTTTATACAATGAACTACGTAAGCTTGAGATATATTGATACTCATAAAGGATCTTCCAGGATAACCATACATGTACGTAAATGGAATTGTCATAAATAATGATATATCCAATAATACTTTTTTAAATAGATTTGTCTTTTTAAAAAAGAAAACTGACAGTAAGCAACAATAAGCAAATTCAATGTATAGTAATAGATTTACTTTTGGATATTTATTAGCAAATGAATGTCTCAAGCATTATTTTAATGTACTTTTTCGATAATTTAATTTGTAAAATATATATAAATTATTAGTATATTATGGAATAGTTATTTAAAATATGTATAGAAAAACCTGTTTTTAAACTATACATAGCGTTTATAATGAGAACAGGGGATTATTTCATAATTACAGATACCCTTTAAATAGTTGTTGGAACAATGAAAAATGTTTAGAGGAAAATCGCTGAGCACGCCATCGGCGACATGATATTTGCCGCGTGTATCCGTGCGTATGTAACTTTATTTGTGACAATTTCTTGTTTCCATTAGGTTGGCCGGCCTGCAGGCTAGATTTATCCAACGAGCCTTCAAGCATGTTCAACTTCGCCAAAAGGGATAAAGAAAGAAGGAAGGCAATAGAATTTCATTCAATGTAGGTCTCATGCTTTTCTTAACCTCCTATTACAACAAGAATGCTTTTTGTTTTTGATAAATGCAAGAATCGTAACTTCTTCAAAAAAATGTTTAGTTCTATAAAGTTATTTCATTTGAAATTTTAATAAATTGGTATTCACAGATTTATCAAAGAGCTTAAAATTATATTTTCGAAAGTAATTGTTTTTGAAATATAAATAAAGATTTTGGATCTTTTAAAATATATATGTCTTTTTGAAAACCTCACCAAAATATAAGACATTAATTTTTCTGTAAAAGTTTAGCTAATTTTATACTAAAAGAGAAAATTTTTATACCGAATTATGCTTATATAAATTAGTTAATACTAAACTATTTTAGAGCCTTATTAATCAAATGTCTTTTAAAACGTAGTAGTATTTTTATTGCTGTGAATACTTTTACAAGTGTATTTTATTTTTTGTAAACGAAAGGATTTATTATACATATTTAAAAATACTTAATGATAAAAGTTGTATATTATGGTGAATTAAACTTCAAAGTATTATACTAACTAAAAAGTTTAAATAATAAGAATATTCGAAGGTCCCTTATACAATATAAGACAAAAAATAAAACGTAACATAGTACCAAGCTGTTTGATTTATTATATGGGTTTATTATTATTATGATAAAATTTACTAAAAATAGAAAATAATAAATGCAGATAATAGAGAGTAAATTAGTACAAATTAATTATAAAATTCTATGTAAATATTCTGTAGATAACAGTACTGTATTCTTTATTTATATATACCTACTTGACATCAGAAATAATACTTTGAGGGCAAGATCAAATGATGTGCGCTTCCACCCACAATAACACGGGGAGTCTCATTCTTTCGCTATAACGGCCGATATTTGCTAGACTTACTTCGTCTGATCGAACAGTACCCAGAAGCTTCTGCTGGACAACCACATCGTCCAACACATTTCGCCCTCTCTACCTTCTGTACGTGTTGTTGTCGACAAACTAATTATAAAGCGCTTATAGTACTTAATGCAGTCTATGTTTCAATAAGTTCTGAAACAGAATTGGTTATTTAAATTTGTATGATAGCTATAATATTATTTTTTATTTTTAACTTTAATTCATAAATTAAGCAAATATTTATGATTTATAGTATCATTTGTGATATTTTTACTATTTTAATTGAATTGATACAGATTCAAATCCGATGGAAATCTGTTATATCAATGTATTTTTATATTTTTTAAAATTAATAAGATATTAAGATAAGATAGCTTAAAATTGAAGTATAAATCTATATAATATATAATATTTAAGATATAGCATAATATTTTTTAACATTTTATTGATTCGAAATGATTATTTATTCATTATAAAAAAGATGTGTAAAACAATTTTCTGAAATAAAATGCAAATCTTGAATGTTTGTACCAGATTATATTCAAGAAATATATCAGTTAAAATGGTATATTTTAAAAGTTAAAGAATAAAATCATATATATGAAATGATATAATTAATTAAAAATCTAAATTTATTGATAATTAAAATTTTTATCCATACAAAATTTTTAATAATTTTTAATGTAATTATGTACTGATACAACTATTTTTACCAGGACTTAGAGAGATTATAAATATTGTTATGCTTTAGTTTAATTCTTGTTTAGAGAATAATATTTTCCATCTAAACTCATTTTTGTAATAATTAAATTTGTATACACACACGATAAATACAAATTTATTTAGTTTTTAAATAGCTGTAATATATTATAAAATAATTATAATGTAGTATTACAAGATAGTTTAAAAATAAAAACATTTTTATAACTTAATTTATAAATAAATAACTTACATGGTAAGATATATATGTATCTTACATTTGTTTTATCTACTTGATTTATTTAAATTGTTTTGTATAGAATTTCATTTTATAAATTGAATCATGACATTAAAAGAAAAAGAATCGTTTTCGATATCTGACTGAGTCGAATGAAAAGAAAGCAGCTATAAGAGAACAATAATTGAATTATCGATAGTCTAGATAAATATGAGGTGCACTTTTCTTTCAATTACGTTACAACAACTTTTGAACTACCCTTACAACTTGATGCTAACTTGACTTTTTCATATATTCATTGTTTTCGTTCTTGCTACTTTTCTTTTATGAACAATGAGTAACGTATTATTTAAACGTTCAAATCTTTGTTAAATTACTAACGTGTATTGAAGTTTTTAATTTTAGGTCATTCTTTATTATAAATAAATGTTTTAAAATATTTTTTATTTCAATAATAAGTTAAAGTAAAAATATTATATATTATACGTAATATATATTAAAACTTTTTTATAACGTAAATTTTTTATATTCAATGACATAGTTTGCATTCAAAAATTTTCAAATATATATCGTGATTAAAATTTATTTATAAAAATGTTCAGTTTTAATAATATTTTCATTTTTTTATAAGAATTAAAGCTTGTTATTTTATAATTTCATACTCCAGTCTTTATGGAGATAAATATCATAAACATGTTAATGTTTGAATATCAATTTTTTGTTATTTATGTTATTAAAAAGTACTTTAAAGATTGTTGGTAAAAATATACATATTTTATTTTGAGAATATCCTCAAACTATAAGTCTTGTGTTAGATTTAACAATTTTTCTTTCATTTGAAAAGTTATACTGCTAAATATTTTTTCCTTCTAGCGCTAACAATTATTTTGCATTAACAGTTAATTCCTTTATTTTTGACCTTCTTCCATTCTTTCTTATTAAATCTAAAATATGCTTCATTGAGTATTCTAGAATTTTTATTTTGAAAAACATTTATATTTTTATTACATTTATATATTTGAGGAAAATCTCAAGATACGTGCTTTGATAGTTTGAGACTAAAATACATTCTGCCAAGTTCGTTTACTCCACTACCTATACTAGCTATGGATTTTTACGAAATTATATTTGTTTCATAGAAAATTTTAAATTATGCTAAAATATCCTTTTATTTTTTGCCTTATATCATTAATGAAAGATGGTGAGCATTGTCGAAAGAAATGCATCATAACTTATCCATGTCTATTTTATATTCCTATTCATAAAATGAAAATCTTTTGATTAGTCTGAGTAAAGTTTTTCACAGATAATAATATAAAAATATATACCGAAAATACAAGCTTTATTTAATGTTGTTTATTGGCAACTGTTTTTTTTTTTAAGAATATAGTTTTTTCAAATTAGTTTAACGTACACTAGATTTTTATTCTTTTACTCGTTTGATTCAATCTTATGCGCTTCGAAATTTTCATAAATTGTGTTCCAACTTACTATACTCGAGATATTTATTTGATTAACTTAACTTTGAATAAAAGCTTACCGGTTTCAGTGACTATACATTTCTTGCTCAAAGGCGCTATTATTATAGAAATTTTGTAAATATCTATATTATTAATAATATGAGAATTATTTACTGTTTTTAACCTAAGTATCTAAAATAAATCTATTTTTTATAATTCCATAATTTTATCTGTTATTTGTCTCTGAATTAGATTTAGATAGTTAAAGCATCTGTGTTACATATAATGACAATTGTTATTGTATTGTTTCTCTTTATTTTTGTGTAAGTTATTTTATATCATTTTTCAGTTTACCTGAGAAATCTATTTTATAATAGCGTTCTTAATGATGACAAGTTCCGAGAGATCTTGATGTAATAATTAGAGATCATTATGTTTACTGTAATAATTATATTTTTATTACACTAGTTTATTTTGTAATATCAATATTTTTGTTCGCAAATTAGTATTCATCATTACATTTCTCGTATCGGTATTTATATAATCATATACTTTGCTTTTTAATACAAAATTACTACTACTCATTGTGGTGTAATTTATTTTTTATGTTTTTATGACTTAGCTTAAGATATACGTGTGATATTTTTACCATGAAAAGTTTTCTGCTTAAATTTAAAATAATCATTAAGTTACTATTAATAATATGAAATTTAGAAATTTAAATCATTAATTAAAAAGTAATTGAAAATGCCTTATTTAAATTTGTAAAAAACAATAATAAACAGTTCACGCAATATATTTTACTCTTGTTTACTTATATTGTTGAAATTTTAGTAAAATAATTTTTATTTTAAATCTCTCTGAGATGACCGTTACAAAATTTAAAATTTAAGAAAAATGCCGAGAAAATATTTATAGAATAGTAAACAATACAGCTAGAAAAACATTTACATTTAGATCTTTATAAGTATGTATAAATTTAAAACTATATTTTTCACATAATTATAGAGTATACTGTAAAGAGGCCGATGGTTCTTGTCTTACTTACGTCATACAAAAGCGAATTGAAAGAGCGATAAAGTTTAAAATGGATAAACCGAATGATGAAGCGTGGTGGACGCGTATCCGTGTGAAAATCTGTTGGCTTTACGATTGGTGTGTTTCGCTCTCGCGCTTCTATACCTATATAGGAAGAAAACAACGAGGCAAAACCCATCTAGTGATTTCACAGACAATTATGCCGGGGGTGGCCGGAGGCGAGGGTGGAGGAGCTTCATCGCGTTGACGCGTCTCGGCTTGCTCTCTTATTTAACGCCAATGTGAGTCGAGCTTACGCCTCGTCGCGCATCGGCCCGATCCCCATTTGCCCGAAATTGTCAATATAGAATAGCAGATTGAAAAAGTGATATTCAGCGCTACTATGGCTTTCATTTTTTCCTTTCTTTCTTGTAATATTTTCATTTTTTATAGCATTTTTTATACCGATTTTCACAACATTGTATCTCAAAAACTTAGTAAGTTGGATTATTTTTCTGTTATAATAGAAATAATTGTTGGTAACCATGGAAAGTGAACACGCATTGGCTTTGAATTACTAGCAATATAATTTTCTAATACCCTAGTTGATTCCTACATAAGAAATGGCTAATTAATGATATTTTTTTAAAAAAAAGTTCTATTATCTCTTTTAATTTACGTTAACATTAATCTCATGCAAAAATTTACATAAAAAAATGCCGACCCATAAAAGAACTATAGCCATATATATATATATATATATATATATATATATAAGCCATAAATTGTTTACTTTAACATTGATCAGTATCTAGGGTTTGCTATTTACTTGGTTTTTAAAAAGAATACAGGTCGAAAATGTGAGCAACGATTGTCAATGGAAGAGAAGATTTCCACTTGTTGTCCATATCAAATACATATCAAAATTGTAAGCTGTAGATTTGACAATTCTCAAAGAATGTCTGTAAACTTATCGTCCAGCCTAATACGACTAACTCGTTTTTATACGTCTTCTGCTTTTTCTATTGATATTCGCATTGAATACTTATATATATGATATAATATCTTTATTGTTGTAATCCATTTCAAATTTTTTATAGACTTCTTTCGAAATTTTTAATATGGTTTTACGAAAGTTATGTATGCTGTTTTTATGATTAGTAACGATTTCATAGTACGATTTTATTATTGATTATAATATTTATTAATAAAAATATTGCTCATATTTTTGTCAATATAAATCATCGTAACTATATGAAAGATAATTTTAAAGTAATCAATTTTTTCGCAGATTAGAAACATATTAAGAATATTTTTCTTTTACGAAAATAGAAATAATTTATATATTTTATTACAATCAACAATTTTTTATAAATGCCAAAATATTTTGGAGGACAAAGGATAATAAAATATTTGTTGAAAAACATTTAAACAGTTCATATCAATTAAATAAATATTAAGAATTGAGTAATAAAAATTTATTTTTTATTAAATAAAAATTTATTTTTTATTAAATAAAAATTTATTTTCTATTACTCAATACTAGTTTAAGTAAACGAATATTTTTAAAATTATTTTCAACGGTAAATATTGGTATATTAAAAATTTACATGAATATATTACATTTTCATATGAAAGTGGTTTACAATTTTTTCAAGCAGTTAATTATAGAAAAAACTAAATATAACTACTTTTTATATTATGTATTATATTACGTCTTTTTTTAGTCAATAAAACAAATATAAAATAAATTATGTTTTAAATTATTTTTGATAAATTCTAACTTTTTAAATTCTTTCATTGTTATTAAGAAATAATTTTACTGATATATACATTTAAATTATAAAAATTTAAACTGAATACTAATACTAATAACACCTAAATCTATTTTCTAATCTTGTATAATATTTAATTTACACTAATTATAGTGCTTTATTGTAAATATTTTAATGGAATAAATATTTTCGTTCATTATAACTTGCTATAACAATGTTAACAATGTGAGGTAGAATTACAATTAAGCCATGTAACCTGTAGCATAATTAAAAGTAATTAATTCAGCATTACAAACGAAAGCATTTTCATTTTCGTTAATGATTGTTGCTGGAGAATAATCTTTCTTAAATAAGCTGCGGGGTTGAATCTTGTTTCTTATTCTCTCATCTTCTTGTCTATTATCCATTCCAATTTTCATTCTTCTGTCTACTCCTCTCTCTGCTACTCAATTTTTATTTTGCTGTTTTATCTTCAATTTTCCGTATTTTCTTCTATCTTTCTGCAATATTTCCTTCCTGCATTATTTTATTTTTTGAAGCCTCTTCTTCAGTTTTGCGAACAGTGTGGTTTTATAACTACTAGCCTAAGGTAATCTGCCTTACTTGCGTTTTCCTCTGTTTCTATTTTTTCTTTATACTGTTCGTATCTGAAATTCAATTACCAAGACGTGGTATAGCAAATTTAAAAATACAAATTATAAAGTTGAACTATATGATAGCTGATTTTTTACAAGGTATGAATTAATCTTTCTTTATTTAATTTGATTGTCAATGCATTAGATGAATTTATAAGCTTTTACTGTACATTTAAACTTATATTATTTTACTGAAGCTCATTGTAATTTGAGATGGATAATTAAAATTAATTTAAAGAAATTAGTTAAAAGAAAACATTGTCCTACATTAAATTATGTGATCAAACTAAAAGATTTAAACTGTTTTCAAATTAATCTTCAACATTAACGAAAAGTAAGTAACATTTTTTAATAATTTTACAAAATAATATTATTTTCTAAAAAGAACTTTATATTTTACATATTTTTTAAATACAATTATATTTTTCCATTATTATTATACTTTATGTAATAAATAGTGAATAACTTTTATAATATTTTTCTCATCATTTTTAAGTTTGATCTATATTGGTATCTTATATACTATTCTGTGCTACTTAAATAAAATCTCTTCATTATTTGAAAAATAGTTACTGAATTGTAAACAGTAGATAATTCATTATCTGGCGATATAAAAGTATATTCACGTAAAAAATATATTATTTATTTTAAATAGAATTATTTTATTCGTGCAATGATAATTTTATTTTCTATTCATTAACATAGTTTTATGCATATAGTTACAATGTGTAATTACTTTAGTTTACGCTATAATTGTAAAATAATTAAATATTTGTAAATCAATAACTTTGTAGGTTTTTAAACTATCATAATATTCATTGAAAGAATTTATATTACAAATATGTATTTAATTTATTTATAGTTATCACAGAATGAAAATTAAAGTATATGGTGAAATATATTTCATTATTGTACATACTTTAGTTGTATATGTTGCAAAAAAAATAAATCATTTTCATACAAAGTAATAGTTATTTCTTGTACATTTATATTCTGAATAATTATTATAATAAAAAGGTATATTTTTATTATAAATATTTATTCCTCATCAAGAAATATTGTCTTATATGAAAACACAATGAAAAATTATTAATGAAGAATATGACAAGCAGCTCATTTAGATAATCAATAAAACATTGTATTGACAAGGTAAGTTGTGAATCGTCTTATACAATAGGCAATATTGATATTCCATTAACAAGAATTTTACAATGCCGTTACATGTAATCTCTATCTCCCTCTCCTTATTTTTTATTTCTCTCTTTATTTCTGGTTGACTCACTATTTTTTTATTATGTTTCCCTACATTACGACGCCTTTGCGATAAAGATACGAAGTGATCGTAAAGAATAAAATCTTGCGTCAAGTATATAGAATACACCCGACTGACAAATCCGTCTTTTGTCGTCACCCAGATATTCTATTATATTTTGCATCACTGTATGTCCAGCCGCGCGTGAGTTCTTGAGCTTGTGAAGAGAGAGCTTTTCGAGCTTGCACATATAAAAATGCATGCTTTGTGAGACAATGCGTACACGTTGAATAAACATGCTTGGCTAAAATATTATCGTGGGTGATAATGTTTCTTTTTTATGGAGTATTTTCATTAAATTTTATTCATCACTGTTGAAACCTCTTCGTATACCTTTACGATAAAGTATACACATAAATGTATACACGAATTGACCAAGATTCTTAATGTGCTTTGAACTTAACATGTAAGAAAATTAAATATTTCTTAAAAATCTTATAGCTTTTATAGATTGTTGAATTTAGAACAAATTATGACAGATGATTTAAAAGACAAATTATAAAACATTTAGATTTGTGTACTTCACCTGTAATTTTAATTATTTCACTATTATTCGTAAAATTATCTACAATTTTCTAATGAAATAAATAATGCTAAAAGTCTTATTTTCATTTAAATAAATAAGTTAAAATATTTTGCATTATATATATTAAAAATAGAAATTAAATTCACCTTTCTTAAATATTAATTTGAGATTATGTTAATTGATATTTATAAGTGCTACAATAATTAAATTTTAATGATTAAAATACTATTGATAAATTAATATATTTGATTCGAATTTAATAAAATGATAACTTTCCCCTACTTCTCCATTACTATAAAATAAATTGATTATTTATTATTGACAAAATTTAAATTTTTGCCATTATTTTTATTCATAAATGTTTCATTTATGTAAGTCTTATTATCAATTTATATATTATTATCAATATATATATATATATATATATTATTGACATTGTTACGTAATTCAAATTTATGATATTTAAATATTTTTGAAAATAGATGAGGACATTCATAAATTTTCAAGACATTGTAGGAAATATATTTTTATGGTTAAAAAAATAATTCATATTTTTTAATAATTCCGTTGCATTTCTTATGCGTTCTTCAAATTGATTCAATGTTATAATATATTCGTGATTTGAAGCTTTAAAAAGTTTATGTTGAAATTGGAAGGTATTTGATATCGTTAGCGTATTCTATTTAAGATTTTCATATATTATGTCAGTATTTACTATTTTGCAGGATTTTTCTCATATTCGTTGTCGTTTTGTTGCAAATATTTTTTATAAAATTGCTGTAGCGGGATATCCACAAAAATAAAATAAATTTATTTATAAAACTTAAAAGTAATTTGAAGGCAAGTTTAAAATAAATAAAAAATGTAACGTAAATTGAAGTATTAACGCAAGAGTTGTGAAAATAAAAACAAAGCATAATGTATAACCCTAACACCTATCGAGTTTGTAACGGCCGATATCAATTTTCTCGATATTGTGGTGCACTTAGGTAGGTATCTTTATAGTAAGGCAAGCTAGTTCTTTTCTAAAAATATCAATTTGTAGCAATCACAAGCATGCGTCATGCTTTTCGCCTCTTCGCGAACCTATAATGGTCAGCTTTCCATTTTTATTTATATTTACCCTTTTCATGCGGTGAATTCACTTTTCCCCCATGAATCTTCATGGAGGCAATATTCTTCTCAATATCTACAAGCTTAAAGCTTTTCTGAACATTTCTCTTTCTATCTTTTTTTAATATTCATCAAATTCATAGAGAACAATTATATTTTCATAAAAGAATTGTTACACAATTCTATACTTTATACATGAAATTTTTGTTTTTAGCCTCGCAGGAATGAGTACTCATATTTTAATTTATTTGGTTAAGCGAGTGATCATGTACATGATATTTGGCCAGTGTTCACAGATATGAATGTATATCAAATATGTGTGAAAATATATGTTATTATGGATTAGTTATTATGTTGGAAGTAAATTAAATATCATTTAAGAAATTAATTGTATTTTTATAAATTTATGTCGATTATTCCTATAAAATATATGACATTGGTCTTGCATCTTCTTGTACATTTTTTTAAACTACTAAATCATAAATTAGTTAGTTTTTTCCCTCAAATCAAATACATCTTTTAGTTCTAATTTTAATATCTTAATAATAGAGATTCAAATTCTATTAATGTAAACGTTGTATAAAATAATACAAGTAAATAGCTCTAAAGCTAATTAAATTTTATTTGATATCTATGGTATAAGTTATTATTTTTTATTGAAAAAATTATTTGAATAGTTTCTTATTTTGTATTGTTCTTTAGCAGTACTACATATTCGATTTGCAGCTGATATTGATAGACAAAATATAAATATTATTGTAAAATAAATAAAAATAAATAAATAAAAATGTTTAAGTCCAGAATGTGAGATAAAAGAATAAAAGATAAAAAGAAAGAGAGACAGAGTTTGCCTTTCTGACCGGAAGTCGTCTATATTCGCATCTGCGCCCCTCAGCCTTCAGTTTTCAATTTCGCATAATGTCGCGTACGGATTTACCAAACTGGCCTCGTGATAAGATATCCTAGTGAGCTACGAAGAAGACCAAGTATTCCCCGAATTTTACGTATTTCGTGAAAGTTATATATATATGTAAGTGTCCACGGGAAATGCGACGATTTTATCGACCTTGCAAAGAGCTTGACCAGTGCCTTCTCGATACTGTATCTTCATATTTTTTCGCTTAACAGAGCTCTGAAGTATAAGAGTAAGTGAGAGAAAGAGAGAGAGATCGATTGATTTTTCGACAATGAAAATCCACTGACTTATGCTCTTGCATATGAAAGTTTTCGAAGAGGGGTACGCAAACTTGAAGGAAATGTATAGAAACGCACTTTTTACAGATTGATCTTCAGGATGTTTAGAGCTGTTTTTTTGCAGAATAGTTGATTGAAAGGAAAGCGTCTATGGTTGAAAAATTCGAGTTAAATGTAAAATTTTTATCTGACTTAATCAGCAAAAAAGTGCAAAAAGAGCAATAACTTTTTCGATATTCACATATGTAAGATTTTTGAAAAAATACTGTTCTTCATATACTAGTAAAGCTTTGTCTTACTAGTCTTATTTTTCGTATTATTAGTATTTAGTAGTATTATTTTTCGTCTTATTTTCATCTTATTTTCATCAACATAAATACTAAATATGATTTTATAACAGCAAGATTTACTATTGCGTAAAAAAATTAAAATATTAAAATTAAATTTGTAGACAAAAATGTTTTATTGATTGATATCTAAAACTATAAGTTAATATATTTCTAGGTATATTGTAATCGTATATTATGATATACTAAAGTTATTGTAAAAGTCCTTCATTAATTATCGCATCATATATTACTGTTATTATTTGTTGTACTTATTAAATAAAAATTTAATGAAAAATGAAAAATTTTTTTTTAATTATTTTTTCTGGATCATAATTTGAATCAATGCCATATTGACTTTACTTGTTTAGTATGTTCGAAGAATTAATGAATTGAGAAAAGTATCCTAATCATCAAATTATCAATACATCTTCTGAATTACATGGATTCATGAATCTTGGATCAAAGCTCTCCTTTAAAGAAAATGCATTATAATCGTAATTAAATTTTTCTTGACGTGCTCTAAGAAACTGATAATTTCCAAATAACTTGTTGGCATAAAAATGTAAAATATATAATGTTGATTTATTTATAAAAATATTCTATGAAAGCTAGAGCTCTTTTTTATGCTTATCAGAAATTTGAGAATGAAAACATAAAAAAGGCGAAATACTAAGAGCAAACCGAAAATGAAATACATGTGATGTGCACCTCGTTCCGCAATTGTAGCTGTGGCTGAGCTGAAATAACAATAACGCCATTCAGCGTAGCGGCATTTGACAGTGGGGTCGGAAACAATGAAACAATCAGAGCCGAGGGGCAAGCGCTCGCGCCTCTGGCTACGTCGAGCCCAGAGAAGCCCGGAAGTCAACACTGCTGGACAATAAAGACCCAGAATATCTCTCTCTTTCTTTCTCTCTCTCTCTCCCTATCGCTCTATCTCTCACTCTTTCCCTCTTCACTGACGCCTTCTAATTAAGCGACTTTGTACAAACTTCAACGTCGCCTGTATTGCGCATGAGCAACTTTAGAGATCACTTTTCATTTTAGGCACTTCTTGTGACACATCGATCGATTTCATTAAATGATCATTTCATGGTTCTCGTGCTGTCTTTCATAATTTTAATAGTTTTTAATTTTCATAATTTTTAATAGTTCTTTAATTGTCGTAAGCTATTATTTTAGATAAAAAATTATATAATTATAAAAAAGTCAGATGTTATACTGAAATATGTCAAAGAAGAAATATTTATATAAAAGAATTTTATTGATATATGTGTATTTACAAAGCAAAGCTTATTCACTAAGTACTTTATAATTATCAGTATTTTTCATAATTATATCTAAATTACCTAATTTTCTAATAATAATAAAAGAGCTTTCTACTCAACTTTGTTTAAGAAATTTAAAATGCTAATCAAATAAAGTATTAATAATCATATAGGATTATTTTTATAAAATACTATTGTTTATCTACACTCTAACCTTTATTTATTTTTTACTAATATTATAATTTACTAGAATTATGCATAAAATATATTGTAAAATAATTAGTACAGCTTGATCTTAATATTCGATTATAATCATCAAAAAAATAAATTACATTTGTAATAATCTTGACTAATTGCGTTTTATATTGAGAAATCCTTATTATGAGAACTGTTGATAATTTTATTTTGAATCCTTACGTATATAAATTTATATTACGATTTGAAAATATAATGAAAGTCTTCTAAAGTTTCCCTTAAACATTATGCTCGAATCCTCAATAACATAATAGACAATTTTTATATATAAGCATACTGTTGCTTTGAGACTAGTATACATATAAAGAATCTTGCAGCGAGAAAAAGAAAAAGAAGAAGATATTCAAAATAAACTATTGATGGAAAAAGGAACTACTTATAGAAAATTCATATATGTTTTACCTTAACTATTCTTCTAGTAAATTTTAAATATTCTGTTTAAACATACCTTTTATTTTGCATGAAATACTTGATGAAACAAATAAATAATTTAATTACTGATAATTCGATACAGGAAGGAAAAGAATAATATTAATGGAAACTGGATACGTTAAGATAAACTGCAGCATTAATGTATTACTTTAATATTTTAGATATACTGAATAGTAGAGTAAAGGAAGATAATTATAGTTACTGAGTAATTTAAGTCACCTATTTTGTAAAATATGTATACAAGAAATTTTAAGAATTTGATTAAAATAATTTTCATAAAGATTATATTCAGGCTACTTTCTTGTTCAAAGTTATTCTATTTTTATTTACATTTTAAAAATTCAATTGTAACCTAAATATTCCTTAATTTTAAATGCTCTAGGTAAGAATTATTTTTTACAGTTTTAAATAGTATATTGTATACATGAAATGAAAAATAATTTTTTATAATGCTATTGCATTACTATTACTATTGCATAATTGCTATTTTAAATGTAGTAAGAGATTTATAATTTTTATAAATATCTGTATTTGCTAAATTGAAATAGATAATAATTACTTCTTATAGTATAATTAGCTAATACAGCTCATAACTCATTTTTAAAATAAATTAATCTAAAATATTTTATATATAAACATAAGGCAAAATTTTTTTTTATACAAAAAAATTTCTAGGTTTATTTGGATTTTTTTTAAAGAGTTCGTAAATTCTGTAAAAATGTAAATATAGTTTTTATAAACATACCAGCAAAAATATACAAAAGATTGGTGTTTAAAATAAAATTTTATATTGTCAACATATTAATACAAATTAATTAATATTATTTATAGACTTATGAATATACGTGCAGTATTAATTATATAAAATTAATGAATTATATAGAATTAATGAAGGTAATATGTAGCGACGTTTATGAATAAAATAAAATAATTAAACAATTATACAATAATTTTTTATCAGTAACAATTTTCAATGAACAATTATTGTTTAACATACTTACCTGTCATAAGTTACAAATTTATTTAAAACATCAATAGTTTTTATATTAATTGTAAGTAACTGATTTTGTAATATTTGTTTAGTATTGGTATAATACTTTACATAGCAATTTTATTTTATTCGGATTAATTAAAGCAATAAATAAATCTAATATTATAGTGATCAGTCCTTAACGAAAAAAAATTACTGTTTCTAAAAAATTTTAAAAATCTTACAATGTTGCAATATTTATTGGTAACAACTATAGTATAGTAAAGGTAAAAATAGTAAAAAGTAAATTAATATTCATAAATAAAAAATAAAATAATGTATTCATATTTTAGTTTCTTTTATAACTAAAAGCTACTGCTAAGTTATATAAAATAAATAGATCTCAACTGGAATCCTTGATGTAAAGTATTAACGTAATAATTTTTTATGAATGTTTAACGGATAAAATAGATGAATGGTTCATTACTTAATATACTACATACGTACATGACGTAAATATTTTCTAGGTATATTTTTTAAAGTGAAGCGTAAAACTGTAGTTATTTCCGAGAAAAGAAATATCAATATCAACAACGATTTTTTATTAAAAATATTCAATGTATATCAATATTTCGTAGTAATTTTCTTTTCTTTGAATGATGATTAGATAAAACTCTATCTTGTCTGACGGTATATTTATTTATACTACTGGTGTATGTCTACCTGTTATTAGTATATTTTTATTATTGCAACAATATAAATAATAACTAATAATAAACTACACTAATTGTTTAATCAATATAAATCAACATCGAGGTGACCATCTAAATTATCCCATACAATCAACTGAAGAAATTCCCAGAACGAGTGAAGTAAATAAATGTTTTTGATTATATTTACTATTAAAAGTATACGAAAATAATTACTCATGAAACATAATTAACATTCAAATTTTATTAAAAAATTTACATATATTTTATTTTAAGGTGATTCAGTCCAAAATATTGTTGTAGTCGACAAATAAATGTTCTAGCGTATTACGAAAGAAAAAGTAATGTTTAGATGTATTAAGTTACCAATGTAAGTTAAGGAACCTATGTTTATGAATATATTTCTTTATTGATAGGATTTAATGGTATCTTGAAGGTCGATAACAACGGTGATTTTGGATTTGTCTACAGTAATGGGGTTGTCATACCCTCGCAGGCTCTTGTGAATATCTGATTTTGTCGTACCACCCACTCAAAAGTTCCACAAGCAAAGAAAGAGTAGAACAGAGAGGGAGAGAGATAGCGAGAGAATGAGAGAAAGAGAGTCAAAGAGTGGACAAGAATGTAAGTTGAAAATACATAAAATTATAAAAATCTATAATAAATTTGCGGTATAGATTTAGATACACATTAAATATTCTATTATATCACGCATATTAATTATATTTCTTTATCATAAAGTACTTTAAATAAATTTAAATCTCGACGCAAATTCCATCCTTGCAATCATACTAAGCGATAACTTATTAAAAAATGACAATTTTTTAAAAGTTATGGTTATGCATTCTAATTCGATAATTAATAATATCATTTATTATACATCAATATTATTTATGAAAAATTAATTACAAATCACATTTGTTTTTTACAATAAAAATACCAGATAATTTCATGATAATCATAAAACAACTACAAAAATACTATGTATAATTTGACGATATAAATATAAATAATTCTTATTTTAAATAATCAGTATGAATTAATTTACATATCATAATAATTTAGAATAAAACGTGATAGGAAGAACTCAAAAAATCAAAAAAGAATCGTTCGAATACAATCATAGGAAAGAGACAGACATAAAGAAGAAGATAGGGATAAACTTCAGAAGTTGATAGGATGGGAGATACTGAAATTGAGAGAAAAGGATACGCTGTAAGATGATATTTGGGCGGAGCAAAGTACTAGTAGGGTGGTGAAAAGTGAAGGAGTTTCTGATCTGAAAATAAGTGAGAATGATAAAGCAAAAGTCAAATATTCTTGAATAGAAAAAGTACAGACAAAAATGAAAAAATAAGGATTATTTTATAGTTTTTCGATTTATTTTAATAAAAATGAATTCAGTCATTTTATAAATAATTTTTCATTTAAAACGAATCATAGATTGTAAGAGATTAAGACATGTAGATTAAGACATAATTTTAAATTTATGATTATTAGAATCATGTTAAGTTATATATAAAATAATTAATTCATAATATTTTGTATATAAAAATATAGTTAGAACGTACAGAGATGAAAAGAAACATAAATTAATTTAATTTCTAAAAGTCTTGGTTTTTTGATGAAGCATAAGTATTTGAACAATAACATTTTTACTTGGATAGTTAATGATATAGTCATTTAAAAAATTAAATATTATTAAATTTTCGTGTATTATTTAATCAAATATATTTAAATTTAATATATTGAATAAAATGTACTTTTATAATTTAATTCTGGTTTAATTAGTAAAAATGATAGAAAATATTTACTTATCATATTCGTTGCAATCATTGCATAACAAGTAAGAGATAAAAATCTTAGAAATAATTGAAAATTAGTTTTTAAGACTAAACAGTAGTTACGTCGTTGAATAAATTTTATTACTTAAGTTTTGTATTTTGTATTAATATATTTAAAAATCAATGGAAATATAAATATAATATTGTATAAATTAAATAGTTGTTTTTATATGTTTCTAAATCTAAATTGAAAAACAATTTTAACAATTATATAAATAATAATACACAATTATATGAATAATAATTTTTCAATTAAAAATGAAAAATATTAAAGCTTACAATATAATTCGAAAAATAATAAATATGATATAAAATTTAAACTAAAATTACTGTTTTATTTCAAGTAAATTTAAAATTTAGGAATAATTTATATAATTAAATGAGATAAAAATATTTAATATTCACATTTTTAAACTAATTTTTTAAACTTATTTTTTAAACTAATGTACAAGAAACTTCAATTATTCAGTTTTTGCATGAAATATTTTTAAAGTATAATATATTTGTTTTAACATGTATATTATTATTAGTTTCCTATTGATTATTATGTATTATAACAATTTTATTTATTCAATTTTATATACATAGATTTAAATTTAAACCTTTACACTTTAAAAATAAGTAACGGAATTTGTTATTTTTATTTAGATGATGTTTTCACTCAGCTTTTTCCGTAGATATAGCTTTGACCAAAAGTCTCACAAAGGCAAGACGCTGTATCCCTAGAACCGTTCAGAGAGAGAGAGAGAGAGAGAGAGAGAGAGAGAGAGAGAGAGAAATATGTATATATGTATATATGTATACGCGTATATACGTATGTATGTATATATATATATATGTTTCGTTCATTTATATATATATGAGCGAAACGGTGACGACACTCCATTAGTATGCGCGGAAGTGTTTGCAGCTCGATTGTAGGTTGCATTGTAACTGAAGAATGTCCTCGTTGCCGTCGTCGCCATCGTCGACATCGTACTGGACTGCCAGATAAGGATTCGCTACTGACGTTCTCCTCCTTTCTTTTGCTGACATTGCCGTAAAATAGAACCGTGAGAGAAAAAGAAAGTACGATTAGTTTATGTATTAGTTTATGTATACCTGCCACTGTTTCTTAGAAATTGAGCTGAAAGATTGCACATGAATTTTTAATTTGGTTATATTTTCATTATTCTAGTTATCAAAATAACTTTGTGTTACTATTCAAGAAAAAGAACTTTTAAATCAGTGAAGATAGAGTTGCAGATTGTTAGTTATTGATTTTTTTCTATAATAATGTTCAAACATGTCATAAGTTTGTATACTTGTATACCAGAAACTTAACCGTAATTAAGACTTTATAAAAATAATTAATTAGAAGAAATAATAAATTTCGAAATTCTACTTAATAATACATCGATAAATAATTAAAAAACATCTTAAGTATCTAACGCTAATAATATTTATTTTACAGTTAAGGCATAAATATAAAAAATGTTACCTTATAAATTGTAATTATTTTATCCCTAGTTTTTATTGTATTTATTGTTTTACATATATTCTCACAATTTTACTACATGTTTTATGAATATGAAATTATATAAAGTAAAAATATGGTCGATTGTAAAAAATCGGTAGCAAAAATTTACGGTGTTCAGATACAATAGATAGCGAACAATATCATGCGCTACATAAGTTCATACTCTCAATTATTAAAAAAATTTATTGCAATCATAAGAAGGATTCTCGCCTTCTTAATTTTTTTTTTCTCCAAGAACTGAAAACGTAAAGTGAGAGAATTCTCTCCTGTTCATACATAGTTATAGATCCTTAAGAAATGATAGAAAATAAGTTAGATAGACAGAGAAAGAAAAATAAAGAGAGAGGGAGAGAGAATGAGCTAAGGCCCTATCCTCCATTCTGCTGTTATCTCAGCACGGAGAAAGCGTGATTGCCTTTATGGGGGAAGAAAGGGTCTTTGGCGGTAGCGATAATGTCCCTCCGCTACGCGATGGCAGTCTGGTAGCACTATCAGAAATAAAACATTGCGCGCTTGCGTTCACAGAGGAGAGAGAGAGAAAGAGAAAGAGAGCGGACGAACGTCGACGAGGGAACGTAGGGTTCCTTATTTCTTGCCAGTCTTTTTATCGAGTCGCATACTCCTGTTTTTGGGTAAATATTTTATTTCATTCTAGAGCTCTTTTTAATGCGATTTTCAATTTTCAACAGGTCGTTACGCTACTAATGAATTCTTTTATTTATTTATTTCCGTTTTAATTGTTTTAAAAAGAAAACATCCTGTACATTATTTATTACTTACGTACTAAATACAAATGGTTTTAAAAAAGAATCTGTACTTTTAAGCTCAGACAAAAGAGGAAATTGCTTTATTCTAAATGTTTAAACTAACATTAAAAAATAATGTTTAATAGATTGTTAAAACAACTTTATCAGCATTCTATTAACACAAATACGTCACTCATAGAATGTAAGAAATTTCGTAATTAATTGAACGTTGTTTTTGATTATTGTGAATACATTAATTTAAATAATTTATAATTAATACATTAATTAAATAGTAGATATAAAATCCAATAAGCTGATTTAGATCTTTGAATATAATAATCACTGTATTTCTGGTAATTAGATACTTCTGAATCATTTCTGCCTAACTTCCAACAAATTATGGCCTTAAGCTATACAGCAAATATACATCTTGAAGCAGGCGGAAACTGATCGTCGTAGGTTTAGGTGATTAAATGCATCCGTGTAAGGAAAAGCAACTCACTTGAGTTATATATCGGTTGGCATAATACGAGTAACGATATTATCGCTGAAACCGCCAATTAAACTCGAGCGTATAAACTCGTGTATCTGATGTTGTCATTTGCGTGCGGATGTACTGCCAACTAAGTATTAAGCAGAAGGTTAAGCAGTTTGTGTGGTAGATGTGAGAATGGGAAGAATTACTTCCTAAACTGGGTTTAAGCAACTATTGCGAAATTATTTAGAAACTATTTTTTTTAAATATGTACCCTTATATAAGATTTTCTACAATTATAGTAAATTTTTTAAATAAATTGTAATAAGGTAATACAATTACTTCTGTAGAATTAGTAAATCATGAAAATGAACATCTTCAATATATTTTATTTTTTAATAGTTAATTCAATTTTCACAAGAATATTATATAATACAGAATTATTTATCACTTTAGAAATAAATTTATTAAAATATCATTATGTAAATCTATTAAAAATTTTATTAACTTACCTCCGAAAAAATACCATCAATTGATAACCGTATTTCCTTTTATACATCATCTATTTTTATACGTATATAATGAAATCAAGTGTTATTCCTATAGTTATTTATGTAACATATAAAATCATTTATAGAATTATACTATACAATAATTTATTTAAAATAATAAAATATTATATTATAAATATAATGTAAATAATAGAATATTTTAAATATAAAATAATATTTAAAGTATAAAAAATTTTCTCTAAAACAAACAGAAATAAATTTTAATACGACATTCATTAAGTGAAAAACAATAATTTTTATTCATAACTTATTATAATTTGAAAAACGAAAGTATTGATTTCATTTAAAAGGTGTTTCTTCAATGTAATGCATTTTATTTTAAAATTTATTTACAAATGTCATTTTATTTTACAAAGGAATGTCACAAGTGACATTTAACAATAAGATTTCTTCTAGTTTGTTAGTAATACGAAACAGAATTGTAGACTAGGTCAACACGAAGATATGATAATCAGCTACTTTTTTTTCAATTTTTTTAGCGACGATGCGATATGCGATTATTTTCTCTTTATAGTTGATTTTGTTTTCAATAAAGATATTCAACTTACTTATGCTAGTAATTGTAGCAATAGTGATTAAATAAAATTTCATACAGGAAATTTTTATCGATTTGCTAATGTCTATCATTTTTTAATAAAGATATTTTATATAATTTACACAGTTCTTGAAGTTACATGATTTTATTTTTCTCTGAAATCCTACAATTATTTAATGTAGACAACAGAATTTGAACTAATTTACATTATTATATTTTTTAGTTTATTCTGTATTTTAAATGTACTACTTTTATTTTAACTAATAAAAATAACATTAAAATTAAGTTAACATTTTCGTTAAAAATTCTAACATTTTGTAAATAAGTAGTATCAAATATATATTTATATATTGAAAAATTGAATGTTTAAGGCTTTTCACAATAAAAATATTAAACAATTAGAAAACAATAAAAGGTAAATAAATGTATAAAAAGGATAATAAAAAATTTTAATTAATATTATAGTAATATTATTATAATAAAAAATAGGATAAAAGATAATATATCTATCATAACTATATATAATGTTCATAACAACTATATATTATTACTTAAGAGTTATTTACGTTGTATGAAAATTATTTGAAAACTATTTTAAATTGATTAGAAATTTCAAGTAATTTTAAAGAAAAATGTTAAATCAAGAAAATTTCTAAAACTTTTAAATTACAATAGCAAGTAGGAACATATTATTCCGAAATAATTTAAAATAAAAATATTTTTATTTATTTATAAAATGAAACCTTAAATTAACAACATCTTTGCCGTAAAGTAAGCAACATAAGAATAATTTAATATTCGTCTTTATGCTATTAAATATTTGCAAAGTACATGCATTACTTTTTTATATGACAGAGCTTAGTAGATTATAATTTTCAAAATAATCCAAAAAGAAAAATTCTTTTAGTAGGTATTTTAAAAATTATTATAATAATTATCTTATTTTATTATAATAGTTGTCTTTTCTATTAAGTTTATCATAAAATAATAAAAGACAATATATTATTTTATTATAATGTGTTATAGAAACGTTTTCTTTTTGATTTTATTGTATAAAAATTTAAAGTCATTCGCTATTTGGAAGTATTACATTAAATATATTCGTATATTCTAATTCATAAGATTATTGTGAATTTAAAAATGACGCATTTCTTTAAATGTTTTACGAACGTAATTCAAAGTAGAAGCTTTATATAAACAAGACATATTGGAATTACAAAAAATCATTTTATTTATTGGTATTATTTATATGTTATAAATTATTAATTTGTTACAATATTTTATGAAATAAAAAACGTCAAGTAGTTCCAAGAAATTTTTTACAAATATTTAATTAAAAAATTCACTTCAATAAATTATTTATATGATAGAAATTTTTATTTCATTTTGTTTAAAAATATAAGCTTTTTTCTGTATAATAAATGTAATATATTTTCTTTTTATATTGACAGATAATAATACAAAAATATGATTGAAATACTTTACTTAAATATATATTCTTTACGTAGTTGTTAAGTTGAATTTTATTCTCAACTATTGAAATATTTTTTTAACAATTTTTTAATATTTTAGCGATAAGAATACTTATTTTTAAAAATTAGAGATAACTCAGAAAGTGATAATTTTATAAACTGTTGCTAAAGATGTTTATTTATTATAATTTATTTAAAATTTATTTATAATTTACTTCTTACAAGTGTTTTTTGATTTTATAGGAAACCACATAATTTTTCAAGATTTATTTAACATATAGGAAAAAGAGAGTTAATGTATCAAGTTCTTTTATGATTTTCCGAAATCATTAATATTTATGTAATTATTTTTTAATAACAATAAATCATAAATTTAGCAATTTTAAATTGTGAATAAAATAGAATAGATAATTAATTCATATGATCTTTATTCTGATACCTCAATGTATATATACTTCATCATTTATTTATCCATATATATATCAATCTCTAATATTTTCTGAATAAATAAAATTTTTAAAATATGTTTCATAAATTAAAGTGATTAGAAATTGTTTTCCAAAAGTATAATCTTGTAAATTAATAATAAAGAAAAACTATGCTTGGTAAAAATATTTTTAAATGTCTATTATCATCAATTTTTAAAAGAACATTTTTCTTTGTAAACTTGTTTTAATTAATATTCTATATTAATCTTTGTTTTAAATTATTTTTTTTTATGTTAAATTAAATTATGTTAAATTATGTTAAAAAAATGTTAATTTAATGTTTTAAATTAAAAAAAACAATAAAAATATTATATCTCCGAAGGATATTAAAGTTTTAAGACGAACTTTCTTCCAAAATCTTTGGAATATAATATATAATATTTACTAGTTGCGTCAATAAAAAATGAATTTAATAATTAAAATATGAAATAAGTAATAGTAAATTTTATCAGCGCAAGTTAATCACAAGAAAATTTATTTGTTTTCGTTTCCTTAAAAATCCCATACCGTAGTATTTATTCGATGCAAATTTTTTGATACCCTCTGTGCTTCATGTGACCACAAAACTTATACGCACTAAACGTATATGTATATATGTATATATATATATATATATGTGTGTGTAAGTAAACTCGGTATCGTCGCATTTACGTTAGCATTGAGAGCATCTGGATTTATTTCGCATGGCCACTCGTCAAAGGAAGAACAAATTTGCAACTGGAAGCGAGAGCTTCTTTCTCGTATGCTCTGTAAGCGCATTCTAATGAGAGAAATAAGTCTAGAGGCATATGTATGAATACTTTTGTGCAGCTTTAATATGTTTTGGTTATCTCGTCAAAATTGAGCCAGGGTGCGTCGTCTCTTTGTAGGGATTTTAAGCACATGTATACTACATCGATTTCTTATTTTATTTGTACAAAGTGTGTACTTCTACTCAAGACTTATTCGCACTCGAATCGAATTCGTATTTTTCTTTTTTCTTTCTTTCTTTTTCTTTCGATGAAAGGCAAAATATAATTTTTCTTTGATACATATATGAACGATACTCACTATGTCGCAAAAAGTGCAGATTCATTTTCATTTTTAATAGCCAAAAGTGGCTTATTTGATGTAAGAATTCTATTTATTAGTCTATATATATATATATATATATATATTTATATTTATATTTATATATATGTATACACATACACGTCCTTTATTATCCAGTATCATTTATGTGTTCGATGGTTGATTCAAATCGGAAAAATATTCTTCTCGTTAGGATAAAAGACTTAGAATCTAATAATTTGGTAAAATTGTATTCAATTATTTACATAATGAATATATGAAATTTTTTAAGAAGTAGAATTACATTTATAATTATATCAAATTTGTTCGTTTGATTTATTATTTGCATAATAAGAAAATAATATCATAGTAATCCAAGAAAATGGTTTACGCACAAAATTTTGATCTATAAAATTAATAAACTTAATTCACGAGAATACAATTTAAAAAAAGTCGATTATAATTCTAAAATTAAACAATAATAAAAGAAAGTATCTAATAATTAGAAAAGTATATAGACTATTTATATGTGGTGTAAATTTATTCATTATTAAAAATATTTTTTAAACTATTTTCTTAGATTCCCATTTATTATTTTGGTTACTGATCATTAGAAATACATCCTGACTTAACTAATTAACTAGGTTTGCAATTTTTAAAATTTAAGCAATTAGGCAAATGACGTAAATTATCTGGTTTAGATAAAGAAATTTTCAAGGACTAATGAAACTTTGTTAAATAAATTTGGCTAAAAATTTTTTAGATTTATTTTAGTCAGATTTAGATGATTATACAAATGATATATAAATTGTTGATTTATGGATAGCGTCTCTAGTCTTATTTCTTCGTAATAAAGTCATTTAGTAAATATTGTTAGGCACAGAATCCTCAATATTTACCAATAAGTAATTATATTTGGATGTATTTTTAATTCTTGTCAATTCTGAGCTTACATCAAAGTATAACAAATGCATCGTACAAAATATAAATAACTTCGCTTACTGAACGCTTGTAATGGATGATGGCCTAGCAGTCGACCTTGTTAAGCACCTAGCCTCAAAAAGACCTTCATCCTCAAAATTTTTTCCATTCCCACCAACACTTCCATTATTCGTTATCGTTGCCGGCGACGTTGATATAGTTGTGGAAGTACTTAAATTCGTAGCGGTTACTTGTGTCGGAATAGGTGATAAAATAGGTGGTACTTGAACAGCATTGCGCCACCAATGAGTCGCTGTTGATGACGTCCAGGTGGATGCAAGGTTCCCCCGGAAGTTTAAGTCCGGAAGAACCGGAAGCGGCCTTCATATAACATGGCATCTAGGTGAACTGGACGAACTCCCGGTCAAACTCTGCACAGAGAAGTTGCTTATGTTGCTGATTCTGTTACTATTACTTATTTGTGGTTTGGATGCTAAGGACGAAGTTGTGGTTGGTGTTAGAATAAGCTGAGACTTTGATTCGATTTTCTCGACGACAATTGGGGATGTAGAAGATGTCGTTGAATATCGGTCTTGAGATTTTTCGTCGTCTTGAGATTGATAGTGTCGTTCAATGCAGGTTGTTTCATATGAGTCATCACTAAACTTACGATAATCCTTAGAATCTTTACTTTCGAGACTGAAACGGTCATCTTCTGGTCGAGCTGGACTAGGAAAGGGTCGGTCCTCTGGTTTACCTGAAAGAAAGCTTGACCTTTTCAAATCCTTGGATGGACTTGGACAGCCACAGTTCACCTATATAAAATAATATATTGAATACTTGGACCTTCAGTAAGAATAAATAGATTGATTGAGGATTTTAAGAGAGTTGTAACGAGTACTGTGTATAAAAAATATTAAAACTAAGACATATAAATTTAATTCTAAGTTTTATGCAGTACAAGCTTAAATATATTAAATTTTTTATATTATTGTCTAATTATCTATAATTATATATTAATTTAATAATCTAGATTTATTTATATTTTATATTACTAATTATAATCAATTTAATTGTTAATTAATTATATTAAATGCTTATATTTCTATACAAAATCCTTGTAAGCATTGTCTAAAGCAACCGAAGTTCAGCAAAGAGAGATCTGTAGATATTATAAAATTTTAATAAAACAATTTTAATTGATTGTTGATATTTAAAATAAAATCGCGTTTATTTTAATTAGATTTTTTATGTACATGAGTTTAAATAAGTAAATTAGTATTAAAATACTGGTTTATTAGTTAAAAAGCAAATAGCTACCTTTTTTGAGCCAAATTTTTAATTAAAGCAAAACTTAATTTTAGCTAAATAGCTAATGCAAATTAGCTATTTAACTAGATTATAGATTTAGATTATTTTATATTATATGTTTTTTTATTCAACAAAATTAATTTATACAAGCTTTTATTTAAAATACTTATTGAATGTTTTCTAATGATGTATTCACTGATAATTACATTCAGAATATAAATTTTTGAAAGTTTGATAAAAATTTTAATTCAATCATATTATTTCCATACTTAGACAATATTATCATACCTGAAGACAATTAGGTGCTGTAAGTCCGGGCCAAGCCATGCTCTGATGTCCTGAATAAAAGCTACCACCAGAGCCGTAGATTGCTTGAAACGCTAAATCTGCTGCCAACTTTCCACCTCCGAAATCTTCACCCATTTTATGTTGAATTGGATAGAGAGGATAAGGAAAAGGTGGAAAAAACCTCGGAATTTTCAAATCTTCGGCATGTCCGATTAATGGATGATTTATACCTGGTGGACCTAGAGATGGAAGTAGACCCCGTGATATCGTATTAAGATGGCTGTGATGATCGCTTGGTGGCATTGCCATGGGTGAGAGTGTGAAACCAAATTTGTTTTCCTTTTTAATGACAGATTTAGGCTTTCGCCGTGGACGATACTTGTAGTCGGGGTGTTCCTTCATGTGTAACGCTCTGGAATATAAATAATAGTGCTGAATGTCAGTGATGTTAGGTTGAGAATAAAATGTATCTAGAGTTTTGTTATGAAGGAGTCAGAATAATATATTGAAAGGATTTGAGGCTATTAATTGAAATCTAAGTAGTTCAAAGAATAAGGGATAAGTAACTGTAAATCTGATATTTAAAGAAATATTAAATAATTATAGATATATGAAAATATTTACAATCTATGATTACAAGATTAAAAGTAATATTTTTATTTGAAAGGTCTAATGTCTTAGGCTTTGCCTACATTTTAAGATCTTTCCGTTAATACTTTAAATTAAAGATATAGTACGTTTATATTTTTATATAGATTTATAAATAATTTTCTGTATTTTATTATTGATATTTATAATTGTAACACGTTATTATGTCATGGCAATTAAATGTGTTGAAGATTTTGATATCCGATATATGAAATGACCAAAATTTAAAAATTTTTTTAAATTAATAATTAATACATACAAATAGAACTACATATTCTATTAAATTTAATTCATTATGGATTATTATTTATTCTATTTATAATTTTGAAACCTTTAATGGTTGATATAGCCGAGAATTCTGCTCTGCAAGCAACATGAATAATGTATTTTAAAATGTTCAATATATATATATATATATATATATAAGTACAATATAAAAGTTTTTAAATAATAATCAATTATTCTTAAATTACGAACATTTATTCTATATTTAGTATTATTTGAAATATAATTATTTATCCATATCAATTATTTCTATAGAATTAGATAAAAACAATATTATTCAAGTATTAATACTTTAGATAATTTCTTTTTTAATCTTTGATTTTTATTTTAAGGAGCAGGCTTTATTAAAATAATTTATAATTATAGCTATTATGTAAACAGATTTATTCCATATGTTATTTATATTATACTGACATATAAGTTCAAAATCAATGTTAAAACTGATCCACAGAATGTGGAGTTACAATAGCACATATTACGATTTATATATCATATTTTAGTATGATTTTATTTTTCATTGAGTGATTTGTGTAAAACAATTCTGCTTTTCGATTTTGTTACAAAATTCACACCAAAGTTCAGTATTTCTTTCATAAGGGTTGTAGAATTAGTTACTTTTTTATCACAAAGTAAATAACATTACTCTTTACCTAAACTTTAAAACAGCTCAAATTGTCTTGACTGAATACATAACAAATAGCATACTTCTTTTTTTATTTCTGTTTAACTTTACCGGATAAAAAGTGTATTATTCACGTGATGCGCATTTCGCTCCTTTATGTGTTCGTTCGAATATACACCTACACATTTACACATAATACCGGCAAGTTGTATGGAGCATCGTTGAGATTACCCGGTTTCCGAGAAATTTCATGGAATGCGCATACTCGTCTTATTTTTTACTTTTTGTGTAATATTACCTTATCGGCATGCAGGTATGCATGCGTGCGTACATGTTATCACGGATTTTTGTTCATAAGTCCAAGGGTCTCTTGTACTCACACATTCTCTTTCTCTTTCTCGCAGGATATAATAAAAAGAGAAAAACGAAAGATAAATAAAAAGCATCAGAGCAGTAAACAAATGTGCGCCGAATTCATATGGGCTTATCGTAGCTGTCGGTAATAATCAGTGTATCTATACGATATGCTCCGAGTGATAACCATGGATAGGCCTAAGCGCTTTCGTAAATAGCTTTTGATTTGAAGTTCAGGCATCAAGAGCGCCAATGGAAACATTTCAATGATATTGATCTTGAATTTTCAATTCCTAGAAGTTTTTATGCAATCGATCGTTTTTTTTTATTTAATACACATTTTATTTGATAAAACGTATAATAAAGTTCATCGCAACACTTCAACACTTTTCTGAAATCTGATAAAACATGGCTTTTCTTATTAAAGAATATTTCTTGTATAGAAATTTTAGTACTTATAAAATACATAAATTATAAGCCAATACTTATTTGAAGATATTTTTATGTTTTAATGTGATATTTTTTTTTATATTTCAATTTTATGTAATATATAAGTTTAATTGAAATATAAGGTATAAAATATGTACACTTTAAATCACTTTATTTATTTTTTCGTAAGTTATTGCAATGAATTTTATTGTAGAGTCTATCTATAATTATAATATATAATGTACTCATATAGTATTTATTATTGCAAGAGAAAAGTTATATTTGTTATTAATATAAGAACACCTATTATTAAGTATAAATTTTTTATCTAAATTATAAAATATTTGCAAGTTCTTTAAAAAAAAAAAATTATTATATTGCTGATAACTTAACATCATCTTAATAATTATAAAATAATAATACTGCTAAATTAAATTAAATTAAAACACAGAAACTAAATTTTTTATCAGATTTTATTTAATTAACTAAATATTTATTCACCAATTAAATATTACTCAGTACAATTAATTGTTTTTCGATAACTAAAATAATAAAAATAAAATTAATCATTTCTTCTATGTACACGTCTATCTCTTGATCCTTTACTTCAATTTACGCAAATGTTTAAACCTTGAAACCTTCATCATTAGTTTCTTAATATGGTTTCACACAAGGTCTATCCGGAAAAATAAACTGCATCAAAAAGAAGTATCGATACTAATTCAATGCACTACGCAATCCCTTGAAGTAAGATAATATAGTCTTAAAACTTCTAAGAATAATAATAGCAAAGAAAAGGTTTACCAGGTACAATATCAATATTCATAAAGATATAGAAATTATTTATTTATTTTTTATTTTATAATGATTGCTGCATAAAAAGCGTGACTATACGTCTTATTTTAAGAAGTTTAATATTTTATTATGGTTATTAATTTAATTTAAAACTTTTAAGTACAAAGTTTTAAATTTAATAATTATACAATTGGACGAAATTATTTGAAATTTATAGAAAAAAAAATAATTATACTTATGTTTGAAGGATCGTCTAAATTTTTTCAGATAACCTGAATTGTAGCAGTCATTCATCATGAATGTAAGAGATAAGTAAAAAGTATATCATAAAATGTATTTGAATTACATCTTTATATATTTTGTTCGCAAAGTATTTATTAATATTTACAGATAGGATAATATTTACACAGTTTAAAAAAATATCTATCTAGATTATATAAATTTAAATGTAAAGAATAATGATAATGTTTAATTTACTTTGAAAGTAGCAAGACTCTAATTTCAACAGTAATTTATGCTATTCATTAAAACTCTCTTATAAAAGAATAAATTGAAAGAATTTTACTAAACTATCTAATAAACTATTGCTGTATTATATTTATTAAATTTTCAACTGAATACTATGAAACAAGCATAAGAATATTTACTTTCATCAAAAACTGGACTATAAAAAGTACTTCACAGAACGAGCCTCGTATATTTTGAGAGCGAATATACAAGGTGCACGTGCGAAAAAGCTCGCTCAAGTTTTTGTCATCATTCTATTCTTTTTAACGCTTGAGATTTGAGAAAGAAAGTGGAACAAAGAAAAGAGAAATGAAAGAGAAAAAGAAGACATCGAGGCGTATAAGTACATACATACGCTCGTGCGTGCTAACACAAGGAAGGTGTTTGTGTCGCACCGCGTTTCGTACTACACGTACATAATGGAGCATTATGGGCAAGAGATATCAAGCTCTCGTTCACTCCGAAACATATATACGTGCGCCTTACCTCCGGTGCGCATTCTGTGTATTCAAGATATTTACAGCAAATAGCGAGTCGCCACAGCCGCCTGTATCAAGTAGGCGAGAGAGAAAGAGTGATAGAAAATGGAAGCGATAAAAAAGACGTTTTACTTCATTGTGGGTCGGTGTATATTCATACATGCAAAGGTTTTATGGGGCCTGTCTCTGACTTTATTTTTCGACACCTTAATACTTCTCTTTGTTATACAACTAACTTAATGAAAGAGCGTCACTCAAAATTCTCGTTATCAAAGACAGTGAACTTTTTGTTTGAATTTAAAGGCACATATGCGGATTTCGCTTTTACACAAAATACATCTGTAACATTCTTTATTTGATTAAATAATAATTATTAATTTTTATTAATAATACAAAATTTTAATTATTTAAAATAAAATGTTGAATTAAATAGGAAAAATCAATATTTTAATATTTATTATTTACTAATTTAAGGTCAATTTGACACTTGAATACTTATTTGAAAATTAGAATTTATTAAAATTTAAATATTCAATTTAAAAATACTAAATTTTGAAAATAATATAAATATAATTTATTATATCTTAGCTTAACTATGTTAAACATTCTCAATAATGTATACTTAAACAATTGGTTTGTTATAATAAACAATTTATTTTATTGTATGACATATGCAGAATTAATAAATTTAAATTATATTATTCTTAAAAAGAAATTTGTACATATTTTTACATTATTCAATTTGTGATGTAAAAAGTGCAATGCATTTACTTTGAATTAACTTTCGTATCATATGAACTTTGAATATCTATTCTACTTACTAATTTTTATACATTAATCAATAATTTTTAATTAAAACATGAAAAGGAAATAAAAATAATTATCTAGGAAAAAAATTAAAAATCTATATTTTAAATATATAAAATCAATGTAAATAATACTTGTATGTAGGTTCTTATTAATATGTTTCTTTTTAAAGTTATCTACTCTATCACGGAATATTAAATTTTAACTTCTGTCTCGGATTTTATTGCTATAGCCGTCTATTAACTTTAGCAAAATCTCTCACTTGTTACTAATCTATTGTGCAAGCACTAGGTAAAAAGAAGAAAATGAGTATAAAAAAGTGAAATCTTCTAAAAAATAAGTGATAATCCAACGATCGGAAAGCACCAGCTTCCATCTATACACATAAGCAGACGTTCCAAACGCGTTGCACTTTTATGTTTATCGCATTCGCGCGAACTGTCCCGAATTTCTAAAGATTACGCGACCCTGATGTTTATGCATTCATGCTGAATTATTGTAGCTTGAGCTTGCACACAGCTTTACCAATGTTTATGCTGATTTACGCTTTGTGCTATCTACCGGGACACATTGTCCCAGAATTATTATTCCATTCGTTTTCCCGCCCCTCTGTTTCACTCTTTCTCACGCTTTCTCTCTCTCTCTCTCTCTCTCACTCTCTCTTTCTCTTGATATTTCTTCTGCAGTATGTCGTAGTTATATAGAAGTATTTGCATATGTACATACTCAGCCAAAATAACTTGAAGTTTTCCTTGTTGTACTTATTTCGTCTTTGCTTTCGTCTCTTGTTAACGCTAAAATAGTTTCTTGTATTTGCATGCACTACGATGTGAATTCAAATCTTTTTTTAAGTACTGATCTATTTGATTTCATGTACTTATACTTTTCTAAAATCTCTCAAGTTGTATATTTGAATATGTGTTCAATAAGAACAAAATTTAACAAATTTTCTTTTATTCATTAACTAATCAAATAATAAAAATAGATTTCATGAGATAAAATCATTAATATTAAAACAACAATTGATATTACAATTTATAAATTAAGAGAGTAAAATAATTAGTGAATTGTTTAAATTTGTGACTTTATATCGGTAATAATATACAAACAAAACTTTTTTTTAAGTACATCGTTTTATAGTTTTAATATTATTAGAGATTTTCAGCTAAATAAAAATTCAAGTATCTTATACTTGAAATTATATATAATTACTTATTACAATTGGTCTGGTATTTTTCTATTCGACACATTTTATTATCATTTTCAAAACGTTACTTTTACATGCAATATATTATATATTTTAATATAAAATAAAATAAATAATTAAAAATGTACTCGAATATTTAATTATTTTATAAGTATATGAATATATTGTACACGCTGCATAACAAAAGTAAATATATTATTCAATTATATGTATTACTTTGTATCATTATTTAATATGTGAATTTATTATTTTTAATATTATTATTAAAAAAAACGTAAAATTATACAAGGTATTCAATTAAGTAGCTGCAGTATACTTTATTTTACTAGAAGATTGATTTATACTATAGTTTTTTAATTTTAAAATATTACAAAATAATGAAACACAATACGTGAAAAATATGTATTATTAAGAAAGTAATAGCTACTGTATGTTATTCTAAAAAGAAAAAATTTTTTTATAACTTCTTTTAGATCGAAAAATATATAATAGTAAGAACTAAAATAACCTATATTTAAAAAAAGTGTTGATTATTGACAATTTAGCGATTTCTTTAAAAAAACAACGTTAAAATTATTATAAAAAATATTATTTTCATTTTTGTGTAAAAATTATAAATATTTTTCTTTTATCAATGGTTCATGTATTTTAAAAGTTTAATAAAAATTCATTTTATGTCTTGGTCGAATGTTTTAATAGTTTATTTTCTTTGTTTATTTCTACTTCAAATGTTTTAAAAAATTTATTTTAATGTCAAACATGAACAATTTTATCTTACTGATTTTTATAACATTGATAATTAAAATATTGGTTTGAGCTGTAAATCTAAACATTTATGAGATTTTTAGAATGTATTAAGTTTATTTAATAAAATTAAGATCTTAAGAATCAATAAGTATACAGTACATAGTCATTCAATTTCTTCATCAAAACCATTGTATTTTCAGGATATTAGTTACTCAAGGTATTTTCACATCATAGAAGAAGTCATTAATATAGACATTTTAACATTTATGTTACAATGAAAATTTACTTAAAAATAAAACTTAAAAACAATTATTGCAAAAAGAAAAAAAAACAAAATATTAAGATGAAACACGACGAGATAATAAACAGTAGAGCATATAAAGTAGACATAGAAAGAGATGCACAGTAGGAAAGAGAGAGAGAGAGAGAGAATGAAAGAGGAAGAGAGAGGACCAAGTGCAAATCCTTTTAAATCCACACAATTGCGACAATAGAGCTTTATTTGTTATCTCGAGGGCCACATTGTGACTTTCTGTGAAACGAACGGACAGATTATGTCGGGGGCCAGTGCTGGGACGAACATAGGCCCTCCGTATCTTTCTGTCTCTTTTTCTTTTACACTCTTGGCAGAATAACTTTATCATCCTGCTTTTTATTTTACGAGCCGCGAGGATGAGACAGTTCTTTCTTTGAGGCAACCGTAAAAATGGATTTGGTAGCATGAGCTTTACTCTTTTTTTTCATGTATCCTTTTATATGTACGTACTAGTTATTTCAGTAGATTTTAATTTTTTACTCTGTATACGACTTTATTATAGATCTTATTCGTTGTATTTTTTATTTTATGTGTATGAATCGTGTTCTGAGTTAGAATTATAATCAATAGAAAATGAATTAATATATATGTATATATTATGCCTTTATTTTACGTTTGATTATAAATTAATTTTAATTAATCTCTAATTTTTTATATGTATTTGAATAATTTTTATACCATATAAAGTTATCATATAATGAATATTTAAGTAAATTCATATAACATTATCCAAAATTGAACCACTAAGATCATTCGAAATTTTGTCTTTTATATTATGATTTTGATTGTAAATTTTAATTAGACAATATTAATTAGACAATACAAAATCAGGCACTTAAATATAATTATAAATCTTTTTATTATATTAGAGAAAATTATATAGATTCAATAATAAATTTACAAGAGGTCAGTTCCAACAGAATTTTTAGATAATACAATTGCTTTTTAATAGGCAATATATTTTACTTCATTCCATTTCATATTTTCTCTTTACTTTTGAAAAGTAAAATAGAAATTTTATTTTTATTTTAATTTGTATACGTGCTTTTAGGTCATTGGTAAATTCCATAGATATTTTTCTAGATTTAATGAATTTTATTATCGTGTCAATTAAAAAAATTCTTTCAATTTAATCTAATTTTAGTACGCTTTAAATGTAAATCTGAGTAAATTAATTATCTTAATAATTTTTGTATACATGATAATTTAAGATATGTCGAAACATTTGTGTAAAGTTGATTCTGAATTGACGTATATTTAAATTTTAAATTAATATGTAACAATTTTTTACATATAAAAAATACTTTCAAAATGAGAGGAAATTAATATTAGTACTAAGGAGTTTACGAATTTTTCAATGAAATTACTAAAACGGCTCTTATAAATTTAAATACTATTATTTTCATCTCCTATACTCTGTTTCTCCTATAAAATGTAGGGGAAAGTTTTTCTACACCCTTAACTGTATCTCTTTATACTGATCCTCTTTTCTTCCATTTTGTTTTGCGAGTATCGCGGAATGTCTAGTTCCTCTTCCTTTTTATGTATATATGTTTTACTTATACTCCTCTTTGAATGTTTAAGTATGTAAAAAATTATACATTACTTCATATTTTCCAAAAAATTTAACCATATTTTATGTATATTATTTCGTTTATTTTCTGTCTTTAGTGTTATTAAGATATATTATATTGAGAAATATAAAAAGGCTCGATAACATTGAACTATGATAAATTTCAAGGTGTTAATATTTTTAATTTTCATATTACAATATCTAACGATAAAAAAATATTACTTATTTTCATACATTAATAAAATATTGAAAAATTTTGTAGCTCTTAATTTCTTCATGTATCAAAGAATTTAAAATGATTTATTGATTAAAAATATCAAAATGTTAAAAAGTGCATGTAGTACTGATTTAAAATTCTACTTCATCTTATTATCAATGAATATTTCTTTCATAAAAAGGTGTTTTTATGTATTTAACTAAATCTGAAAAATGATTATAGATTTAAATTTTTCACTTATACCTTCAAACATTTTGAAGGTATAATACTTATACATTCAATATTGTTTAGTAGTACAGAGCATTTTTATACATTTGATTGTTTTAGCACATATTTAATTTCCCGTGTTCTTTTCTTTTATTTTGTTTCATGAAAAATGGAATGCACGTCTTTTCAATTTCCGTCCAGCAACTAGACTTCCTGAAAGCATCGACACGCAGATATCCCGTGAACGCGAAAAATCCAACTCTTGCGTTCCGGAGAATAAAAGAAAGATTCTGATTTTTGCACTCTCTGAGTGTTTTAAAAAATACATTGCCATAAGAATAGAAAGATTCATGATACCGAAATAAAAATATTCGATTTCAGATTCGTTTTACGGGATTCTTTATGTATTTTATCTAATACGAAGATACTATGAAAATAATTTAATAAAATATTTTTATAAATCAGTTTTTCGGGAGTATGAAATAGTTTATTTTATTAAAAGTTTAATACAAAAGAAATGTATGAATGCCAATTTTATATATTTCTAATATTTTACTTTATAATATTCATATTTTATGAATTTACTCAAAATTATTAACCATTTTATATAAACAAATATTGAAGTTGAAAATTCCAGGCTACAATAAAGAGTTTATAAAAAATAAAATTTTATACTGCATTGTATCTTACAAAAAATTAATGTTTTTCTTTTAGATATTCTTAGCAGCAGAATATATTAGATTTATTGTATTGGCTAACATTAATGATTTAAGCATATCTTCCACAAATAATAAAAATAAACACGAGTAAATCTTATGTTACATAGTCTCTATGTATGTACTTATCATGATCAATGTGTTGATATTATTAAAGCAAATAATTGAAAAAATATGTGGAATAGTAAATATAAAAAGAGTTTCAGGATTTATATATTAATTCTCTGTTATGATAATATATTCAGTTTGTGAATACGATAATTCGAACATCTTCGATTGAGTTTAGTTGAAAAAAATATACCGAATCGAACTTTAAAGAAGAGAAAGAAAGATAAAGAGAAAATAGAATTGAAGGGAATATATACATAAAAGTGAGCTTAGTCTGGCTAAAAAAACTCTCATAATAGTGATTAAATATTCATATACGTTAATAAAGAAGACCCCATCATATAAATACAGTAGATTAGCTCTCACCCTTATTACGATATCTGCAATGTAACGCAGCTTAGACAAATTAAAAAAGTGAGGAAAGTAAATAGTAAATGACTTGAAAGTGAAAAAGCATGTATACAGTTGAGAATTATTATCTAATTATGTTAAATTTATATTTAGAAATTTTTAAAAATTTACAAAATGTTTTACAAAATATAAATGTAACTTATAATCAACTAATTACAGATTCATATTTAGAGAGTAACAAATTTAGTATTGGTACATTTTAAAATATTTAAATTGTTGATGATAAATAAAAAATTTTAGTACTAATTAGCATTAATTCTGAATGTACAATTTATAATTATGAGACATCTGAAATCTTATAAAAACTTTACTTATATATATTATATTATAGAAAATTTAAATACATGTATATTTTTTGTATAATAAATAATATGAACCACTTAAGTATAAATTTTTGTATTTTAACGGTAAGCAAGTTTAGTAAATACGTTTATTATAATATTATACAAAATGTTAAAAATGATTATTCAGAAATTTATTAGGTCTCTTTAAAACTTAAAAAAATTTTAATATATATTTAACTATATAGAATATAATATAAAAAACTAATTATATCTTTTAAAAATATTTCTTGTATTAAAAATGAAAAGTTATTGTCTTTGAATTGTCTAAGGATTTTTATTTTAAAACTCCGTATAATACTTGATAATGAGATCTAGCATCAGTAGTTCTATCTAGTACCTTAGAACGTAGATATAAATATAAACTATATAATCATAAATCATACATTATTTTAATAAAACTTAATCTACCTATTTTGTATCGCAATTGTCAATAATTTAAAATTAAAATTATTCAAAATGATGTATACTGGTAATCGAATTTATTAAAATCTATTTAGCATTTCAAAGAAAAGAGTATTGATGTTTATGACAATATCTCTAATTAAATTTAGAATTAAGACGTGAAAAGTAAGTTTAATGAAAAAATAGTCATATATTAATATAATTTTTTATTTAAATCTTTAGTAACTATATAATTAAAATTGAAAATGACAAATATAAGGCGTATATTTAAACAAGTATGAGAGAAATTAATACTGTATTTGATATTTATTATAAAAAAAAAGAAAAAATATTGTTAGTAAGAAAATAAAAATAAAAGAAAAACAAGTAATGAAAGATATCACCCACCAAAACGCCTTTAGCTCAAGAAACAATGTACGGTATTATGAACTAGTAGTGGAGCAACTCCAAATTTATTCTCTATCCTTTAGACACTATGCTTCTGTTTTTCTCGCATACTGTGTATCCTCCTGCGAGACACCCCGGCGCAATAATTTCGTTGTCAAGTATTCGTTCCTACTAAAGTGCAATTAGCCTAACCAAAAATTCCCATTCAGACGACTATTCCGAAGTGTGAATCTGTCAATTCGGAGGATGATTAAGCCACTATTTGTTTGAATCACTTTATATACAGATTTATAATTAATAATTTTATTTTTTTCTTCTTCTTTTAAAAATTCATATTTTCTGTATACATAGAGCTACAATAAATGTTTTTTTACAATCTAATAACTATTTCTAATATAAATATACACTTATTTTATTAATATTAAAAATATTATTAGTATTGTATTATAAGAAATTGTATTTTAATAATAATTAAGGTCTTATAATATATTTAAATTTTATTTGTAAATTTTCAAGTAAGTTAAAACCATTGAATGAATAATATCGACATAAGCAAGAACATGTTATAGTTTTAATATTAAAAGAAAATCACAAGTCATAAAAAAATTTTAAAAAAATGTATACAACATTTTTCTACAATTTAATAAGAAATATATAACAAAATGAAAAAACTTATGTTCCTCTTATGTATAAAATCAATTTTTTAATAATTCATTCATTTCCTAATAGAAAAATCAATTCTTGATCATTAATCTATCATTAAGATCAAAATTATCTTTGAGCGATTTATTAATTTAATTTCAATCAAAATAATTATGAAATTATATTTCAACAGTAGATCGATATCTATGGAAATATAAATTAGTTGAAAGCTGTCTATTGTATATAAAATATTATTTATAATTCTTATAGGTGGTGAATTCTTTTATATATTAAAAAAAATTAATGTAAAATTAAATAGCTAATCAATTTTATATATAAAAATTAATCTACAGTTAGGAAAGATATGATAGTATTATGTTACTAATAATCATTTCTTATTTTAAAAGTTATTTTATTTAAAGTTCTTTGTTTCAGTTAAAAAAATTTCTTACGTTAAGCCAAACTTTAGTCGGTGAGTTAAAATTACAGTTTATCTTAAAATCGAATATATGTAACTGAGAAAATTATTTATTGAATTAATTTTAGTGTGTAATGATTAAAAATATATTTGAATTATTTCAATCATAAGTACTGTATTTTTTAACATTTATTTATCATAATTATAAATTTAATAAAATTGTAAATTTTAATTATCATAATTATAAATTATATAAAAATTGTAAAATCTCATTATGTTAAAAAGTAAGCATAGTTTTGTAAAAATTTTCTATCCAATTACTGCACGAAAATTTTAACAGATTATTAAAGTAGTCTTGATAAATTATATCATGTATCAATGATTTTGAAAACTAAAATGTAATAATAAATTAAGATTATATAATTTTTTGTTATTTAGCAGTAAAAGTCTAGTTAATTAAGTATGAAAATTATTTTAATACATATTTATTAAAAGATTTATATTAAATAAATATATTATTTAATTATTATGTAAAGAAAATAATACCGTAATCGTTTTGCTTCATCAATGAAAGGTCGCTTTTCACTTTCACTAAGTAACTTCCATTCGGCACCTAATCTTTTTGAAATTTCAGAATTGTGCATTTTTGGATTTTCTTGAGCCATTTTTCGTCGCTGACCGCGTGACCAAACCATAAATGCGTTCATGGGACGTTTAATGTGTTCATTATGCAGAGTTTTCGAAGACATCGTATCACTTTTTACTTTTTATGTTTATTGCACTCAATAATTTTATTACTTTATTATAGTTACCACTAAAGCATTACAATTCTCATATTCATTTTTATAATTTTTACACGAAGATAACACTGAATTTTAACACTGTAATATATCAGATTTTTATTTTATTCCACTGAAACTATTTAATCATTTCTGTAGTATTGTCAGAATAATTTCATATCCTGATTATTAACTTTTTAAAGACCTTAATTTGCGTCTTATTCAAAAACACTAGTCTTGTCCTGAAAATAAAAAAAAATATGGCTTTATTAGATACAATAAAATAAATATATCAAAATAATGATTATTATTATATCTATTATAAATATTAAATATTGATAATTGTAATAAATAAAATTACTATTATTAATATTTTTATTATTGGCTGTTATTTTAACTATATTATAAAATAATTACTTTGTTTCTATTATATTTTGCAGTTTAGAAAATGAAATATAAATATTAATAAAAATACCATTAACTATTTTATAAATAATATTAAGTTAGGCTTTCTATAAAAAAATATATAAACGTATTTGAATAGTATTACTCTTTGTTACGAAGAAAAATCATCAATATTAATATATATACACATATATTAAAATAATAACTATTATTATGTTTCAAAGAAAAATGCATGTTTTGCTGTTATTAAAATAAATTTTATTTAGTTATAAATATTTCACGTCGAATTGAAATATATAAGTTAGAAAGTATCATTCCTGTCATGTAAAATTTTATAAAGCTGTTCATTCATAACAGCACTATTTAAAGAAATGAATAAAATAAAATGTATTTATTTTGTTTTCGATTAGTATTATATTTAATTTAAATATAATATTCAAAGTAATTCGAAGTTAATTTTATTTTTATGTATAGGAGAAGGTAAATTAAAATTTTTATATTTATTTATATTTGAACAAAATTCAATAGCATTTATTATAATAATATGGTATTACATCATGTAAACTTTTACTAATGTTTATAATCATAAGATTAAGTAAAAAATATCAGAAAATATCAGAAATAAGAAATATTGACTACTTTGCTGCAGTTTTATTATGTATGTAATCTTATACCACACTCATTAAATAACCAGCTTGCACTAATTTAACAATAAATTACGAAAATAAATAAATAATGAATTTTTAAAAGATGATATTTTAATAGAATGTTGATTGAATTTTATGAAGCACATTAAAGTAAAACGTAAATCATTTTCTCAAATTAAGTTTCTTAATCACTCAAACATGAAATTCTTTTACACAGAACATATTTTTCTAATATTTAAGCAGAACTTATGTACAGTTAGAAACATTTATGTTTTTATTTCATGAATATTTTTCAAATGTAAGGTATACTTAACGATTAAGTAAATTTGTACCTTGAACACTTATTCGAGAATCACCATTTTTATAATTATACTTCTCCATGATAAGCTCAATATTCACTTGTAACTCACGTAGCGCACACCAAATAAGTATTACCAGAAACAAAAATTGAAAAATTTTAATTCAATACTAATATATTTTTCAATCGCCGATAGGAAGTGTCAAAGGATCAAGGAAAAGCAGGACAATGCTGAAATCGTCGACGACAAGGAAAAGACAGGGGCTCGTCGTGATGTGTCTGACGGAGTTTCTCTCGCCGCGCGCGTTCTTTTGCAAGCTCAGAAGGGATGGAGCACTTAAGTGGGGGTTTAGTTGCCCAATGGGTTTGCTCAGTACCGTTCCCCACCGTTGGAAGTTGATGGGCAGCGATTGGTTGCATGTCCGGCATGGCGGATAGCGGTATCGCGGGGAGGACACAAGCAACAGGTGGTAACACGGGAGCGGGTTGTGCCTATTATCCAACTATGCGTATGTAATACTAGTGCAAGAGAGTGCGTTGTGGTCTTCTCGATGCAGCAAGCGGGCGAGGGACAATCGAAGTAAAATAAAGCTAATTGTAGAACTGGACGTGTGCTCAGTTTTTGACAATTTCACACATTTTTCACTGTTTTATGTCCTATTCAATGTCAATCATTTTTTCAATGTTTTATTAAATGTATGGAAATACTATAATCTTATGTATACAGTGTAATAGACATCAAAGTAATTAAGAAAATTATTTAACAGTCTTTATATTTATATTAAATTTTGACTTTTATCCTTATATACTGAAATAATATTTGTTATTTAAAATGTTCTTTTGATGGACAAGATAGTAAAAAATGTTTGAAGTTTTATAATGCAAATTTTTGCTTTAAAAATACTTTTTAAATATGTTATAACATATTTCTGTTAGTAAATTATTACTTCTCTATATTTCAGGCCAAATTCATACATATATTAATAATAATACATTAAAAATTTATAAATTATAGTAGCTAGAAAGACATTTTTCGTTCGATTTTTTAAATCGTTTTTATAAGAATGTACATTGAGAACGTAAAGAAAATTTTAAATATTTCTCTTTGTTTAAATTTAACTATTACTTAATTTATATAAGATAATTTTAATATTATGAATAACTTAAGTATGATGAACATGAAGCTTTTAAGTAAAAGAATATTAAATAATAAACATTCTTTTATATTGAAAGTTTAATTTACATTAAATAAATAAATAAATACTTATATCGAATACACTATAATAAAAAGATGGGCCTCTTATAGAAAAAAAAATAATATAGAAATACTTCTATTTCTACTTTTAAAGTGTAGGTGAATCGTGTTAAAAATATTGTAATATGTTTGATAATTTTTTATACAAATTTTTATTTAAATTTATTCACTAATTTTATTTGAATAAATAAATATAAATACAAATAAATATATAACTAATAATATAAATACAATAAAACAAATAAAACATTATAAATAAATCTTACTTATTTTCTTTGAACATATAATTAAATGCAGAAAATTCCAATTAAAAATTAATACTGTTAATTAATCATACCCTACTAACTTGAAACTTATTCTTTAAATTATTATCTGTTTCTTTTTATAACACAATATTATAATATAAACAATATAATATAATATTCTATAAATTATAAATAATTTTTTTATTATATTTATTTAATAATAAAGTAATTTCAATTCAAAAAATAAAAATTAAATAATACTTATGTAATATAAAATACTTTTTTATTAGAAAGAATTCTTGTCACTGATAAATAATTATAAACTAATTTTTGGAAAATAGATTTTATTTTATTTAGAAATATAACAATAACATATAATAATTTAAAATAACATTTGAGTATAGAGTTTTAGAGATATAATCTTTATACAAATAGATAAATTGTATCTCTTTAAAGTTTAAATAAGTTATTGTATTGAATTAAAATAAATAATTTCAACATTTTTATAAAAAATAAAAATTTCTAAAATATTTACATTCCAATAATTACAAAAAGAATTTTGTTACAGCTTCTAAATTTTCAATAACATCAGTTCTATTTATTTAAAATATAAATTTCAGTGTATTTAGTTTGATGTTTCAATTGTTTCTTAGATCCGTGTTCAATGTTAAAAATATTGTAGATCGAATATAAATAGTAGTAAAATATAAGAGGTTACAAAATAAGCTTTTTGCTTCAGAGTTTAATAAAATAAATTATTACCTATATTATTTTATATTTCTCAATGATTAACTAGTTCATTCGTTTGAACATAATGAAAAATAATCGATATTCTTAAAGCTTCTTATTCAATTCATTGTCAGGCAGTGTATTAGCATTGTGATTATCCTCACTACCGTAACACGTAATAAGTTTTTTTACGTTGAATGAGCGTAGGAAAGTTGAGGGCCAACAAAAGCACAATCGACGAGAGAGAAGATCTTGCTGTTCACGTGCGAGATGTTGGTACAAAGTGATCTGGATAAGAGGGTGTGGAGGGAAGGAAGAACGCGCTCAGCGATAAGGCGAGTCACCGGAGGACAAAGGCTAAGGGGTAGGAAGAAGAGACGCTGCGGGCGTGCGCCATACGGTGAAAGAATTGCAAGACACGATTTCCATTCTTCGATCGAAGAAGAAGCAAAGTCGTTTTTCTGTGCAGGAATACGGAACTCAGGAACTACTGGGCATTACAAATTATTATTTTTGTGATAAAAAGACTTGATGATTTTAAGTATCTGACACTATTGAAAGGCTTTATTACGTATATTGAAAAAAGCTGAAATTTAATAAGTGTTTTAATAATAAGATTTAATTTAATCTAATTTAATAAGATTGAAAGAATTACATAAAAATGATAGCAAATTTACTAATTGTTCTTAAATTTAATGTGCTTTCAAATACAATCATTTATTTTTATATCAGGTGAATTTCTTCATTTCAAAAAGTTCATCCACGACCCAAAGTTTAGTAGTGTAATAAAATAGATAATTAAAAATATAAGTAAAATGATTAATAATTATTACTTATAGTTACTTAATGAATAACATTTTCTGATTTTAAATATGTATACACCATTACTTTGTTCAATAAGTACATACAAAGTACAAAAGAAAATTTTTATAACAAAGGTAATAAAATTGTCTACAATATGCCTTCACCTAAGATTTATTTAAAAAATTACGTACTCTTCTTGCTAATATTAAAGTATGGGTACTTTTGCTTGCATATCTGTTTGTCATTGTTTCTTTTTTCTTCTTACTATTCTCGACGCGTAATAAAAATCTACCCTTCGTGCTTTGGTTTGTTTTCACATCAAGCAACCGCATTCATACGACTTTATGTGACCCCATCTTTACAAGACAAGAAAGATCAACTGCGATCAACGATCTGTTGATGTATCATCAATCTGAAATATATTTTTCTAGAAATTGGTTTCCTATTTGAGTAACTTCGATACTTATTAGGCATTAATGTAATTCATCATATAGTGTAGTAGCACCTATCATCATAAGTCAGATTCATTTTGATACATTATTGAGAAATAAATGTTATAAGACAATTAAAATAAAAAATATAACTTTTGTCGTGTTTGTATTGATTTTAGATAGAATTTCTTAAACGCTTTCTTGAAACTTTAAAATAAGTTTTGTTTATGATATAATAATATTAAATCTTGAATACAGGTAAGAATATGAAAACATATTGCAATTAATAGTATTAAATACAAAATTCAGCTCTATTATTGCTTCACAGCATATTCTTACTATAACAGAAATAATATTCTTTAGATTTAAACAGTATCTGTGAGTATATAAGTAAATGATTGTCAACAGACAAAATATTCAAGACTTTAAGTAAATTTAAGTTTTATGAAGTGTAAAAAAACTATTAATAATGAACTTATTGAATTAAGATTATGAGCAGACGCATTTTACGAAGCTATAAATAAGTTAACTAGCTGTACTTTTATATCCATTTCAGAAACATGATGCTCAAAGAAGTAGGTAATATGTTCGTGTAAATATACTTTATTTTATTGCAGAACCAATTAATATAGGAATAGGTTTCTAAGTGAATAGAAAAATAGTATGGGTGATCATACAGGTTAGTTAAATTAATATTATCAATAACAGAAATTATTGTTTCTTATTATAAAGAGATAATTTTAAGTATTTATGATCTTACAAAAGATTTAAAAAATTTAATTTTTACAAAATTCATTTACATTTGTCATTAAATACCTTTTTCGGATAAAATATAAAACATTAAAGTTCACTTTGTACATTATATTTATAAAATTCTTATTTATTTACAGAATCATGAAACAAATTATCAAGAGAATACATATGTAATATGTATATTTTATTTTCATATGAGTTATACTTAAAAACAGTTATGTTTATAACTATGAGTTATATATAAATATAAAATATAATGGATAAAATATGTTGAAATTAAAATAAGTAATGTGTTTAATTAGTATATTAAGTTATTATTATTATATTTTTATAATTTTGACCCTCTAAATTAAAGACTTTTCTTTAATTAAGACAAGAGCAATATACATTTTGACTAAAAATTGATTTAGTTAATAAATTAATAACTATTTTTATTTTTATAAAATATAATTTATATCATATTGATTGTGTAGCAATTACTATTTATATCAAAATTATTGTCATACTTTTTAAATAGAATTATGTTGTGTTGATGTTCGTATATTTATGGTTATAAGTAAGTTGAACATAATATATTATAAAATAAATTTGTACAATTTTGTAACCATTAACAAAGTTAAAACAAACTTTCCCTGCATTATTTATCATACTAGCATTTTTTTGGAAAATCATTTACTATTTTACATAGATAAATTTTACAGTTTTTTAGAAGTAATTATAAATGATTGTATTGATTGATTGTATTAATATTGAAGTAATATTAATAAGTTCATTACGATTACTGATCAAAGGACCTCAACTGTCACCCTGTAAAAATAAAAATTCAAAATTCAGAATCTTCTTTGTAGTAAAACTATATTATAATGAATTTTTTCTTTATATGTATTCGATAATTATTAACTTTAAGAAAACAATTAATAATATAAAATGAAAGTATAAAAGAGAAAAATTAAGATTAGAAAGATTATTAAATAATCAAATGATTAACATTAAAATTCATAATGAAAACTATAAGAATAAAAAATAATGCTATAATATCATTTAAATAATAATATAAATGTTTAAATAGTTTTTAAAAACTTACGATGCATGTGCCAATTTTTAGAGTATTGTGAGCACAAATCTGTCATTGTGAATTGCAAATGAAGTAACATGTGAACAATCCACATTAAAAAGTGATTTCATAGAAGCTTTTTGCAATAGCGGTAAAGTTGTACCGATAGGACGAGATATGAAATCTCATTCAAAAACTGTACCTTTAATATGATCGTAATAATTTCTAAGTAGAAGATTTATCATCTTCTGAAGTTCACTGAATTGAATAATTTGGTCGAGCTATAAAAGTCATATTCTTACATTTTATAAATATACTATAAATTGTTTTTGTTGGGTTATTTTATTTATAATAAAACAATTAAATTATATTTTTGTGAAACTAGAATAATATAAAATTGGGTATAGAAATAATTTATAAATTTTTCAATTTATAAAGTCATCTACAAATTATCTATAAATTTTTTCATAAATTTATTAATTTATCTATCTCAATTTTTGAATTTAATATCTTAGTTTCATTTTGAAAGGTTGATTGCTTCTTAATTAATTAAGAATCAATTTATTTTATTTAATAATCAACTTTATTTGAATGTAATTTTTCAACTACTATTAAATTAAATATATAAATATTGAAAAACTTTTGTTAGTTACATTGACCTATTTTGTGTATTGTATAAAAAAACATAAACTTTTGCTACATTTAATTTAATACGCTTTTCAACATTTTTTTCTTGCTCTTTGTCTCTCTCTCTCTCTATTTTTCTCCCTATTGTGCAATCTAACATAGCAATCTATAATATAACCTAGCTAATATTACTATTTCATCTACTTTATCAAACAAATTTTAATTTTCTACAACAGCAATGTCATAGCGTATTATTAAATTGTGTATGAATATGTTATTTTCTCTGTGTAATCAGTATGAATGTGAACATTTAAAATCAGATAATTTGGTCTATGCATATTCCTTAAATTGTTAGTTCCTATTTTGATAAGTATGTTGTCGAACGGAACATCCACATGTAATGAGCCGTCGTTAAGATGTAAACTTTACTAATAATTACATTACCGTAGACGTGAAATTCACTAGTTTTCATTCTTAATGATGCCATAAATGCATAGTCAATTATATTTATAATTTCACCACCAATAACTCTTTCATTTTTTGCCAAAGATAGCTAAAAATATTTTATTAACAATTATTAAAAAAGTAACAAATATGTAATAAAAAAATATATATATTATTTTTCAAATGCATTAATTTTCTTAAATCTGAAAGTTAAAATCTAAATTCATTAATTTAGTCGTTAGCAGTGAAGTGTAATAAAATAGATTTTTCACAATATTACATATATGTAAGCATTAATCAGGCTGCGACTTTATGAGATTTAAAATTAAAAATAAATATATAGTTATTATAATACTTTTTGAGATCTATATTTCAAAACTATTTTATTTAATAATTAAAGAATCCGAATAATAAAATAAGTAGAAAAAGTATCGAAGCTAACTTATTTATTAATTTATTATTTATGAATTAAAAATATGAATTTAATTTAACAGAATTTAATAGTAGTACATAGATGATTAATTGGAAATTTATTCTGTTGCTTATTACTGAGTAAATCTATAAGGATCAAAATCTTATCAAATTCATTATATACACTTATTGTATAAGCTATTTCAGATAAAACATTTATAACATACTCCTTATTATCTGTTTAATATTATTTTTTCTGTATATTTCATTATCGAAAACTTTAGAAATTTTTTAATTATACAACATGGTAAGTTATGTGTAGGCAATGAATAAATTAAGCATCTGCTTAAAGACATATGAGGTAATATGGGCATTATAAATTGGAACTGACTTGAAAATTGTTTTAAGATTTAAGTTTAGACGAATTACTAATTATATTATTGTTTGCATATGAAATACAAATATTAAAAATTCATTTAAAAATTTTGTATAAAATAAAAAATATTATTAAAAAGATAAACCGAATTTATAATAACATATTTCATCAAAAATAGATTAAAAAATAGCATGAAATATTTATTAATATAATACGTTCGTAGTATTAATAAATTCATTATCACAATAACATTAATAAATTCACCACTGAAACTTAGTTCAAAACCAACAGGTGGCCATGTATTAGACGTGTGATTCGTCATGTATGATTCTTCAGAATATGATTTGTTATATAAGTTACAAATTAATAAATTATTTAAATTAAATGTAAAATTTAATATTTTTTTATATATAATTATAATTTACTGTTTATAAAAAAGGGTCTGGAGATGTAAATTAAAACAGTATGTAAATTAAAAAAGATGTAAAATAAAACAGAGGTTACGAACAATTACATTTAAATTTTTTATAAATCGACATATTGTATAATTTTATTTCTTAATGTACGACTTCTAAGATATGAAAAACTTTATATTGCATGCACTATGAAATCTATTAAATTTCTTATTATTTATAATTTAAAATAAAATATTTGAACTATTAGAAAATTAAATTTGCCAACAAACTTTAATTTGTTATAAATTATATATATTTCATTATGTCACAAATTATTTTTTTGATTATTTAATATTTATTTCATCTGAATTGTAAACAATTTATTAAGATACTATAACTTTATTTTTTTTACAAAATTAATGAACATTTCGATAAGATAGTAAATTTAATTTTATATAAATATTATATTAAAATTTTAATTTTAAAATAAAAATGCATTGTATCAATGCATTTATTAGAATATTTAATTAAATTTTGTATAATTTTATTATGTGCATTATATATATTTACAATATATTCTACAAAATTAAAAGGAGAAATTGCTAGCTTATATCTATAAAATCGTAATAAATTGTTATGTATTAAAATTCTTAAATATAAATTATTACTAAGAACGAACATTTGTTGATTAAGATATTGTCAATAGAGCAATTAATAATAGTGGATTCATACTTTTAGACAGCATTACGCATAGTAATTTAAAACCTATATATTGTAATAACATTAAATCAATGCAAATTTATATTAAAAATTTTAATAGCTTTAAAATAAATTACAATATTCTTATATAATTTAATATTACAATGGAAATAATATAAAGTTATTCACATATTTATAAATCAAATATATTTCCATGAACAAATACCTTCATGTAGATAAGTGAACAGTTTGGTATATTAGAATTACTATTGATTTTTTTTATATGTAACTTGTTCCTAAAATTTTCTATTAATTTATTAATTTTATGTTAAACGAATTAATATTGTCAAAACTTTTTAATTAAGAAGGAGTAATTTTTTTTGTTATTAATATTAATAAATATTAATAATCTGAATTTGAATATTCAGAATATCTTTTATTACTATTCGAAGACTATTTCAAATTAATTACAGGTTCTTAGTACAAAAATTCATTGAAGAATCAGTATTCTGTAAATTAATTATCTATTTATATTATCTAATTTATTTCATAATGAATAATAAAGTTATTAAATATTTACATGCAGTCGATTAAATATTTAAATATGTGAATAATGATAAATAATATTTAATATTATTAGTTAACGAAAGTGTTCAATGATTTTAAATCTTTGTTTCAATTATACTAATTTAAATTTTAATGAAATATATTCTTATGTAATTAAATATGCAGTCAGCTTTTCTATTATATGTAGTATTCTTCGTACTTTTAATACTTTTCCTTCTTTTATATTTTATATGTTGTCTTTATTCTATATTCATATAAAATACGTAAGTTAAGCAACATAAACTAAATGACATAAATAAAATAGAATTATTAAAAACTAAGCTTTAAATGTAAATAATTATATACTATAAGATTTTCTAGAATGTTAAAAAGAAAACCAAATAAAGCACCTAACAGGGCTATTTTATAATATTTCGTATGCCTCCTTTAGTAATAATACTTATCACTTGTTCCCTTTGTGATTTTCTGTCTCGATAAATTTTGCGTCAATTAGCAATGCGGTACCTTGCGACGAAAAACCGGCTATCTACTCTAATCTATAACAAAGCGAGACAAAGCAAAATGCATAACGTATAAAAAGCGGGCATGGAGAAGAAAGAACTGTGAAATAGCATAAAGAGACAGGGTAAAGCGTATAAACGACGGGGCGTCGAAAAAAGAGGAAAGTGAAACGTGCTCTCGTCTTTTGCCTCATAGATAAGAATCTGTCCACGTTGATCGTTGCTGGGGGAATTTTGGGTGCAACGATGTGAGCACGCGTGCCTCTGCCGATAGTCAGGAATTTATTACGTAAAAAGAGGGCTGGCATGCAGATATAGACGAGTAAGTATTACGGAAGTGAATGGTTTTGATTTTATGTGCGGCATTTTTCTACTTTGTCTCTTAAAATACTTACAAATTATCAGAAATGTTTACGAATATTTTGTAGCATTTTTAATAATAATTTATGTTAATTTTTGTCTATCATAAAGTTAATAATATATTTCAAAATTATATCTTTGTTGATATATTTCCTGATTACACGTCAATTATTAATGAAGAATCAATAACCAAATTATTGTTATTTTATTTTACTATTAAAACTTAGGATTAACGCTTAGCTACTACTTAAGAGTACTAAAAACTAGTTGAAAGAAAATCAAGTTTTCAAATACTATACAGAATATCATAATTATTTTTTAATTTTGTAATTGCATAAAAGAATTTATATTATAAATATTGGTTATTTAACAATTACATATAATTTATATTTTAGTGTATACCTAAAAATTTTACTTATCTCACCATGTATCAGTGACAATAAGAAGCATTGACAATGAGATTTCAGTTGATCATTAAACACCATTTATATTTATGTATAAATATTACAAAATAAACTTAGATATTGAATATTAATTGAAGTGTTTATTACGTAATTTTTTTTGTAGTTGTAATTACACTATATTTTTATTAAAAACTTTTATTAAAAAATTATATTTCATTAAAAACTTTTCCTTATTTGAATACTATAAGTTTCGATTTACTATATCTTATAAGTGGTACATAATCGCTTGTCTTCTGAATATCCGCATACCCTCGATTAGTAAATGGTTATTATAAATATTAATAAAGATAGATCATTCGTAATAAATACAAGAAATGAACTTTAAGTGCATGAAAATGAAAAAATGAGAACGAATATAAAAGAAACAGGCTGGCACGCGACCACTGATTATACCATTCATAGGGTGTGGACCGTCTCTCACCGAAACAGGAGGGTTGCCTGATAGACAGAGAGAGAATAAGAGCGAGTGAGAGTGAGAGCGATATCGTGAATGCGCGCTCATCAATGGAACAATCTATGTGTCGCTTTTTCGGTGCCCTTCGAATGATGCTAAGCTTTTCTTCTTTCAATAACTTTCCTGTAGTGCCTGTCATTGTACGACCCTTTATCACGATTGCGGCTAGATCAATTTCGGATCACTTGTGATTTTGAACTACTTCATGTACTTGGTAAGAAAAAGGACTTCTTTTATATTGTATAAAAATAATTCATCATATAAGGAATATCAGTTAAATATATTTATTAATTTTATACTTAGCAAAAAAGGTTTCAAAGTTTGCAACATCTTAAACCGTCATTTGACATAATTATTTATATATTATTATAATAATAACATTATGAATTAGTATTTTATTTTTTGAATATAAAGCATTTACTTAAAACATCCTTAATCGTTTACGTAGTTTTTCACTGACTTACGCACATTTCTATAATCGTAGTATTTTTAGGTTAGAGTTGATAATATCAATTGTCAAATATTTTATTCTAATTAAATGAGTCATTGTTAGAAAAAGAAAAAGTATTTAGAATGCAGATATGCAGACAATATATTATGGTTACCAATGGCTTCTTAAATTGAAAACATTTTTTGTTTTTAAATTTTATTTTATAATCTATGAAGTATTGTTGTTTGAAAATAACGATTGATTAGTAATGTATTTTGACTATACATAAAAAATCTAAAATAATTATCAACCATTTTCTAAAATGTCTACTAATATTAACATTTTAATGTTTGAACAAAAGGTAAAATATCAAATAGTACTTGTATTTATTAATACTAAAAGTGTTAATGCGGTAGAAATCTCTTATTAATTATATAATCAAAATAAACATTTAGTTATCATTTAATAAGCATAATTATCAACAGTTGATTAAAGACTAGTATTATTTTAAGTTCAAGTTATTTTCCTAATATATAATCTACTCATTTAATTTTTTGGGCATGTTGTATAATTCATATCTTTATACAACGATCATCAATAATTTGAATAATAATGTTATAAACTTATCTACTTTTTTTAATAGATTGTTTTAATATTGCATATAAAATATTTACTTTATTATCGTATTAGATCATTTCAATAGGTCTCTTTTAAATGATTGTGAATATCCTAATAGTTGATTCGTAGTTTCTTTAATCATTTGAACTGCAATTAATTAATACGTTTTAATTTATGCAATAAAAGTTGTTTGTGATATATCTTAAGATTAAATTTGAAAGTTTTATTTAACTTTAATATCTCTAACAATATAAAGTACTCGTAAATTTACATTTTTTGCTTTAGAATAATATTTATATTTATATGTAAAATAGGAAAAGCTATTTTTTATAATCACTTAATCTTTAATTTATTATTTTATTACTTTAATTTAATAAATAACGACAGTATTGAGAGGTTATTAAGAACCTTACATGTGTTAATTTTTCTCCCCAAGGATATTATATACGAGAATATATTAAATAGTTCACAGATATATTTATATGAATATTTAGCTTAGTCGCCATTAAGAAATATCTATTTCCAATAATGTAACCTGAATATTTTTTATAAAGAATTTATGAAACAGATATATGAGCATTATTGAACCAACATGAAACAATACTCGGTGTAGAACAGCAATGTGGAGTCATCGTTGTCATTACTAAGGTGACAGGGACGCGTCTCTCTTGAAAAGCTTGCTGATTACGCTATTGTCAAGCAGGTTGTTTCAGTTAATCGCGACGCCCGGCGTTTTGTTTTCCTTTTAACCAGCCCGTACCAACTGCTTGCATTAAGCAACGTTTATGTTCTTTGTTTCACTTCTCTTAATTCGTGTAAAAAATGTAGAAAACGAAGGTGTGTGTATATATATATATATATATATATATATATATATATATACATTATTCTTCTTTTGGAACTTCTTGCACGGACTTAATAAGCTCAAAAGTATAAAAGTAGCGAATCAAGCAAAATTGCATTTCGATCTTTTAATTACAATTAATTAAATGAAATAGTTTGTAAATATTGAATGTCATTTACATTCCCTCATATTACATGTTTTAAAATGCACTTTAAATCTTTTATTTAAAGAATATCAAATATTTTGATATTTAAGAAACTATATTTCTTAACTGCAAAATATTTTGAAAACTATTTTATTATTCATGAATCACTAGACATGAACTTGTATTTGCAGATGAAACATTTTTCTCAACAAACTATCATGTGAAGGTCGATCTTCGTATATCTCAATGATCAGAGACCAATAGGTCCGTGAAAGAAAAAAACATCTACATAGAAGAAACGACCTCATGTTATATGTGATGTCATAGATGTACATGTACTTGTGTGCTTACACAACTATCGGCCAATTGGCGATTTTTGGATTCTGATTCTCGCTCTCTTTTTCCGTCGATTCGCTTGTATTCAAGTCACACGTGTGTTGGCGCATCGGACAGCAATATTTGATGTATTCATCATGTGTAAGCCGAACGGGACTCTATAAAATACTAAAATCCAACCCTCGACATGCTCTTGCTATTTTGTTCAACGAACACTGAGTAGGGAGCCGTCGAATAAGTTATTGTGACGTTGGTGCGCGTTTCTATTTTGATAAAGCGATGGTGCTCGCATGCCGTTTGGAATGCGGAATATCCTCTTCGAAACACTGTGCGTCTCTCAAGCAAAGTGAAATTCAATTTGTCGAGAAGAAGATCCACATAGATTGACGAGTGTCGGAACAATACGTCTCGTTTACGCCGTGGCTTGCACAGTCTATACCGAAAAAGACCTCGTGTTCCATATTTTCTATCTGTATATACCTTTTTGTCCGAGCCTTCTATCGTTCTTCTTGTTTCATTTAACTACATATTCTTAATTCATTTTTTTTAGATTAAAATTCAAAAAGATTACTATGTTGGTCTTCTATTATTGAATTTTGTAACGTTAGTTTTTTAGTATCGTAAATACATTTACAATAATTATTGGTAAAATTATGAAAGTAATATTATTGTTTCCTCAAGGTATAATAATTAAGGAATGTTTGAATACAAGGATAAAGTATTCAAGCACACGTTTCATACGGCTAAAATATAAATTTCTTTTAAGAATATAATTATATATTATATATTATATATATATAAAACTTATAAATTATACTTATAAATTATATAATATATTATATAACAATAACACCGACAAAGATTTAAGTATTCAAACTTAGTATATGTTACTTTTTTATTTCTATAATATTCCTCTCCTGAATCAAAAACATATTTTCTAATTTTTTTAGTTATCATTATCTTTATTTAAGTATTATTTATGTTTTATGCTCATTGTTTTCTTATTTATGTTATCTTCTTTGTCAATGGTTGATTTGATAAATTCAGGAATGTTTTATTTACATTTATAAGCTCATCAAAATATATTATACCATACATGTATTTATAGTATACTAATCACTTTTATCGGATATATTTCTGAAAACATTAAAAGTACATTTATTATTACAGAGGCTTTATCATTATTATTATTATTATCGTCGTCGTCATCGTCATCACCATCATCATCGTCGTTGTTATTTTATAGAATATTTATGTGATAAAAATAAAGTATTTAAAGAATTTATTTACAACCTTATAAAGTAATCGTTTCCCTATTTTTTCTTAAAACATCGCTTCTTTTGTTTATCTTGAATAAAAAATGAATTTCATGGCAGAAGTTTGCAGTGTATTCACGGAATATATATATCGTTATATGCAAATTAACTATAAATGTAAACTTTGTAATTTTCAAAGTTATTACGCAATAATAAGTTACAGATAATTTAGTTTGCTTACAATAAATTAAATAAATGTTTTATTTTTATTATTTGTTTTCATTATATTAAAATTATGTTAAAAATAAAGTTAAGATAATGCTGAATATTTTAAAATATTATTTATATAATATTATATACGATTAATGGTAGTAGTAATAGTATTGTTATATTTATTTAAATATAAAAAATTGGATTGTGTATAAATAAGTGATTATCCAAAATGAGTTTTAAAACGAGTTTTCTTCGAAAAAATCAATGTTTTACAATTTCGTGTGCATCGTTTACAATAGATTATGAAATTATTTTTTTCTAAAGTACTTGTATTCGTTGGGTAAGTTCAATTATTATAGCTCTTCTCTCTCTCTCTCTCTCTCTCTCTTTCTATCTCATACATATCCACATGCATACTCTCACTTCCACTTTTACATTGCATATTTTTTAATGTATCCATAATACAATAGAAAACTGTCATTATTATAAAGGACAATGTCGCAGTTCAATATTAAAAGCTTTCGCCTCGGGTATACAATAGTAATATTGAACTGGAACTATTCTTCAACTTCTCTCTCTCTCTCTCTTTCTCTCTACATCACTTCCTCTCACCCTCTCGCCCTCTGTCTATCTATCTATCACTCATTTATTTTCTTCATTTTCTTTCTCTTACTTACTATTCCTGTCATTCTTATGTGCACATATATATACTTATTCTATTTTATAATCATATCTGTATTACATATAAAATGTTTTATTGAAAAAAATTATAATTAATAGTAAATAAATAGTTCACGTTACTAATACCATTAGTAAATTATTTTAACTGTTTACGTTCATAACAAGAATGTATTCGTGAGTTCCAAATTAGTGTTAAATTTTTCCTGTTTAGTTTTTTTTTCTTTTACACTAATTTTTCTCTTAGCGTATAGTTTTTTAATCTTTTTTATTTTTCAATTTTTATAATTTTAAATTCATTTTAAACGAAACTTTTAATATTATAGTGAATAAAAGTTGTTTCTATGTCAATCTAAATTTATGCAGTGAGACAATACTAACAGGCAATTATGTTGTATTCGCAATTTTTGTAGTTAAAAATTCACCATTGGTACACATAAAACTATACAAACAGATTAACTTATTGTAAAAGCTTAGATCTTATTTGAAAATCTGAATTTAATTACTTTGATTCTTACTTTTTGTTGCAATATATAATATTTTTATAATTTATATATATGTTAGCTCAAATGCTCTATTAATTAATAATATGAAATTTTTATTATTTTATTAAACTTAAAACTTTATTATCTTTAATAAATTTTGCAACCTTATGCATTCTATTGTTAACGTATCATTTAGTGCCTAAAATAATTAATTTTTTAATCTATAAAAGTATTTATTATACTAATAATTATGCCGTAAATTTTGTTACTTGATTAATTAAACATTACTAATTTATCTAATTTTTCCCTAATTTTACTATTACATTATTATTACAAATATTAGTTATTATTCATTCTTTTATTAAAAAAAAAAACAGATTTCTTATTTGAGAAATTTATTGCATTATATGCAATAAAAATTATTGTCTTTTAGTCTTCTTTCTTTTTTCTTCTTCAACGATGATACATCCAATTATTTTTTATTCTTACTTGAAGATGGTGAAGAATTTTTAGCGACTGTTAGGTAGGCTACATCAATCTAGAAAGAATAACTGCTTCTTTGGAATTTATAATTAACCGAGTGAATTACTTAAAATAATGATCTACCTACTTAGAACTTCAAGAATGCTTCCGATATTTATTCTAATAGGCATATTTCTTAATTTTGCTATTTTTATATCAATATTACTTTTATATTTATCACTTTAAATTTTTATCAAGCAAAATTGATCATTATATAATCTTATTATCTAATTGTTATATGAATATTATATAATCCCTATTTTAATTGAAAGTCGTCTAAAAATCCGTGTTAAATACATTTTTATTATTAAAATCAATGTTTTAGTTAATCAAATATATAAATTTTAAAAAATAGTATATATGATTTATACTATTTTAGATACATTGTTTTTGAAAAGATGTATTTTATATCAGATTTCAAATTTCTGTTGGAGATTTTGTTCATAAATATTTATAAGCTTATTTACTGACTTAAATATTGATATAAAAGATTAAACTTCAGTTAAATAATAATTTTAGAAATAAGGATTATAATAATTTACGTACATTTAAAATTATTATTTCATTTCGAATTTTATATATAAATGATCGCTACAGGATTTGTAAAACTTCTCATATTTTACGATTATTTTATTTTATATCGTTTCTTTTCAAGTAACACTAAAATGTGATAAACATGAATTAGTTAATTTTGGTTTAATGAAATCCAGATATGAATAAGCTCTAGTAGATACGTAATAACCTAAAGCACATATATTAATTAGAGAACCAATTCCGATGACTACATCATTATGAATTACCGGTCCACCACTATCACCCTGTAATTTTAATAAAAAAAATATATAATTAATATTATTGTTATTAAAAGTATAAATAAATTTTTTAATAGTACTTATTTTAAATTAAATATTTAGTCACAAATAAAAATATAATTTATAACTCTGAAATTTTTCATTAATTAAAAAGTGATGAATGGAACAGTATAATTTGAAAAATAAATATAAAATATATTATTATAACGTAAAACTTCATTCATATTCAAATTCTCTTAACTTAAGAAAGATATTAAATTTTTTTCCAGATAGAAGGCTTCGTTTCAGTTTTGTTTGTTTATTAATGTACTTGTAGCGGTCAATTAAGACAATGAAAATCGTCGAAGGGTCGATAAAACCTCGACCCATACGTTCATTACCGGCAGATTAGGCAACGACGCCCACGCTATATTTTCGGCCGAACGACTGTGCGATATCGCGGTGTGAACGCGTCAAGGCTAAATAAAATTACGACCTTTCCTTTAGGGTCACCGAATAAGGCTTTTGAAAGTCAAGAGGCGGACGGCAATACATCAAGAGATCGCGAGAGAATCAGCCCAAGGATCATCGCCGCGCGTTACTCTGTCCGTCGCATGCGTCTAACCCGTCATACGACTCGGAACTAACTATCAACGGTTAGCATCGTATTGTGTAAGTGTTACGCTATTAATAAAGCGTACCAACGTAACACCATTTATTGTGTTAGTATTAAACGGAAAATTTGTCCGTACTCCTCATGAATTTCCAAATATTAAATACATATAAATGGCAATGTTTCATGATTGAGGCTAGTTAGTTTTATTATAGATTTTATTATAATAATTTTTTATTATCATATTTGGTTTATTAAGTAATTATAAATCAAAAATATAATTAAAAATTTTAAATATGTTTGCTAGCAATGAAGAGATATGTAATTATATTTTTTAAGTAATAATAAAATAAATTTTACTAATTAAATTTGATTTATTAAAAAAAAATTTAATACTTTACGAAAACTTACCAAGCTTGGACCAACTTCCTGGCTCTCAAAAGTGCAAATTTGCTCATCATGAAGATTAAGTTTAAATAATTCTGAACATTCAGTATTATTTAAAATTTTTGTAGAAGCTTTTTGTAAAATTTCAGAGGGTCCTTCATTTATAATTAATGTTCTTCTTCAATCACGAATTATAACAGTAAAGCCATCATTAACATTTTTTGTTGGAAGATTTATCGCTTTCGTAAATTCATTGAAGTATATACATTCATTAAGTTATAAAAAATATTTTTATTGAAAATTAATTTATTATTAGCTTTATATGCAAGAGATATGCAAAATAAAATATTCTTACAGAATATAAGACAACGGAATAAATTTCTATAACGTAAGAAAGTATTTCATTATGAATTAACGAAATTTAATATTTTCTATAATATTATAAAAGTAATAAGACTATTTAAATTCAAATGGATAAGTATATAGGTTGAATAAGAAATAAAATAGCACAAAGAATTTACATAGAAAAATTAAGTAATCAAAAGTATTCAAATAAATCAAACCATTATAAAATTAGGTTTGAAAAGTTACATGATATATGATCAAGTATTTTAGATCAGACTAGTATAAAATTTTAAAAATGATACTAATTAAGACGTAATAAGCTTAGAAACAACAGAATCAACTATTTATCTATATAATTATTATCATATTATAAATTTATATTTATATTTATAATAAAAATGTTTTTAAGTACCGTAACAACGATATGTCATTTTTTAACCTAGATACAGTAATTTTGTCTCTGAATTGTGGATGTACGTGAATATTATGAATATCAAAAGAGGGTCCAGAAAAATCTGATGAATTACTTGTTTCTACATAGATCTTAAATTCAGATTCACGCCAGTACGTAAAGCAATGAGCTGCTGTAAGTATTTGACGACGACTATCGATAACACCACTACAACCGTGAGTTCCAAACCAAATAAGTCGAACTATTGCCATGTGTGAGAATTCTCTTATATTTGCATCTTGCCACCAAAAATTCTCACACTTTTACTGAAGATAACAGAAAAAATTTGAATACTAATCTTTAGGTAATAGTATCTAAATAAATTATTTTACAATTTTATAACTAATTATTTAATAAAGAGGATTTTTCTGAATATTTTATTTCATTTTATAAATATATAAATTTTTGTTCAGTATAATTTTCTAATTTTTAGACCCACATAAATCTTAAATAGTATATAATTAATTTTCAAATAACTTTCTTTTTTTATTATTAATAAATAAAAAGTTTTTCACATTATTCACACATCATCACACTAATACATTATATACTTCCTTTTGGGTTATGCTAAAGTATTAAATATATATATAAAATTACAATTTAATTTTATGTATTTAAAATTAGGGCTTACAATAAATTTATGCTTACATTGTTATTATTGATAGTTAGGAAAAGTAAATACAAGAATATTTAAAACTTTATAAACTCTGTTTTACCTACTTGTAAAGTTAAGAAAGCATATTTTTCCTTAAACATAAATTAATAGCATATTTGAGATGTTATTTGAATAATGATTGAAATTTGGATTTTCTTTATTTAAACTATAAAATTAAGATTTATTAGGTGTTTTAATTCAGAGAATATTTTGATTGTTTTCATGACGGTGTAGCATTATGTTTAAATATTTGAACTAAATCTAGAAAAAAAATAACACAAATTTTTTAATTTACATAATACCATTCTATATATTTCAAGTATTTAATCATATTAATTATTTATAGGTTTTAATTGTATAACTGAAACTCATCTGTAAATAGTTACTGTTATAATAGAACTTTGTTATAACCGATGTATCAATATTTTAATAAACCAATAATATTTAATAAACCAATGATCAGTATTTCATACAATACTTGAATATTTAAAAAAAATGTAATTTATCTCTGTTGAATAAAATAGTTTATATAAATTGTTAATTTTTTATTAGATTCCTTAAATAATTTAATTACACAAAGTGCAAATTAATAATTAAATAAATTCAGGTTTATGTAACAAAACTTTTTTTTAATTTTTAGAATATCACCAGTAAGGTAAGAATCTGTATTCGGTAGTATTTTTTTCTTGCATCTCTTTCTGTTGGACAGTACATTTTATTTATTTTCTTAGAGTACTTTATAATCATGAAAATTATTTATACCAGCGTCCTTGTTTTTCATATGCTAATTACATTAAATTTTTTTTATTTTTGAAGTATTTTTATAGTTTTAGAATGATAATAAACATCTTCTTCACGTTTGAGTATAACTTGTACATTTTACTTTTAGTATTTAATCACGAGACTAGCAACATAAGCTATTGAATTTATAATACTGGAATTTTTTCGTATATAATCGAAAACATATAACGTCTGAATAAATTGACACGTGTACACACACACACACTAAGCGTTTGTAGTTTTATCTATTTGGATTTGATTAACTTAACATATTTAAGTACATTTAGTCAGTACATTTATGGAATATATTCACATATATTTGTATAAAGAGCGTTCTTTTATTTAATCATGAAAGCTAAAAGAAAAAGTTATTAAAACTATTTAAATTGATATAATTCTTTATAGATCTAACTAAATTAAAATTATGATAATTGTTCTTAATATTTTTGAATAAAATTCTGATATCAGTAGAATTATTTAATCTACAGCCTTATATATTTGTTCAAAAATAAAATGCTATTCGTAAATGTTAATTAATTCCATTTGGATCATATTAAAATAGATACAAGATTAAAAATATTTTAGAGTCAATTGTAGTCTAAAATATATTGTACAATAAAAAGCTCAAAATAACAATTTATTTATTCGATTGAAATTACAAATAAACATTATATTCGTAGTCAATAACAAGTTTTTCAATAACTTGAGTTCAATATATTAACTTTTGATTATCTAGAACTTTCTATAATATATTATAAAATCAAGTTTCAATAACTTGATTCTAATATATTTACTTAAATTAAATAAATTATATCAAGTTTTTGGTAACTTTTAAACTACGTTATAAATCTACGTATTGATTTTTTAATTTTTTAAAATTGATTAATTGAATTTAATAGTATAAATAACGACAAAAAATAATTCTTGTTAAATTCAAACAAGTATATTTATATTAAATTGAATAAGAAAGTACAATGTAACCTTAAAAAATAACACGTATTTGAATAAAATATATTAATTTAAGTATAAACATAAATTATTCGTTCTCTTTATTGCATGTGTAATCTATCACATCATCGTATTTTATGTCTAAAAAAACACATCGACATTAATAGTTAAATAGAAATAAAATACATCGAAAAATAAAAGGTCCCGAGTTCAATTCTTGGTCCAGAAAAGCCATCTACTGTTTTTTAAAAATTGTTCACATATCACAATTGTAGAGCAAAATTTATTATTATGCTATGCTACATACATGTAATATAATGAAAATCTTAAGATTTTTTATTTTAATTCTTCCCTGTATCTTAACTTCTATTTGATAAATAAAGAAATTTTGGACAATTGAATTTCTATATCAAAGTTTATAATTTATAGAACTTATTGAAAGTTAAATTTTCAAAATTTTATTTAAAAAAAAGATTTTATTATTTTTATATACGGTTTATATTTTCTAAAAAATAATTTTAAAAATACTTATTTTAGTAAAATTAAATAAATTTATAAATTTAATTTAATTGTACTTAATATAAATAAATGTTTTATATAGTAAAACATTAAACTTACTTGTAGTTAAGATTAAACAGAAAAAAATAGTTAATTTAAAACTCATTTTTTATCACACTCACAATGTGGTCAAACGAAAATGTTATTAGATATATAGTGTTACGTACATATTCGATACTTGTTCGCGTACATGATTCCTAGCGACAGTCACAGAGAATATGGATTCGGGATAAAGACTACATCGAGAATTCAATGTAACAATCGTTTAGTCTATCAGTAGGCGATCGAAGTGAAGATCCCTCTTTCGGCTACGTTCTGTGAAGTCTTCTTCGTATGCTCACGAGTCTTGACGGTGTATAACGAGTGATCCTGATCCTTTCGTCCATGTTTTATTTTTACTCTTCTTATCTAGTTTCTTCATTATGTATTCCGCGAAGAATGTCGCGAGGCGTCTTGTTATTATACATGACAATAAATAAAATTTCTTTTTGCATCACGAAAATATTGTTATCTATTTATTGTTACAAACAATTTATTCAAATACTACTCAATAATGATTTAAAACTTATTTAAATATAGTTTCTATTATTTTTTCTTAATAATGTAAATTCATACCAAAAGTTAATTATAATTAGGAACGTATATTTATATTCAAACTGACGTACTAAATATCTTTAAATGCAGTTTAAATTTTTGACTTATCGATATTGTATTAATTAATAGTCTTTATAATACATGGTAATTAATTAAATTTTAAATAATTAGTTAATTTTGCTTTTCTTTACACATTAAGCTTCTTTGTTTTAGCTTTTATTCTATTATCAACTAGCTAATCCTTCTAGATCAGCTCAAGAAGCTATATCTTTTTTGAATCTCTTGTTAGTTTCTAACATAAGTTTAATAGATATCAATCTGTTAGAGAAGGTATGGTAAATATATATTAAATATTATATAATAAATATAATAATAAATAATAAAGTGTAAATAATATTACATATATAATTATCATTCTTTCTCTAACAGATTGATATCTTTTAAACTTAGCCGTTATAACAATTCAGCCGTATATTTAGTGCACACATGGTTTATTTGTACATGCGTTTCACTTAGTTAGTTCCACTTGATGATTCTGAGAATGGCATTACTTCTGGAAGTTATTACTGTTGCCGCAGAAGAAAAAACTTGACCAGTACTTTGGTTACGCTCTTCGACTTTATTATGAATAATTATATAAGTATTTTTGAAGACACAATTAATAGAAAAATAATTATGTATTTGTATAAAATTTTCTCTTTTGAGACAGTAGTTAGTATAACTTTGTCTATCCTTTGCTCTCTTGTTACTAAAAGAGTAAAATTTTTCTAAAGTTAAAGTGTCTCTATGAATATGAAATATGTAGTTTCGTATAAAATCGTATAAAAATAGCTTCGTACTCCTTTCGAATGAGCCTTAACCGCATCACTTTCGATACTAAGAATCTTCGTTGACTTTCGACTTTCAAAAGATGGCGCATACTTCACAGTAAAATACTTATATAAAGTAAGCCGAATCACCTATAATTTTCTATATTATTGCTATGTCATTCTTAGACTTTGCAGTAGTGTATTAGAACTAATCTATAGCTCGATGCACACCATATTGTTATTCGTACGATGCCCTTTTTGATAGATGACATTTAGAACATCTTTATTTAGTATATTATATATGATTTGGGTTTCTTGAGGCTCAAAGTTTCTTGAAAAGCTCAATTTGTAATGATAATACAAAACATATTTTTGAGATATATTCTAAACTTCTCAAACGCTCTCGTAATTACGAATTGCTTGAATTTGTAATTGCAATATCTCATCTCCGTAGATAATATTCTTCTATTCATGGACATCCTTGAAGCATCTTTATATGAGTATGTGACCATAAAGTAAAGTAAATTAAATTTTGCAATACTTGCAGTTTATTAAAGTTTCATTTTGAATATACGATAGTTTGATCCTTTCATTTACAATTCTATATTTAAAGAACTTGATATAACTTTACAGAAGATAATAATACCACTATTTGAAATATAATTTTTGTCTTCATGCTACTTTCAATAGAGATTGTAAGTGTTTTAGAGATTCTGTTTCTGTTACAGAAGCTAAAAGATATTCGAATAGAAAAGAATTGTCTTTTAGCTTTAAAAACAATAGAAATTTTTTAATTTAGTTTGGTATCATTTTGTGGAAATAATTTGATAGTTAAGTCTAAGATTGAATATACAGGAATCCTTCTATAGATTCATTAATTATTGGTAACAGAAAAACCTACTTTTATATATATCAATTTGTAATATAAATGTTTTATTGATTGTTGAATGTTTTTAATTATAATTCAAACCTATGTGATCTGATAGTTCTGGTACCTTGGTAGTTCTTTTTGTTAACCACTTCTTTCTTCTTGACCAGAAATAGACATTACGGTCTTTTTTCTTCAAAGCGATAATAACTGTGTGTACATATTTATTGTTTCTAAGCTATTCTATAACTATTAAATCGTAGTCATAATTATAGTTTTTAATTCGATATCTAGCTTCGAACTAACTGAATTATATTACAATATTACTAGAATATATTTCGTACTTGGCCTTAGCATAGTTATAAAATATTATGCTAACATCATTAAGTTGCAGTCGAAAAATTAGTCGATATATATTCGGATTCGGCTACACATTCTTTACACATCTTTCTTATATGAACTTAATATGTATAGTGCATATAAAAGTACTGGAATACATAAACGATCCGAATCTCTCAGCTGTTGAGCGGGAAAGACATTTTTCTAATATGTAATTTTTAGCACTCGGTGGATAAATGTCGGATCCTAAGTTAGACGCATACAAAATGCAACACCATTTAGAAATGAATTGCCAACATCAGTAAATGTATATAACGTACAGTATCATTTTCTGATTATATCAATTTCTCCGATTATATATTTCTATATTATATATTTCTCTGATTATATATTTCTATAGCTTTTAACTTTAATTGAGTTCATGATAGGACATGTTCGAGAATTTATTATTTCACTATCAAAATATGAACTTAGTGACTATGGCATCACAAAATCTATTAGAAATCGTAAGTAGTACATATTAAATCACGGATGAAGAGCTTTCTAAAAAAACAAAAAAGTAAATAAAATATTATTAAATGGACAATGAATTCTCAATTATTACTCATAAATTACTATTTTAGTTAAAACAATAATATATATATATATATATATATCAACTAATATATGATTTTAGGAATTAAGAAAAAATATATTATACATTTGCTTATATCAAATGCATTCCCCTGCTATTTTGACTAGTGTCAATCATTTAGTTAATTCCCGTTTTTGCTTGCTTGTCATTCTTAATCATTATATGTATTTTACGTGACTGCTATATATTCATGATATTTCGAGTAAATGATCTTACGGATAGACCTAGTCCAACTGGAAACTGTAAATTTCGCTGACCATGCCCCTCTACCGAAATCTGGATTCCACTGGTACTTCATGAGATTACTTTTCTATACTTCAAAAAAGAACTATTGATTACTGATTATCTATTAATCTATTATGCTTGAGTTACTAAAAAATAATCCTAGATTTCTCATTATCCACACATGCTAATGTACTTATTTTTTAATTTTAATCTCATAACCAATTTTGAATTGTTGATGTTCTAAGAATTTATTAATAATAAGACTACGTAGGTATTCAAAAAGACTTTATTACTTAACTTACATGATCACTAGAATGAGCTTCAAATGATTCTCATCTCCTTGTAACAAAATTACATGGTTCTGCTGGGTATAGCCATTAATTACAGACGATTTATGCCTCACGCATATTAATACAAGGATGAAATGTGCAGTTTCATGAAATTAGTTCGGTCATTATAATTAGTATAGTTAACACCATGATGTTCTCGGTATATGCGTCACCAAAACATATCTGCTAATGTTTAACAAGATTAGCTTCCTTGAATATATTTGATAATATCTTACGGATTAATATGCTTACTGACCTATAATCTACAAATACTTTGGTAATATTTGTTTTGAGGATGAAGACGGTCTCAAATTTTAGCAACAGCTGTGTCTTCATTTTAGCAAGATGATTTTGAAAAATATTGTATTGATATTTGCTGAAATTCCTCTCTAGTGTTAATATTTATATAAAAAAATGAAAATAAAAGAATATCGAATTGAAGTATAGAATATCGAATAAATCATAAGTGAACAAGAGCAAGTTATGAAAAATATAAGAAACTAAAATATTGCAATAACAGAAATATTTTATAAAAGAACTAATAAAAATAAAAAAAAATTAACTATGTCGATATAGGTAACATAGGATTTAAAAAAAGTTGTTATTAAAAGAAGAAAGAATTGAAATTCATTATGAATGTTCATTTATTCTCCAGCTATTTCTAGTTCTATTTTCTAATCTCTCTTCTTTCATCGTTCGCAATCATACATAATTGTAATGAAAATCTAAGAAAATATATAGAAATGATTCACAGTTACAAGTATTTTTTATTTAACAAATTTTATATGTGTACATGTAGTAATATCAATGCCAAAAGCAGTATTTAGATGTGAAAAAACAAAAAAAACCATGAAAAATATTAACAGTAATGAAAACTGACAATATATGAAATACTGTATAATCATACATAAATAATAAGTATAACTTTCTAATGAAATACAATTTTTTTGAATAAGAAATAGATTTTCATTTTTATTCGAATAACAGGAAAGAATTAATAACATGTATATAATTATTAATTACATTAAAAATGTAAATTTGTCAATACACTAATTGAAAAGAATCTTTAATTATTGTAGATAAAACTTCTGCATATAAAATTTTTACTTAGCTTCTATTTTTTCGAATTTTATATAATTTACATTGAAGTTCTTTTGAAGTACTGAAGCTCCTGAGTTAGCGCTCACACTATTGTACACTTTTTAAGACTAATTTCAGTACTGCATAAAATTTATAATTACTTAAAATAGTTGTACTTAACTATGTATGTTTTTATATTATGTATTTATAATAATGACATAATATTTGATTTATAAGTGTATATAAATTGATAGAAAGCTTAAATTTTAATAAAATAGCGTTTGCGTGGAAACGGATAACATATACATTTTTCACTCCTTAACTAATAGATGCAAATTTCTATTACAATAATCAGTAATAGTAGATAATTATTAGAATAAACTTCAAAATTTAATAACATTCATTTTTTCAAATTTAATCTACTACATATATTTATATAAGTAAGTATATGTAAACCAAATACATACACTTACATAAGTACATAGATACATGTGGAAAATTAATTCTTTACTGCGTCTATAAAATAATTTTTTATGTTAAATTCGAAGGTCAATTTAAAAAAAAATTATTTAACTGGAAATTATCGAAAGTAAAAATATTTTTTAGCTTAGATATATAATCGTTGCAGCTGTTTGATATTTATATAAAATATACCGATATTTACCTACTTATTTCATTTTCACTCTATTCTTAATTAATCATTCATATAAGGCGTAGATCGCTATAAAAATGCAAATTAAATAAGCATTTAAAAACTTGATAATAATCTATAATAAATACTATTTAATCTTAATCCTTTTTATTCTATTTTCACTTATATATTTAGTAATAAGAATGTCTATATAATGTTATAAAAATGTGTTACTTTAGCAAGTTTTTGAAATGTATTATTCAATAAAGATACATAAGATTATTTTTAATTGGCAAATAATATATTTTTGTAAAACATGTCAACAAATTATTAGATACTATGACGTTGATTCATATTTTAGTAAAGTAAAAACAACGATGTAATTAACTCAGTTATTTATCTGTTTGCCAGATAATTATTGAAACATTCGGTAAAAAATATAAAATGATACTTCTGGTTCTTTTTCTTTAAATCATTATATCTCAAAATACAGATTTAAAATAATGACTACAATAGTGTTATTAAAAGAATAATTCAAGTAACCTATTGTGCGAATAATAAATTAAATAAATTAAATTTTATTTAATTTTATTTAATTAAAATCATTTCGCTAATTCAATTTTAACATTATTTCTCAGTGCTGTGTTTTTTTAAAATATATATTTTAAAAATATAATTAAAAATATATCATACTATAATTTTTAACTTTTCATTACCTCTTATTCTGAAAGCTAGTAAGAATAATAATAGTGATTAAAACTTCCATAAAATCAACAAAAGAAAATATTACAACGGCAGTTATGAATTTATTACAATCATCTGATTCATATTCTAATAGTAAAACAAAAATTATGTAAAATTTGACTACTAATAATTAGAAATCTATATATTTATTTAGAATATAGAAATACGTAAGAAATAAACTAAGTTCTTTTTAAATCCTTTTATGGATATTTGCTATTTGTTTCAGATTCTAAATTGAAAAAATCAAAGCTATTGAATATGTCTAACTATAAGATAAGTATCACACTAAATTTAAACTTCATACGTTGAAAAATTTATATTTATTAAATAATTAAAATTCAAAACATCAACAAAATCAATTATTGTTTAAGGTAATTAGATATAATTTTTATAAATATACTTTAAAAATCCAATCATCGATTACTTTCTTCTTGGACTTTCAAAATTTAAAACAATTCTTATACGAAAATTCCATCTAATTACTATATTCGATTTTTATCTGTCTGTTAGGGTTAAATGAACTACTGATGTAACTTTTATAATTTGCTATTCTATCTCAGAGTTCTTTAAATTTTTAGGCTTTGAATAAGTATCTAGGATTTATATACATATACATACATTTACACATGCTATTAAATATTAAAAGACAACTATTAAAATATTAAAAGATAACTATTAAAAGACGTGTACATATTTAATTAAGGCTATCTATTTGCTTAAATAATGAATAAAAACAAAGTTCTAATGAGACTTGAGTAATTGATAATAACTCTTTATCGACAAGTTATTAATACTTTCGTTTTCTAATAATTTAACAGTTGTCAGTAAAGTTAATTAAATTTTTAATATTTTTTAATTTATTGTATAATTATGAATTTCTTTTATGTCTTCCATAATTTTATGTATATTTTCATATTAGCTTCTATAATAATTTGAAAAACCAATAATTTACTTTAAATATATATATAAGCTTCTATATTTTATTTCCAGAATTTTTACAATCAATAATACCAATTCATTTTCATACATTCTATTTATAGTATCTGGGAGATTGTTTATCTTTACAAAAAAAATTTTATAACATGTTGAAGTTGATTTTCATCATTACTTATAATAACGACTTTATAATATTTTGAGATAATTATATTCCCAAAGAACTAGAAATTTCATTTTTTTTTAAATTATTAATAATCATATTTGAAATATAAAAAATTATACTAAATACATTGAATTCAATATATAAAATAATAAAATTCACAAATAAAATTCACAAACAAAATTATAAATTTAATTTCATAATATAAAACTCAGAAATAAATTCAATTAGCTACCCAAAAAAAATTTCAAATTAGAATCAAAAGTATAGTACTTATAAGTAAAAAATAAGTAAGTTGACATTATCAATTAAAAAATAAAAAATACGATAAGATTAGAAGGAAAATTTATTTAGCATGGGTAAGTATATTTAAATAAAAAAAATTATATTCGTAAAAAATAATATATACGTGTATATATTAATGTTGAAAGTGATAAAAGACTAAAAATATACGAGAGAAGCTAATATTCATTTTGTATTATTTGTTGATTTCCTAAATGAATCCCGTTTCTACAGGACAACTTCGAATATCCAAGTAAGAATTTGCTTTTGCTATATAATTTGTTAATATAAAAATTTAATTGAAAGATTTTTATGTAAAAATAACATTACAGACGAAAATATTTTTTATTTGAAAATGTATCATCTGTTATAATAACATGTATCTGTGCATGTATGATAAATTGAATATTTATCATAACAGATAATTAGAAAATAACGTCAAATATTTCAATTTCATATCTATGAATGGATTTGTAAAAATTCTTTATCATATTAAAAATATTAAAAATAATTGGTTTTAAAATATAAATGTTATTCTATGTTCTTCTAAAATTATACCGAACCTACAATTTTAGAAATGAAATACTTATATTAATAAGGAAAATAAAATTTAATCTTGGATGTTGTAAATTATTATGTAGAAGGTAAATTCCTTCAGAAAATGAATGAATAATACAAAATTAAGATTAACATTTCTCATACATTTTTAATATTTTTATCAGTTTTTAACGTATTTATTAACTCTTGTATCCTTTTAAACATTATTGATTTTTTATTATATAACTTCTTATCATATTTATTCATTAAGCGAATCTATATAATGGAATGGACATTTTTTTATTACCAAATACCAAAATGAAACTTCTATTAGTGATTTATTTATATGTAGTATTCAATACTGGTAAGTTATATTTATAATTAGAGTGTCCTAATTACCTTTCTTAAATAATTCATTATAATTTGAATTATTCTAATAATATTAAATGGAAATAATAAAAAATTATATAGTCACAAGACGATAACTTTTTAACTGAACTATAGTTATCTATGTGTTTCTTTCTTCAAGTTATACTCTTCTTTTAATCCTAAAAAAAAACTTATCAAAAAAATTAACACAGTACTTATTTTTATTAATAATTAACAAAGAATTAAAACAATTATTGAAACGAAATAAAATCTTTTTAGTTGTTTTTACTAAGAATGTCAAAATTATTGGCGGTACTGTGGCTAGAACTAGGGAATTTACATATATAGCGTCGTTGAGATATCTTAATGGAATCCATTTTTGTGCTGGTGTCATTGTCAGCAAACTACATATTCTAACAGTGGCTCACTGCTTTAATACGTCTAAGTCTCTTTCTAATGTCAAGATCTATACAGGAACCACTTTAATGAATAGCTTCCTTGGATCAGTTTACGGAGTGCGGCATCTTGAAATGTATCCAGATTTTACGGGAGGAATGACACATCATTCAAAAGCACTTCACGACATAGCTATTATTATGGTCCGTATGAAATATTCGATGAAGGATTATATACATAACATTAATTTTTAAATTTACTTTAGATTTTATATTTATTAATAAAAATGTCTAGAAAGTATTTTTATTTAAAACATGCAATAAATGGAGATTTTCAGTATAGCATTTGAAAATTTTTTAACTTTATATTTTTGTGTTAATATTTAAATATTCTTTTTTAATATATAATAATTCTTAGCAAAAAATAGAATTAAATCTTACGAACTTAATTAACAAAAATTATTCTTTTATAATCTGAAAAGAAATTAATAATAAATATAAAAATATATTTATAAACGAATTTTATTGTCATTTTTATCAACAAAATGATTCATTTAGTATATATTTTATTTCATGTTTTTAATTTTTAAAATATAAACGATTATAAATATATGAAATTTTGAATGAGCCTTTGAAATTCTAAATACTATGAGTAGAAAATAGTTGACTGTGTTAACAATAAAAATTTTGAAGAAAGAAATAATAAGTAGTTATGATAAAAGAAAAATTATAATTTCTAAAGTCACGAAGTCACTTCTTCCTCTTGATTTATATTTTCTATAATTTAATAAAAGCTTTTCTAAAAAAGTTTTTGAACTTCGGATTAGGAGAAAATATAAGACATATAAATCTTAAAATTTTTAAAATAAAAATTGTGCTAAATTCTTATAAAAAGGTATATTTGTATTATGTAATTTTTTTAAAGAGTGAAATATATTTTAAAGGTTGATAGATGTATTAAATTCAACGCATATCAAAATAAGATAGATCTTCCTCAAAAAGATATTGCACCAAATACCGAAGCTATAGTAAGCGGTTGGGGCACGACAGAATATCCATCGCTTAGACTTTCGATACAACTACGTAAAGCCTATATGAGGATCCTTAGTAACTCCGAATGTATACGTCTTACAGGATTTAATATTCACGAAGAACAACTCTGCGCATATCAGAAGTTAGGAGTTGGTTCGTGTGATGTAAGTTTGTAAAAATTATTGAAATTATTTAAATAATACATCAATAATAAAATAATATAATAATAAAATAATAAAATAAAAAATAATAAGTTAATAAATAATAAATTAATAAAAAAATAATTAAAAACATAATTATTATTTTGATAATAAAATAGTTATAACATTAACAAATACCATTCTTCAAATTATAAAACAACGTTAATAGTAAAAGTTTGGAAAAATGTTATTAAAATTCTTATCTCACTATTTTATTTATTTATTATAAAAGTTAATTTTTAAACTTTATTCCAAATCGAATACAATTATTTAACAATTGATTCATAGGCTTGATAAATTTTATTTTGTACTAACTGTAAATGGAATGGGAACAGGAAAGATTATAAAGAAGAAATTTTTTAAGAATAAAATTCTATTCCAATGGATCCTTCAGATCTGTGTTTGACTATGCATAACTTGATGTTAAAGAAGCATCTGCATTTTCTACAGGTTTTAATACTCATTCTGATTAACTGGTTTTCATGATTTTCTTCATCTTCCAACATTATGATTTTACTAACTATAAAACTAGATTCAACACATTGTTACTTATATTTCTGGTTATACTTTCAATTTTGCTTATATTATACTTTACTTACCATGAAGACTTAAGCTGGCTATTAGAAGAATTCATTTCGCCTTCTAATGGTTCTGGTTAAATAGATGCAGATAATATTGTTACAAAATAGCCTTAACTTTTTTAATTCGATACAATAAATAAATTTAATCTTATTCTTACAAGTGTTTTTATATTTTTTAAGCTATTATTCCATTTTAAGCCATTCGAGTCACATGAAAGCCTTCGATACGATCAACTATATAATGACCATAATCTTAAACAGTCCTTTAAATTTTGGAATTTTTTGTTAATTCTCACTGTTGTATCACTATTTCTATCATAATCTAGTCGCCAATTTTATATTCTAATAAATTCTCAGTCTTATTGTTATAATATTTCTCGTTTATTTCTTGAATTTTACAATATTTATAGCTGGTTTTAGAATCAAGTTTTTTAAATCTCACTTACTATTTGCATGAGATTCTATCTAATTAATCTAAAATTAAAAACTATCGTTTGCTTACACTAGTTAATCGAATGTGAATAATAAACGAAACAAAGTTTCCACCTATAATTTGTAGATGGACATAATATATTCTTTAAACTAAAATAAATTTACTTTAAAATATTATTCTATTTATTTTGATTTTCATACAATTTTGTAATTATGGGTGTAATTATTCTATTAAGATGTTTGACCGTTTGATTTTGTATTACCAGTAGCAATTATATATTTGCATAATTTCTTCGGTGGCTAGAAACTCATTAGATATATTTGATATAAAGTTTTTTCCTCGAATTCAAATGATGCACTTTGGCTTCATCTATATGTAAAAACATTCTTATAAATACTGAATTGCCTTTTAAACGTTTGTAGTTAATTGTAAACAAATATTTTAATCATAATGATCTTTACAAATTATTTCGGAAAATTTTCTTCAATTTCATTTCAGTTTTTTGTTTTCATGTTAGGTTTTAAGGTCTTTTAAAAATGTTATTTTTTTTAATTGTTAACAAACTTTTATTTGTCAGACGACATTATATTTCATAATAATAATCTTGTAAAACATTGCCTAACCAGAAATCAGAGTATTATTATTTCTTTTATTTAAAACTAGGCGAAACTATCGTAGTCTGTAATGATTTTATAGCCCTGTAAATGAATTATTTTAATCTTTACTGTTCTTGCAATCTCAAAAAATTCTACATTCGAATTGTTATCGCTTTATTTCCATAATAAAATATACGTGAAATTCAAAGCACTCATATCACACTTTAATTTTGTCTCAAACGTAGAACAAAATATAGTATTATTAGAATAGGTTTATTAATCATTTGCTCTTTCAATTTGTCAATTGCTACATTTAAAGAAGCACTACATTCACATCAATTCAATAAAGTAATATATAGATTTTAGAATTATTATGAAATGAGGAATAAATTGATCTAAAGTACCTGCCAAAGATACAAATCAGTATACACTTCTGGTGTTTTGTGCTGTAAAAAATTGGTATCTGTCACAATATTATCATTACTTGACCATATCCCATTACTGATAACGCGATAGTCTAAATAATCGATTTCATTTTGTAATAATAAACATTTACTAAGTCTAAATATACGTTGATTTTTTATTGACAATTCAAATACTTCATGTAATATATCAATATATTTCTGCAGGATTTTCGTATCTATTGAAATTTATCAAACAATTTATTAATTTTCTCGTTTTTGTTAAATTAACGTTTGGATCAATAAGTGAAACGGACAAAATATAAACTAAAACTACCTCAAAAAGCGAGATAAAAAATGTGAACGGAATCGATTCTGGACATTTTTAAATCTGAGGTTGCAAAATATTTTTTATTTTTTAAGCGATTAATGTTATCGTCAATTAATTGACTTTGAAAATTATTCTTTATTAAATTGGCTAAAATCGATGCAAAGTTTTATACTACCATTTTTCCAAATTTTAGGCTAACATACAGCGATTTGAAACAATAATTTCTCTTTTCAATAAATCATATGCAATGCATTATCTGTGACTTTAATTTGTATACTGTTACGTATGTCAACTAAGCAGTTCACCTTTCGTATACGTAACGCTACGATCATCGAACTTACATATTTTTGGTATAAACATGTCGCCTACAACATTATCTGTTACAATATAAGAATTTTCAATCGTCCAAATGTGCAACTAATATTAAAGTAATGCATGTTGTCGTAAGTGAAATTCGATCTGTACTATATTTTTTCAATAGAATCTTTACAAGGTTCTCTGCTCTTAAAATAATTTAATTTATATAATTTTTAATTTCTGTATTATTTTTTATAGAATATAAGACGCATTTAAGGTTCTACATTATTTCATTATTTTTTATTAATTCATTTATTATTCATAAAATAAGTCGTTGAAGCTAAATTAATTCATCTAAAAGAATCGGCACTATTCTCTAAGATTTTTTTTGCATCGAAATAATCTGAAACATTTTGACTATATTTGTATGTTTTATTTTCAAATTACTTGCTCAAAACCAACTTGTTTAATCAATAATTGAACATCACTTTTCTTTCTCGTAGCAGCATCTCGATATCCATGATTAAGCTTCAATTTTGAGTGGAACTAAGCAGTAGCTCTTTCATCTAACTTCACACATAATGTTGACCGCTATTAAAGCCTCTGTTAAATAAACAAATCCACAGTCAATAATCGTGAGAAAAACATTACTAATTTATAAATCCTTATAAATACAAGTAATAAGAACAAAATTTAAAAAATTTTTTTAATTCTAATAATTTTCATTCTTTTAAACTTATGTTTGAATTCTACTTTTGAGTTAGTAAAAGGAGTGATGAAAAGAGGAAGTTGTCAGAAATAAAAATAAAAAGTACTTTACTTTCAAAGTTGACTTTTATTAAATATTTTATTAAATAAAATATTTAATAACAAATCATATTAAATAATCAATCGACCCTTCAGACTTGTATCCAACAAAAACTAATTTCCTATTGAGAAATTATCCTCATTATTTGTCGTCAACGATTCCAAACCAGTTTTAATTGCACTTCCTCGATAATAAGTTTTCTCGATTTCCATTACTATGCTTTAACTAATTATGAAGATCCCTTCAACACATAGTTAGTTCAACACAGTGTTCGTTGTACTTCTAGTTGTACTTACACTTATATTTATACTTTTACGTTACTTCATATAAATTCTTACAAAATATTACATTATAATATTAAATTTATTATTGTATAATTGAATATTTGATTATTATTTTCCTTGTAGTTAAAATTACTGATATTATAAGATTATAAGTAAAATTAATTATTATAGTATTTTTATGATTTGTCAAATTGATTAATTATTCACATATACTAAAAATATAATGACTTCATAATTTTTGTAAAATATCAATTTCAACATTTTTTTAATTTTTTCAGGGTGATAGTGGAGGACCATTAGTAAGTAATGGAAAACTCATTGGTCTTGTTTCCTTTGCTATTCCATGTGCTACAGGTAAACCTGACGTATATACAAGAGTTTATTCTTATTTGTCTTTTATTAAATCCTTTATAAATAAATCATGTTTAAAATTTTGTTGTTGAATGAAAGAATTGTATATAAAAACGTTGTGAACTCAGTGTATTTTTATGTAATATTTTATGTAACAGAAGTTATTAAAAAGTGTTTTATGTTTTACTTAATTTACTAAAAATGTGTACAAATTATAAAATACTTCATGAAAAATCATTCAAAGAAAACTGATGTTTCTAAATTTATTTTACAAGCCATTTTGCTTTAATTCTTTAGATATTAAATTGTATAAGTAATAAATATATATTGTATACAGAATATTATGTAATAGAACTTCTTCGCTAATTTCAATTTTCATCATAATAAATGTAAATAAAAATTATTCATATTAATTAAATTAATTAAATTAAATTTAGCATTTAATAACAGTGATATTAAAATTAAAAATCTTGTATTTAATAGGTTATTTCAAAGCCATTAAATAATTTTAAAAATTTTAAATGTATATAATTTTTAATTGTAAGTTATAGTTAAAATATATATAATAATTATAATTAGTACATTAATAGTTTATATTTAGGTATATTTGAGTGAATTTCTATATTCTATAGAAATAAAATGTAATATTATTTGAATTCTCTATTAATTTTTTTATTCGAAATATCGATTTCATGTGTTTGGTCACATAAGAAACAAAAAAGTGAAAATAAAATGTATAATATTTAAATACGTATCATACATAATTTATAATTATGTATAAGCATAGTATAAAATTAACAGTAAATTATGGGTGAAATTAAGAATGTTAAATAAAAGAAAGTAAAATCAGGTTTGTAATCAGATAATTAATTATCATATTTCGAATTGTACAAGATAGAATATAAAATTTAGAAATTGAGATGAACATATTTATAAATCTATTTATAATTATAAATAGAATTATAAATAAATTGAATAATTTATACAGTTATAATTTATAATTACAATTATAATATATTTATAAATTTACTGTATAAATCCATAAAAAAATTATTAAAAACACCAATCCTGTTGTTACACATAAAAATATTAAATATCCTTGATTTATGATATTTAATAATGACTTTTGGATTGACATTTTTTACAAATCAATCAGGTTAACGGATTTATAAGTATAGACTTATAGTACTGAATATTGTAGAATCAAATCATTAATAATTTCTAAAATAACTGCAACTTATCTGAAAATAGTAAAAAAGGTATTGAGAAACTCATAATAATAAGTATTTTTTTAATATAAGAATATAAAAGAGGTAGTTGTATATAAAAATATCTAAAAGAAAATAAATATTTGTGTGATAATTGCAAAATGAAACATATATCATTATAAAAAATTATGTTTTCTAGTAGAATTATGAATTGATCTTAATAGATTAATTTTATTTATATAAAATTTCAAGTAAAATTCAAAACAGTAATACATAAGTACATAGAACACAATGATCGACTATTTATTAAAAGTTTTTAAAACAATCTTTTTTTGACAGTTAGCACTATTTATTAATTTAATGTTAATTTTACTGCTTAATTTCTTAAACGTATTTAATATAGAGATGATTTTCTATTCGAAACATTGCAATACTGTCATTGCAAAACCGAGGAATTTAGTCACAATTCATACACTTTAGATAAACTTTTTCTATGTTCTTTTCGAATATCATTATAACATTACATTAAGAAAAAGAAAGAGAAATACTTATATAATATACTTCATTACCGCAATCTGACTTTCTTATATTACTTCATAAATTGCACTTGTATTGTACTTCCTTACTTTGTTCCACGTTGTGTCAGTTTATTATCAACTAAAGCTTCTATAAGTGTTCAATGAAAATGATAGAAAACTTTGATAATCATAGATAACTTTTCATTATCTCAATGTACCTATATTGTATATGTGTGCGTATGTGTACGAATATAGGCAGTGACAAATTCGTTATAAAATTTTTCCGATTTGTGCTCAAGTTTTTCACTCTTAGTTAATTACATGAAACATTTTTCGTAGTGTTTAATGTTCAGTGTTCTTTACTTGAGCAATATTTGTTATATTTAATAATTATAATTCACATATGATACATTAATATGAACTTAGTCTACTCTTAATTTGTTTATAAGCTCAGTGACAGACTCAAGATCACATAAATCATTATAGAGATCGGAGTACTTTTTACATTCTCTAAATACATATTACAGTAAAGTGAATATATTTTTTCCTTCTTTGTGATCGAGTTATAATTAGTTAATTATTTTTCTTATGATCACTTTTTCTCTTAGATATATGGTAGATGATCTTGATAAGGTATAAAACCACATTCCTTTACTCTAATATTAAACACAGGTTCTAATGTTGAAATAAATTGAAAAGATTATAAACCGACAAAAGGGCAGAGCCAAGATTATAAAATAATCTGGAATATTCAGTAATCTAGAATTGTAGTTCAAGAAAAAATAAAATCTTATAACAATTATAACAACATAACAGAATATTGTAATAATTTCGATATTACGAAAAAAGTTATATTGTTATAAAGTTATAAAAAGTAAACCTGGAGATTCTCAATAAAATTAAGAAAATGTTTTAAAAATAATTTTTGGGAAGCTTTATATTGTTAGTACGTAAAGATAGAATAGTCGCTATACAAATGATAGTAAAACATAATTTCAAAAAGCCACCTTAAGCAGTTAATATCGTTTGTGATGACGCTGAGTGTTATTGAAATAAGTTGATATTTACAGTATGAAAACGAAGTAATTATATTTCTACAAGCTCCAAAATAAAGTGATGAGCTCTGTAAATCAACGTAAAGTGTAAAATTTATATAGTTTTTGAAAAGGAGAAATAGTAAAGCAAATTATGGCAATAGTTAAATGAAGAAATAAAGAAAAGAGATTCAATAGAATACAAAAATATAAATTATATCGAGTCACATTTAATATTAATTATTATATTATTTACATTGTTTAATCCTAAAATGTAGTATTTCCTTTAATAAATCCTTATATATGCTAGATTATTGTTATATTTATTTAGAATAAATATCCAATTATTTTATTAAGCAATCATCTTCATACGAAGGTGAAAACTTATGAATGTGACATCTAAATGTATCAAAAAGGGAAAAACTGAAATACGTGAAAAACACTGAAAATACGTTAATAGCTAGTTAGAGGGATTACAATATTATATAAAATTTAATAGCTCTGTGTAAATTATCCATTTATTTCTTCAATTTATTTTACAAAGGTAAGCAATTGCTGTGAAAAAAAATCAATAAAGATTATAAAAAATGGTTCCAAAAATCGTATAAAATTCAACTTAGTATATAAATCAAATCTTTAAAACGTTAAATACAGGTATGTATTTAACGTTTAAGGTTATGTATTAATTGTATCTATTTCATTCAATTTTTTATAACTACAGATTTTATTCAAATATATTTGTCTATTTTTCTCTGTTTATATAGTTTATTATGTACGTTCAGTTCCCTTCATTGCATTTTGTTAATCATCACATTTACTGATTAGCATTTATCCTTCTTATATCATTATATAGCGTCATTTATTGTTACTAAACGTACTAGATTTGTAGACACATTTAGCTAAATCAATTCCATAAGATATATTCTGTTTCAGTAGTTCATCAAATTTTTTTTTCTTAAATATTATTTCATATATTCATATTTAATATTATAAACTACATTTAATATTTTTCAATTCTTGATTTCAAATATGTAAAATACGTAAAATACAGAATATAGTAATAATATAGATATAATATGTTTTACAATACAAATAATAGATATCAAAACGATTTAAAAAATAATTGTCTTTATTTAAAATAATTAGTTAATTAGTTTTAAGTCTTATAAAAGCACAAAGTACAATATTATTGCTAAATAATATTATATTTTTAATGTAGATAGCTTATCAAGATAAAGTTAATTTTTATCTCATAATGATTTTACAATTCTTGATTAATAATTATTTTCATTAAAGTTAATATATAAATTTCAACATTTAATTAATTCCATAATGTTTATTAAAAAATGGACTAAATGATTTATAAAACAAATTTTAAACATTCATCTAAAATAAATTTAAAAATGTCTTGAATTTGCTAGTTATTACTATATAAGCAATTTTAAAATTCTAATTTACTTCAATACGATAACGTTCATGTACTGCTGTAGAAAAAATTGAATAGACTAAATCTTACTGAATAATAAAATTCCAAAAGAATAAATTATAATAAAACTACGCTTTATGTTTTATTATTACAAATTTATAAATATTTACAAACAAAATTTTATTTTTACAAATTTATCTAGGTATATTTAACGTACGAAAAAGTCTGAATATTTTATTCAACAAATGAATAATTTTTTATAAAAAGAAATACGATTCAAAAATTTTGAATTATTATAACAAAAATACAAAATATTTTTATTTCATTATTTAACTTAACGTTAATTCTTTAAACTTTTATTTTTTTATTATAAAACAATCTATATATGATCAAATGTATCAATGAACAAATAAAATATGATATGTGTGGAATATAGTAAAAAAAGTTTCATGATTATTGTGTTATAAACTAAGTTATCTTACAATTTACTTATTTCATCGAAATATATCTATCTTGAAAACCAGATTATATATTGACCAGAATAGATGGAAAAAAACAATTTTATATTGAAAGCTAGTGTGGTGGTTTAAGCCATTCGATGGCCATGTGGACATAAAAAGCTTAAAGCCGGCCCGATACTTTTGTGCTTTTGTCACTAATACGATCCAATTCAAGTCTCTCTCTCTCTCTTTCTCTCTCTCTCTCTCTCTCTCTCTCTGTTTTGCCTTGCAGGACTTACTCTCACCCTCATCCTCTCCATCTATCTCCTACTCTTTTCTTTGCTGCACGTAGTTATCAGAATCCTTAAATCCTGTTTTGTGTCTATTATGATGTCCTTAGGCTTTCTGTATTTTTAAACAACCTTCTTTTTTATTTCCAGTTTAACTATTTCTAATTTCGTATTTGATTTTTTATGTGATTTTATCAAATATAAACATTACTCAACTATTTTATTTAATTTTTACGAAATATCTTTTAAAGTGAAAAATAAATAAAATAATTATGACGGGTGATTCACAAATTATTATATCAATATGAAATGTATTATTAATCGCGGGGGATATTTATGTTATCTTATAATTCTAATCAACTAGCGAATAGTTGTCGACTGATGATAGTCAACATGCCGCAACTGAATTTTAAGAATTTAGAGGAAAAAGGGAACTACTATAGCGACGAATATATCTGTTTTATCGACGTTCCAATAATCAAGATTATCAATTGCATCTATGTAGATATTATATGACACATTTTAATAATTTAATTTTAGTAGAATAATTTTAAGAGAATAAATTACTACAATTGATATTATATGATTAGAAATTCATTAATTATATTATAGAAAAATCAAAGAAGTTCATAAAATATTACATTTCTATTATATATATATTTTTTTTTAAACAATAAGACTTATTTCAACAATAAATTAAATTATATATTAATTTCTGGTATTGTTAAAGAAAATAAATGCAATTTTATATTTAAATAAATGATATAAGAAAAATAATATAATACGATATGAAATATAAATTGAGCCAAAATAGTAATATAAATGTATCATTAAATTATTTAAATCGATAAATTTAAAATTGAAAATGAATATAAAAATATACGCAATATAAAAAATAAAATATTGGAAAAATATATTTAACTATTTTATTTTAGAAATAAGACTCAATAACCTAAATAATGTTAGTTTAATATATAGTGCCTTACAAACAATACATTTAAGAATAATATTTTAATTTCACTAAATTTTCATTATTAACATAAGCCCTAAAAATTTTATAGATAGTCTCACCGAATAATATTTGCATAATTTATAAATATAATATATTGTGTACGAATAACCACCTATACTTTATCCTAATTATCATAATAAAAAAATATTTTATATCATTTTAATATCTGTAATGGTTTATATTAAATATGTGTCATTTATGTTACCTTTTATATAAATAATTTATATCTCAGTTACATCAATAATTACTTCAACGTTAATAATATTATATCTCCTATTTGGTTATTTCTAAAACATTGTTTATTCATATATATATGTACAGTGAATTCTAAACTAATTATGTCATACTTTTATTTTTCATAATTTAAATACTTTTACGTCCTTTTTATAATTCAATTAGTTTGTTATCGTACAAAATAAAAAAAATATGTTTAGATAATTTAATTCTTTAATTTTCAATAAATAGTTCAAAATTTTTTGAAGTTAAATCTTTGTTAAATCTTAAACAAGCATTTAAATCTCACTTACTATTTGCATGAGATTCTATCTAATTAATCTAAAATTAAAAACTATCGTTTGCTTACACTAGTTAATCGAATGTGAATAATAAACGAAACAAAGTTTCCACCTATAATTTGTAGATGGACATAATATATTCTTTAAACTAAAATAAATTTACTTTAAAATATTATTCTATTTATTTTGATTTTCATACAATTTTGTAATTATGGGTGTAATTATTCTATTATGATGTTTGACCGTTTGATTTTGTATTACCAGTAGCAATTATATATTTGCATAATTTCTTCGGTGGCTAGAAACAGTTGAACTAGTTTATATAACATTTTATAAATATTACATTTTTAATATGTTTTAAAAGTAACATGTATTTATATCATATTTAAATTACTTTTAAATATAGAAAAAATAAGTAAAATATTGTATTGAAATAGAATATTGAAATTCACATAAAATGAAAAAGTTTTTATAGAGTAAGATAGAAGAATCAAAATGCTTAAAAATTAAAAGGATTGAAAAACGAGAATCAAATTATTTTAAGAACAAGACATGAAGTATTTGTGAAAATGAAAAAATATGAGGGATAAATGAATGTAATTTGCAAGTTATGTGAACCGAAGAAATAAATATATTTTCTTGAACGCTAAAGAGATAATCAGAGAGGATATAAAGATAAAAACAATATAATTAGTGGCATTAAATTTATTATTGTTTTACTTCTTAAAATAGAATATACTGATAGTTTATTAAATAAATATTTATAAATTAAAAATATAAATTATAATTTATATTAATATATTATATTAATTAATATATTATATTATATAATTATATTATATTAAATTATATTAATATATTAATATTAATATAAATTAAATCTAGTTGAAGGATATAAGTAATTCTTTAATAAGTCAATTATTATGGTTGCAGTTCAAATTTTTTTTACAAATAGTTGTAAAATTCGGCTTACTCACTATCGCGTGCTTACTTGCGATGTCGCCCACAAGGCTACTCGCTCTTCTTCGCGGGTTATTCAAAACTATATTTTAACTCATCTCGCGTTGGCGAAACCTCGTGTCGATTTTGTTCTCCTTTGTTCTTGTTGCCATACCGTTCCGATGCGTATCTTTTTCTCGTCCTGGCTACAGGTATTGTCCGGAATGCCTCTCATATGTGACATAGGAGATAATAAATAAACAATTATTCCAGGAGGAAATAACAATTTTAATCATCACGCAAACATAACAATTGAAATAATACGCAAGTGAACAGCGTGCTTAATTCACGCTCTTCGTACTTAACAGAGTATTTAAAGTAATGAATTTTGAAATAACGAATTAATGCAGATGTATTATTAATAAAAGAAACTTTAAATAAATTTTTTTAATTTTGATTTATCATATGTTCATTGTTGAAGTTCTGTTGTATCGACATTAAAGGTGTAAGAGTATAAAATATTCCCGGTAGAGTGTAGCACAATTATACTTTCAAGTTTTGTTTTCATTTCTTTCTTTCTTATAATTGTGAATAAAAATTAAACTAGATTTATTCTAGAATAAAACTTTAATGCTATAAAAAGTATTGTTAATTATTTCCTTTGTTGTATTATTTATATTTATGATAAATATTTATTTGTGATTCATTAATGCTTTATTTTTTAATGTTGTTTATTTAAAACTTTTTTTTAGTAATACATTTAATTTTCAATTTTAAGATATTGAAAAATTTAATTTTAATTGTTATTCGATGGTTAATATTTTATTATTTGTCTACATGCAAATTATGAATATTAGTCTTTGGTTAATAATGTATAATTTATATTTATGTAATTCCAATTTACAATTAGATTTTGTTTCTGCGTATTAATACTACAAAGTTTTGTTTGCAAAGAACAATCTTCTTACAAGAAGAAATGTGAATATTATGAAAATTATCCGAAGCTAATAAAATTCTAGATTTTATTCTTAATTAAGTACAATATTATGTTGTATTATTATCAAAATAAAATAACAACAATGTAATCATATCCATTTCTAAAAAAATATTTTAATAATATTTAAAATGTCAATTTATATGTAACTATATTAATTTATAATTCCAGCATTAACTTATTCAATTTATTTAGTAATTTTTATGTAATTAAAGAATCCATAAAAGACGATTAAATTTTCTAATATTGTACATTTTTAGAAAACGATGAAAAATTGAAAAAATCTATAATTTTTAAATTCCTTAAGGTTTCTACTTCGTAATATTACTTTCTTCTTTAAAAAATCTTTTATTGCTCATTTAATTTTCAAGAAACATTTATTTTATTCGTAAAGTAGTAAATATAATTGTTAAAAAAATAAAGAGTTTAATCATTGACATTATTTTAGTATTATTAAAAAATTTCTATAATAATAAAAGTATTTATAATTTATAATATATAATATATAATAGTAATTTATAATAATAATTTTATAATAAATTTATAATAATAATTTTATAATAAATTTATAATAATAATTTTATAATAAATTTATAATAATAATTTTTATAATAATAATAATTTTATAATAATAAATAATAAAAAATTTTTATATTAAAAAAAAGAATTGTTTTTATATTTAAAGACACAAATTATCATTTCACTTTACCGTTTCATTTAACTTCTTAGCAATAATTTGTAGATATAAAAATTCGTAAAAGAAAAAAAACCTTAGGATAGGAATAATTCTTGTATGTATTACGTAAAACTGTTCTATATAGCAAGACTCTTGATATACTTAAGTCATTAAATTTTTACACAAAAATTTAAACAAATGCCTGACATAACGTACATAATTTTTACGACTAATCCAAAATCAAATCATCTGTGCTATTAAAAGTTCACCAACGTATAATAATAATAATTTTATAAATATCAAGTGTGTACTCGCTATTATTTTTTTCGTCTTGATACATTTAATTGGTTCGTTAAATTAATTAAATTCGGACGTTGTATATATAAGTACGTAGAAAAGTAAAAGTATTGTGGAAGGGAGGTGTCAGAGGCCGTGAGAGAAAGGCGAACAAAATATAATAATTACGAAAACCCGGAGCCATGATCATTACAGCGTCTGGCTAAATTAAACAAAACAATAGGCGATGATTTCTCGCGCGGCATTGATCGCCTGTATGTTCATTCGTTCGTAGACATCGATTCAAAAATTAAAGCACCCGCGTTCACTATCACAACCTTATAATTAAATATTGATTATTGCTATTTTTGTGGTTTTTTAACGGCGATTTCTTACTCAATCAGAAGGGCAAAAAGTATAATTTATAAACATGCAGTCAAATTACTAAATACTGTATTGGAAACTATTACAGAAATAGTCTCCAATATATTTAGAATATGGCTTTCACTCTGCGGGTAAGCAAACGAGAATTATAATGGTATTTCAATTGTATTCTAATAGACTACATCTTTTTCGACTTTCTTCTGTAAAATTTTTTATTCATTACTTTATCTGTTATTCTATTTTATATTGTCCGATATTTCACCATTAAATACGCGATTACATAAGCTAAATAAACAATGAAGAAGTGCTACTAAATCCAAATCATAGTTTCAACAGTTGTAGTTTAGACAGTCGGTTATCACTAACAGTTAATGTTTGAAATGTGACAGTTGACTCAGTTTAATGTCTTTTTTTCGTATTTATGACCTTATATCGTTTAAACACAGTTGTAATTTGAAAGATTTTAAAATTAAATGCACCATTTGAACACATACATGCATTAAGCAAATTATCTTAACTATAGAATTCACAGCAAATAAAATTATCAGTAAAACAGATTAATGACGTACTGATTATAGCAGATGCTTTTTATTATAAGTGTTAATATAAATTGTTCTTTCTGTGGAAGTTACATTTAAGGTATTATTATTTTTTTTAATATGAAATTGTAAATATTTTCCCTTATAAGTATTATCGAAAGTCTTTTGTCTAAACATTTGTTCAATTAAAGAATATAATTCGTGAACATTGTGTAGTAAACATTTACAATCCTTTTTACGTGAATACTTCATCATCATCAAATTTAATATATAGTGCCATAGAACTTTTTATATATGGTTCATTTTATTTTAATTAAGCCAGATGGAAGTTTCAAATTACTGATTTTTAAATCAAAATAATGTTTTGTACAATACGTATGCACTTTTAATGATTATATAAATTATTGTTATACTCTTAATGTACATAAGAGTCATTCAATTTTTGAAAGAAAATGTAAACGATCTCTAGATTTGATATTGCATTATTATTCAATTGTTAAAGTAAATAATTATAATGTTTATCTCACTATTTCTACAATTTTATAGTATTATATTTATAAATAAATATATATATATAAAAATTACGGTTTTATGAAAATTTATTTTCTTTTATTTTCCTATATGCTTTCACATAATGACATTTGATTGAGAGAGGGTACTTTTAACAGAAAAATTTAAAGCTTTATCAAAGATAATAGAAAAGAATAAAATCTTAAAATAATTCTTACAAATTTAATATAGTGTATAATATTACAAATGTCTTTAATTACATTGCTTGTGTATTTATAAAATGACAATTTACCGTAATTTTTAATTATATACTACTTTGCATGTAGTAAAAATAACTATTGCTATAAACAAATTTAAAAACTAGATAATTATGGCTTCTCAGCAAAAGTAAATTATATATATATGTATATATATATATATATTTTCTTAACACATATTGCTTTTCAATTTCTATATTTCTCTTTATATCTGCTACTTCTTGTATTGTTTTCGATGTTGATGTAGACTTGAATGTACATAATTGCTTACTAAAACTTTATTCATGCAAAATCAGTGTGTCGTTGTATCTCAACTTCCTGACTTAAAGCAAGTTCATGTGTATTGGTGAGACGAATTCTCCAAAATATGTATATGTGGCTTCTATTAATATTCTGCATTACCACAATAAGCAGACTTCAAAATCTAGTAACACTAATAAGTTCGAAAAAAAGCAGGAGATGTAGATTTTTAAAAAGGAAAGAGAAAGAGAAAATTTTTACATACTACACAGATACGCATGGTGAGATTATCCGATCGACATATTTTTTCGAATTATTCTTTCAGCTAATCGTAAATTACCAATTAATATTTTTATTCTACTTATAGATTTGTGAGGTACAATAATGAAATATTTAAGATTTACTATAGTAATTCATTATTCAACTCAGCTTATACTTCAAAATAAAATATATTATAAAATTACTAATGGACAGAGTTTTGTATAAGATATTTATTAATTATTAATCTAAAGGTTATTTGACTTATAAATAAATAAATAAATAAAATAATAAATGACATTTCGATTATCTTAAAACAACAAATTTTAGATGTATTTCTTCATCCATTGATACATAACTTTCCAAGTATTAAAATAATTTTTTGTATTCTTTATATAAAATTTTTTCTAATAATATTTATTATTTATATACCTCACAGTATTTAATTATTATTATTATTGTTTTAGATTTATTATTATAGATACAATAAACTTTATTTTACTTTCAAATTCTACGTAGAATCTTTATTAAATAATTATTTGAAAGTATAACTTATTTATAAAACTTAAATTTTTTAAAAAATGTAATAAAATTAAACCATTTTGATTATTTTGTCATATTATAAATCGAAAATTATGTCATTAGATATTTAATGTACTCATTATTTGTAAAATTATCTTTAATAAGAATAAGCTTTTCTGATTTCTATCGATTATTATAATATAAGCAAGGTATAGCGTTGTAAACGTTAAAACATGGATACCCAAAGAAAACAGAAACAACAAAATGAAAGAAGATCGCACACACAATAACGTAACATTTTCACTGTTCACTACAAGCCAATTTGCTTTCATGCACGTATAAACGATAAATGCGCCAGTTTTGAGATAGAATAGCTCTTGATCTGTACATAAATTAATTTTCCCGGTTCAGATACGAAATGGTAGAAGTACGTGCTCATTCTTGATTAAAATAGATATATTAGAGTTAATGTTGAAATGCATATGTTCTTCACATTGATTTTCAAATAACTTTTTCAAAGTTATTTCAAGGAATTGAAATGTTAATGATTTATTGCTTTATTTAAGTAGATATGGTCTATTAGTTATTTACCAATATATATTTCTACTTCGCTTATATTAGAGGCATAAATTTATGGTAAGAATAAGTTTTTTCTTATTTTAGACAATATTGTTTTGTTAAAGATTTTAATACTTATGTAAACATCTTTTGAAAATAAGAGTAATTTTATAAGCTAATAGCCAATGAGTATTTTTAAAGAAATTACAAAGATGAATTTCCGTCAATTGTGGCTTATCTGTCCTCACTTTGGTGTTATCGTCCTTTGCTCCCTCTTACATTCTCATTACTTTTTTTATTCTCTTTTCCCTCTTTATTATCCACTGTCCTAAGTTCATGAGGCATTCTTTGATATCTTGAATACTCGGGAACGTAGAGATGTGTCTTCTTACATTGGTTTATCGTGAACACGGTAACATGCCCAAAGCTGTAGAGTCAAAAGAGAGACTTTGCCGTATAGGCAGAAGGGGAATCCCCTTCTTCTTTCCTTTCTTTCGTCTTTTATTCATAAGTTGTTATGCTGTGTTAGTCATGCCATAGCTAGTCTAGTAGAATATTGCCTGCTCTTGTATGCATCTATTAAATTATACAGGTATGTATGTCAGCTCTCTTCATGCTGCCATGATGAGTAAGAAAATCTCACCTTAGAGCATAGCTTCAAAAAGTTGAATTTGAACAATTTATGGAAATTTCTTCTCCAATTATGGATTATTATATTCAACATTCAGTTGACATTTTAACTTTACAACTGGCTGTAAACGCTACTTATATTTGTTAACAAAATTTAAACCAAAATTAATGAACCTGACGTAAAATAAATCTCTTTAAGAAAACACAATTAAATATTCGAATTAAGTATTTTAAATGAAATATTAATATCAACAATCGCTAGAATCATGGCATAGTAAATACATCTTTTATTTCTCCAAGTGAATCACACCCATCTTTATATTAGTTAATATTAAAAAAAATCATGTATTATATTCAACCTTATTGTTATTATGTTAATAAACATGAAATTTGTCGTTTTTCTATTATAACATCAATTTTTAAAAATCGAATACACATTTTTTTATCTTTGTGTATTTTATATTCGTTTTCATATTGAGGCCTTCTCTTTAATTAGATTATAATATAAATTTACAAAAATACATAAGTTAAATAGAACTTTCATGTTAAATCTATTATATTTTATTATATTTTTTCTATGAAATCAAAGTTTTAAAAGAAAATCTCAAAAAATATAATATGAAATAGTTTATATTATTCAAATATATACCATTAGTGCATACATACATTTGACAAATATTTATAGCAATATTAATTAGAAATTATTATGTTGAAAATTATTAATTTTCTTAAATTAAATAGTTCGCAATAATGTTTGTAGATTACTACGTATTTTAACATAGCATTACTAAATATTTGATTATTATATAAAATATTATTTTAAAATTTGCATACATTCTTTCTACAAAGAATTATGTAATAATTTTCTACGTATATCAGTAAGTGTTTATAAGTATGCTAAATATGATTTTATATTTAGCACATTGAATTTAAAAATTACATTTATATTTTTGACAACTTCATCGTATAAAAATTTTATACTTTAAAATTTTAATTATTAGTCTAAATAATCATTTCTTAATTTTTATCATATAAATAACGGAACACATTTACTGTTGTCTAGATAATGGTAGAATAAATCTAATTATTGGAATTTCACTAAAGCTTTATATTTTCAAAGATGAAAGTTATTATTATTGTAAAAAATAGCAATTTAATTTAATAGCATTTAATCAAATGCTTATTATAAAGTCACTTAGAATGTAATTTTAAAATATACTTAAAATTATAATTAATTCATAAATAGTTTAACAAAAAATGTCATTAAAAAAGAAAGAGCTTAAGAGTAATACCGATACATAGATGAGGAAAAAAAGAGCGTGGAAAAATGTTAATGTGAAAGAAAAGAGTGGCGTGCGTATAACACCAATATGTATAATAAGTTAGAGGCTTCACATTATAGATATCGTTGTTTGTTCAGCTGTTGGTAGGAGGTTATATATGTTCAACAAAGCCGAGCAGCAGAGCAGCTTCGATGCATTTATGCATGACGCACGGATTGAACAATAATATTTTCATTCCGCATCTCTCTGGCAAAAGGAACAAACTATGTCGAAGGTGTCGTTCATATGCTGCCGCTCAACTGATTGCGGAGTAAGATATGTAGCTGTTGACTGAGGAGGAACGAGCAAAGGAGCGATTATAGAATTCACTAGAAAATGAAAGCATGATATGCACATCTAGATATGTTAATTTACGATATAATAAGATGAAATTAATAAGACTGAGAATAATTTGTGACATTCAATATTGAATGTCACAAAATTGTAGCTAATGCCAATATTAATTTGATTAGTTACTTGATAATTCATCGATTTATAAAAGTCGTTCATCTACAGATTGTTGACCTCTAATTTTTTTAATTTTATTATCACAATATTATTCACATGTCCAAAATAATAATAATAATAATAATAATAATAATAATAAATACTTGAATCTTAATATATATTAAAAACATATAGAAAATTTAAAATATTAAGATTAATATATGATTTTAAACACATATTAAGTATGTTTAAAATATCTGTAATAATTTATTATCACGAGAAGTAACATAGTATTTTTAATTATTATATTATTATGAAATATTTATTTATATTTAACATTATGTATTATTTATTATAATTCATCATGAAAAATAGTTTTTAATGATTTTAATAAAACTAATAAAATATAAAGTTGTAGTGATTCTTTGGTTATAATATTTCAAAATAACTAATCAAGAACTGATAATAAACAAAGAAGACTTACAGATGCAGCAGTAAAGGAAAAAATTATTACGTATTGTTAAATATATATTTGTCGTGAATGTATTTAATTAATATAGATTATAGAACTATTAGTTATGAACTTAAACTTTCTGTAATAACAACATGTACTAAAGTAGATTTATTTTGTATACATGAAGGTCTAGCAGACCTGCTAAAACTTGCAAAATTTTTATTTAGTTTATATGAGACATTTTTAAGGTAGATATTTTTAACGATAGACATTTACTAGAAAACACAAGGAATTGACATTTACAGATTTTTTCATTTCATAGAATTATAATCATAGAACTATCAAAATATTACTAAAACTATGTTTGTTATTTGAAGAATTTTAAGTTATTTTATATATATATAATGTGCATTATGTACAAAAAACCGTTTCAAAATACCTACTATACTAGAGTATATTTATAAACTCTACAAAAATAATTTTCAAGAAAAAATATGATGCCTTAATAAATTTAAAATAATATTGTACGAGAATTGTTAAGAAAAGGAAGTATTACAAACTTTAATCAAAGAAAGAATACAAGAACTTCGAAGTTCGAAATAATTTACAAATTTTTATGAATCATTTTTAATTATTAGCAAGCTCTATTATTTTAATTTGTAAGCACTGAAATTAGATAATATTTAATATTATATAATACAAAATATATTTTGAGTATTAAAAAATTAATACAATTTATTCCTTATGTTCATAAAAAATTACAGTGAAAGTAGTTTTTATAGTTTTTGATGATACATTGTAAAATAATTTTTAATTATTGTTTCATGTATAAATTTTACAATTTTTTGTTAACGATTTTTCTTAAATGTAGTTGAAACACAATAGAAAATTAAAAAATATTCAAATATTTAGAAATATTTTAAACATTTTGAAAATGCTTCTGTAATAACTACTTACAATACAATACGTGTACAACTTTTTACATTTAATACATTTCATATACTTTATAGGTTATGTATTAATTAGTAGGATTATGTATTAATTAGAAGGGTTTATTAAAATAGAACTAGTTTTAAATTATAAATAAAATATAAAACATCTTGTGTTCGATTATCATTCGGTCAACAAACTCTTAGAATTTAAATGATCGTTAAATGTCACTGACACTGTTTTAATGAGAATATACACGCATTTACTTTAAAATCATCAGTATAAATCAAATCTGATGACTTTAACGTCTTTTTCTCTTGATACCTTCTTTCAAATATGTATTACCTTCAAGTGCATATCCCCTCGCAGTTCATCATATATTTCTTTTTACTCATTCTCTCTCTCTCTCCCTCTCTCTGCCCTTACTTCTCGTGCATATGTACTACGCGTACCCACGCGAATTTTTACATTCTTCTCCTACGTTTTTATATTTTTATCCTCTGGCTTCTTTCTCAGTCTCTACGTTTTATAAAACAACAAAAGAACATCATAGCTTGCCGAGAAAAGACTAAGAGAGATAGAATCAAGATGGCGGACTAGCATCAGGAGCACCAGCAGTAGTGACTAACTGTGGCCTATTGTTGCCGCGAGCAGAGAGACAAAATGAACCCGATTGTTAGTCAGGGAAGCATCATAATGAACGTCCATTCAGCGGGATGACACCAAATGAGCTCCCGGGCGTCTTGTCCCGCGGCTTTGTCTACGATACTTTTAATTTTCTTGTTTCGCCTTTTGCACGATCAGAAATGAGTAAATAAATGGTTATACGTATATAAGAAAGAGAGGAGTGAGGAGGGAGAGCTACATGGTAATATAAATCTCAAAATATAATCTTTCTTAAACAAAGATTTTATTCATTATTATAACCGTTTAATTGAAAAGAAAATTTAATAAAGCTTAGCTATTACAAAACGTATATTAGAACAGTTTAATCTACTTCTACACTTTTTCTTTTAACGTTTGTCTTTAAATAAGTTATATGTGATCCTTTCTTGATCTTTATAAAGATACAATAATCAGAGAATGTTTTTGTAATGTAACGATAAAATTACTTGAAATTTTGCCTAAGGGGTTATATTTTTAAAGTAAAATGGATCGAAAATTAAAATTTTAGTAAAAGTAATGTTGCCATTTATAAGTAATTATATAATAATATATATAAGTGACAATATATAAGCTTGTAAAATGATAATCTTTTGAAAATTTCTAGAGAAATAAAATTGTGAGATATTGGATTCCATTTTTTGTATGTAATTATCAAATTTTTATAAGTTATAATATCTTCATATAGTACTTTTTAACGACATTTTTTGTAAAATAATTTAGATGAACTTCTTACAAATATTTATTGTATAGTATTATTTCACTTTTTAATAAAATAAATGTATGCAAGAAAATATTTCAATTAATTAGGAACATTCTATTACAATAGATGAAATTTTCAGTATAAGATTATAAATACTTTATCAAAAAAATATATAATTACTTTACAAATATTTTTTAAATATTTATTAAATTTGATACATTGAAGTCTTTATTAGAGTATGTAGACTATTTTTTCTCTGTACCTAATCTGATCTTTTCTTTACTCATGAGCTCTAGATTTGTGTATTTCCTGCTTTGAAAGAGCCTTCTATATTTTGCCTTTCTACCATCCATTCTTCCTGTTCCTCCTGAGAATTTCTGTTTCCTTTATTTTTGTGCTTCTCTCTTTTTTTTGTTGAATGTGTGCTCTTTTTTCTTTCTTTTATTTTAAATTTAGATCTCTCTTCTCTTTTGAGAAAAAGATGAGTAATAATATTGTATAATAATAATTTGTACAATTGTTCAAAACGGTATAATTGAATAGGTAAAAATGTTACGCTACTAATGCATCCTAGTTATAAATAGAACTTTAATCTTTTACGTTCAATATTCAATAATTTGCTTATTTTTTTACTTAGTGTGCCTTTCAGAATGTAAATTATATATAAATTTTTTTTATTGATTGAAAATTTCTTTTAACAATATAAGTGTGTAAAATTACACCTTTTGTACCGATTATTAAGACTTTTAATTGTAGAAATAGTTTTCATTTTATAATTCAATAGTCTTTGGATATTTTAAGATATTCCCATTATTTTATTTATAGCCTTTAATATTATAAAAACGTAGTATTTAATCTCTAAATTACTAAAAATAATTGAACAATAAATTTGATACGTTAGATTTACGTTATAATTTTATTTTATTAAAACTTACTAAAATATTTTTTATTCAAAACATTAAAATTTAATAGGAAATTATGTCATTTCAGTTTCAGACAAAGATAATATTTGTTGACATATACATGTGAAAAGTATAAAATATAGTGATAAAAATATGTAGTGATAAAAATTGAAAAAAAATAAAAGGTACTACTTAGAACAAGCATAGTTAGTTTTGTATTCTAATGACATTATTCTGATGAATAAACTGTCAATGAGAACTTTGTTCTTTACTGATACTTAAGTTAATATGTTGTTTAATGTATAAAGTTGTGTACTTTCTTTCCTCTCTTTAAAAATATTATAAAAATTTTTCACCTAATATAATAAAAAATAATAATAAAATAAAAAATAAAATAAAATAATAAAATTTTTCATTTAAGACAGTTATCTTTTGTTTCCTCGTTATCTCTTTATTTCCGTACAACCTAGTAATTATTACTATTATCTAATTACTATGAATAGTAATGATCTTACTATTATCATTTAATTTTATTGCATAAATTTTCATATAGGGTTATAGATAATATTTTATATTAGTAGTGATGTAAAATTGAACTTTAAAAATAATAAATATCACCTTTTAATCATTATGACCAAGTTAAGATTACATACAGATTTTGTAAGCCTTGGATACGTAATTTACAAGAAATTGTAGTTAATAGACATAAATTTTGAAATTTGTCTATTTAAACCAAGAATACTTCTTATTGAGCAATAAGTAAAAAAAATAAAATGCAAAAAGTTGTAAAATAAATATAAAAATAAATATAACCAAACTTACTATGCAAAAATGGAGCTGTATTTACAATTATCTTTTCAGTATGATTGTCTAGCGTAATTTCAATCGAGGGACTTACGTAAGATTTTTTGTAAACCAAAGAAGGAAGATAGAATCTGATTAGAAAAGAAAGGAGCTTTTTTGCATAGAATTAATAGAAGCTGTTATGTGTTACATTTCAACTTCATTCAATTTCATGTCTGCTGTCAGTAAGGTGTATAATACTTGGCTCTACAGTAGAATAACAGATGTACTCCAACTTGGGCCATGCGAAGTGGATGACGAAAGCTAGCACGAATGGATAATATTATATTTCAGACAATCTACTTTTTAAGAAATACATAAAGAAATTAATTAATGTTCTCATTCGTTCTCATTTTCTGGTTTCTTAAAAACATTTTATCTGAAGTATAATTCTTGTCATTAATGTAAGCGGTATTATTGCTTTTAACTATTTATTATTTAATACAATATCTCTTTTTTAATACGAACAATTACTAATTATAGTTACATATTATATGTTGATAAATTTTTTGGTTATAATTTATTATATAATATGTTGAATAACTTGTTATATAATATCTTAAAATATAATATAATGGTTATAAATTTTTGATAAACAGATAGTAGTAATTTCAAACAGATCTTTTAAAATTAATAAACCATTTTTTAATAATTTATTAGATCAATATTTTTATAAAATAAAAATTAACTTTAGTGCTCCAAGTATTTTAAGACGTGACTAAATTTAAATAAAAAATATAATATTTTCAAATATAAATATTTGTCTGTCATCAAAAGCATTAACCTAAATCCAATGTATTGTATCATAAATCATAATTACTTTTCGACAAATAATTTTGTAAATAATCAATTGTAAAATTAACTATAAGAATGAAATTATTACAAATATTAGAAAAATGGAAAAAACACGTTGATGCGTATTCAAGTTAAATTTTTTATAAGATTCAACTCTTTAATGTATATTTTTTATTCACGTAAAAAAAATTATTTTTTAATTTTATGACAATTCTTAAAAAAAAATTAAATAACATTACAATGTATATTTTACATAATTTATAGAAAATATTAAATCTTTAAATAACTATGGCATATTATAGACATTAAAAAATACATTTACATTATGTTATCATTTTTATTCGTGTTTTTATACTATCTATTAATGTATAAATTATATTTTTATTTTTTCAAATGCTTATGCAATATAGAACACTGAAATCTAGTAAATGCTGTATACGCCCTAATTCTAGTTATGGTATTTTCGGCAATTTTTTTAAGTATTCTGCTATTACATTTGAAGCATAAGTAATATATTTTTTAATAATATACTTTAACTCTGTTCCTTAATTTATCTAAATCAAGAAATTATTGACATTAAACAAGTAGATGTGTATGTTTTTAATGATTAAATTTAATGATTAATTTTAAAATAAGAAATCTTATATATTTTTTAAATTAAAATAATAATATTTATAGTAAAATACTTCATTAATGAAAATATTAATATCATATTTTAAAAATAATTATTAAAATGTTGAAAAGATTTTTTATGCATATACTAAATTTGTGCATTTTAATTGTTGTTTTCTTTTAGAATTAGAACAGTGTGTACAGCTCTACTTTCGTCAGTAATAAATAATCTGTACATTAAACTTTGAAATCAATTAAAGTCTTTTTGAATGAAAGAAAACAATTTCCGTAATAAAAATGTTGATTTAAATAAAATAATTTCTAATTTTATAGTTCATTTTTATAGAGAAAATTATAAATAAATTGACTATAATTACAATTATTAATGAAAATAATTTGCTTTAGATACTATAATTTACGTGTGATTTATTTTTAATGTTATACATTTTGTGTTAAAGATTTATTTTTGCTATCACTTTTCTTAATATTTACTGTTTTATGTTGCATTATTATGCAATAGTCAAGGATACGACTAGTTAAAATGGAATCTGAAACTATGAATATGAGTCAATTTTTCATTATTCTACAATATTACAAATTTTATTGTATAGAAGCGCTAACAATAATCACTCAGAATAAAGAAACTTGTTAAGTTTGTTTGATGAACGTTTTAAATATTTTTTACAAAGCCCGAAAAGCAGTAAGACCAAAGTTACATAAATTACTCTAACTGTTATAATAATAGTAAAACAAATCTAGAAATATACGTTGAAGTAAACCATGTCCTTCATTCCTTCTTCATATACAAATCGACATAATATGGACTTATTCTATAAGGTACAAAACTGAAATGTTTCATAAATATATTATCATGATATATATAGATATGTAACTTAGAGGGATGAAAAAGAAGTTAGAAGTTCGAAGAAAGCGGGTGAGAAAGTTGCGTTGGAAGAAAATCGTCCACCGTGTCTAAAAGCCAATGACAGATTGTCGACGTCTTTTTTCCTTTACTCTTCTAATGTGTATATTATGCTAACAAATAAGTGTGTGGCCACAGTTATAATAAAACTCACTGCGTAATGTATACGTGGAGAGACATTTTACGGGGACAATATTTTCAACGCGCGGGTGATATAATGATAGTCTTATAAATAATATCATCCCATACTTTCCCCTCTATCATACGTAGATGAAATTCTCGACACGAGGAAGTTACTACTAGGGGTGCAAGGTTATGTTGAGGGTTGTCTGCGTAAGAATTGTAAGAACGCGCTAGTTACATTCATCTTGGTGATTTTTCTAAACTGCTTGTAAAAAATTTAATTTTGTCGCAGAGAACACAGATTTATTATATTAATCAATTTAACTTGTATTCTAATTAGGCTCTAGAAATGTATGGAATTTGCAAAAATAAAAATTACTTCTCGCAAGAAATTTAGAAACGTTATGGATTAAAATATTTAGAATAATTTTGTGGATAAATTTTCAGAAAATAGATTCTTGTAAGCAAATTTATATGAAATCAATAACTAACTTATAGTAAAAATCGAAAAATACTTTCGATCCAATAATAGAATTTTGTGCAGTAAAAAAATTATGAAATAAGAAGTTGAAATGTATATTGATAATATATAATATAGTAATCTTATAAATGACTAGTATGTAAATTTAACGAGTTGTTGAAGTTTACTAATTTTAGAAAATTTAGTTCTTAATATGTTTTATTAAACTCTAAGTGATGAAAATGCTTTTAAAATTGTACGTAAAATATTATTAATATTTCCATAAATTTTTTTCTACGAAGATAAGGATTTAATACTATATCATTATTAATATACTGTGTTACATACTACATATTATATTAAAGTAATATAATATGTTATAATATTAAATATAATGTTAATAATATTAAATATATTGTTTAGATTCATTGTTTTTATTTGTACAAAAATATAAATGTGTTTTTTGATTTTATTCTTTTTATTTACATATTTTTAAAGTAAAATGTTCATAAATGTATGTAATGTGAATATTATTGGTTATTTAAAAATTTAAAAAGTGTATTTGATTTAAAAAGAACTATTTTTAACTTGTATTATTTTCTTTAATTTGAAAAGAATATATTTTCATTATGTTATAAGAATAAGATAATGAAAAATTTAATTATCTGTATTTAATTTAATATGTAATTATCGATTCTTGATTTAATTACAAATTTCAGTAAAAAAAATATAATTTCATTAAAGATTTTATTCAAAATAAAAATTAATTTTATTTAGGATCGTTTAAATGTAATAAGTAATAATTTAACTACCGATTATAATTTTTTTTATAATTTACAAAGCATAAGATAATATTATAATATTAGAAAGTAATGATTGACAAAACTTCTTTAAGTCATATTGCCCATATTTTGTCATTATAAGAATTTAATCAAAAACTTAGTGCAATATGATACAACTAACTTTATAAATTCCAATTTATTGTAATCTATAACAATACAACTTATTTCTGATTATTTTACTCATCAGAAAAGAAAATGCAATAATACATGTTTTTCACAAAATAGTTTCACAGTTTGATTGTTTGTTTCCAAATAAAATCAAATTATCCTTACAGTTCTTAATTGTCTTAACTTACGCAGCTTATCGCAACTTGTCTTTACTTATTTGTTTCTTCTTGTCACTTTTTTACTTTTTCAATCTGCTTACCAGTATAAGTGAAGGCTGTAAAATTTATTTGAAATAACTATGAATTAATGGATCTTCTTGATACTAACAGCCTGATATTGAATCTGAGAGATCAAAGCTAACATTAGCTTTGATCTCTCAGATTTTCTTCTTATGTAAGATCTTAGTTTTATAGTATTAATTATTCTACATGCAGAAGATTAAACATTTTAGCTGATTAATTGTTAATTTTAATTATGAAATACAATTAATTATCCCATAGAACTTTTGTATGGAAAAATATTGTAAATGAAAGATCTACGTACATTTTGCAAGTATATTTAAATATGAAAATGAAAGTATAATTTAAAGTATAAAATTATAATTTGAAAATGAACGTAAGATATTTTTAACTACATATTTTTTATACAAAGATTATGAATGTTAACTTTGAATTATGATATCCTAATATCATAAATAATTGATAAATTCTGAATAAAATTTCTGTCGGATAAGGTTTAACTGAAAATTTATGACATTATTGGCTTACACAAAGTTATATGTTTATTTGAAAAGAAGATATATTTAATTAGATACATCATTTTTTCAAAATTTTATTTATGTCCAATAAAATATTAAAAAATTAAAATTTTAATTATATATAAGACTATTTAAATGATTGTATTAAAAACTAACATTGTTCAAAATAGAACAGACTTGTAATTTAAATGAATATAGAACTCAGAAATCTTTGCGTAGTCTTTATTCTTTAATTTATTCTTATTTCAACGCTTTGAAATTATATATGATAAAGAACCTTAACATGAAATATCTTTTAATAGTAATAAATAAGCTATAAGTTAAAAAAATCTTCGATATATTCTATTCTCCAGGTAGGATTAACAATTAAGTATCCTCGCAAGAATCGTCGTCTCTCAAACTCGCGTCGTAAATCCTTCGCTGGCCGATTTAATATTCAAAACATACACACATGCGCATGCATTCTCATGCACATGCCCATATATCCAGTGCTTCTGCTTCCCAACTGTCTTGCGTTCGATGCTATCCTTTTTTCCCTAATTTATTGAGAAGTTTCAAGAATGGCCAAAAATCGCGAAACAAGAAAGGGAGGAACGAAGAGAGACTAAACAAAAAAAGAAGAAAGACGGCTAGATAGTACAATGCATAAGTTGTCGAGACAAGTATATATGTACATACGTATGCGTGTATATATTTGTAAGAGCTAGCACGTAACGCCTGGACGGAGATCGGTGAATATCGAGTGCTGCCGTGCGTCGTGTCCAATAAATTTTCCCGACCCAACAATGACTTCCGTGTGCGTATATACGGGGTGTCCCATTTTAACCCATTAACGACCGGAAAACTTTTCAGCCTGAGACATTATTGTAGTTATTCTTTTTCTCGCCAATTTATGACTTTTTTCTAGATATAAAAAAATTAAAGTGATTATGTTTCGTTCGCAAATTTCTAAAAAGATTTTATTTTATTCTTTAATCTATGAATTTGTACAAAATTTATACCCATAATATACACATTTATTATTCATTCATAAAAGATTGTTCTAATACTGTCTGATATCAAGAAGTTTAAAATAATATAAATAACAAATATTATATAATTATTTTCAATAATACTATAAAAGTAGTTACATTATTACCATCAAATCATTTACTATTTATCAGTTAATAATATTTCTAACAATACTACAAATATCTACTAGTCTAAATTTAATACTAATAGTAAGAATATACTTAATAATAATGAAATTGAGTGTGCATTTCTACTGGTATTTTGTACACGATATCATGTTACATTTTTATATTTAAATAGATATTTTAAACATTTAATTGATAATCATTAATGAAATTAAATAGAAAAATATTAAATTAAATAGAATTTTCTACGAGTATATAATTAGAAGCATTAATAGTAATATTTGTAAGTATTATTATATAAGTTATAATTAAGCTGATATTAAGTACGTTCTATCTATCGATTTTTTCAAAATAATAATATTAATAAATAAGGTAAGGTCAATGAATTCATTTAATTATAGGTTCATTAAGATTTTTCGTTTGCATTTTAATTCTGAAAAATAAATTATTGTATATTTAGCTAAACAAATTTAAATTTCTTTAATAACGAATTAACAATAGCAATGAGAAAGTGATAAAATTAAATGTTACGTACATAAAACTTCTCAGGAAATGTTTGAATATTTTTGAAGTTGAATATTTTTTGCTAAAATTTCGAAAAAGTGATTACTTTTTGATACATTATACAGAAAACACCTTGTATATAATATCCGAAGATATCAGTTTTTATTCACGCAACTATATTCCTCACTAGACATTTGGGGTGCGATCACGAAACGGGTCGGGCCCATTTTCACCCCGTTTCCTACAAGTCTACAGACATGTTTACGAGCTGGATTTATCACCAATTGATCTCCACTCCACTTGGCTCTGTCTCTATTTCTCGATCAGCTTTTAAAAAGTAACCCCTTGGTCGCGTCTACATAAGCGAATCACGTGTAGATTCGAGAATATGATATATCTAAGCAAAGGTATCTAATCTAAGAATTAACAGAGCGCCAGATAAACCAAATTGACACGTAATGAGCTTCCATTTTACAGGAAATTCCTTCGTTATTGATTCAGATAGATGCATGTGCATAAATACAACATTTATAAGAATATTTTCTGCTTTTGTCATGCGCTCTAATCCCTTATCGTCGTGCAATTTGCATGCGTATATCAATCGGATTAGAGGCTTACTTAGTCGTCATAGAGCGTCTAGATCAGAAGATAATTTTTTTTATATTGAATGGACAACGTTTTTGTTGTAGATTTATGCATATTTGTGAAATGTCTAAACTGCTATAATGCAATGACTAAAATGTAGACTTTTTTTAAAAAAATAGATTGCTTTTAATTCCATAGGGAAATATAATTTTTAGTTTTGATGTGTTAATTTAGTTTTAAATATATGTAAAATGTTTAATTTCCTTTACTATTTATCAAACAAAGAGTGTCTTACAAATGTAAAATAAATTTTATTAAAGTTTATTAAAAAATTATTCATTCTCTAATAATGAATAGTAATTAGTGTTATTGTTGACTATATAACATTGCTTGTGTCGAATTGAATAGGCTTATTTTCTCTTGAATAAATTAAATAATTCCTTTTAATTAGTAAAAAGTATTTTGTTTAGCTAGTGGAAGAATATTGTAAAAGATTGACATGATCAAATTAGATAATATGAGAATCTTACTTTATATTGAACTGTGCGAAATGTTTATTTTAATTTAATTATATTACTACATATTATATATATTACATTTTTTCATATTATCTATATTTGATGTATATTTTCTCCATGAAAAGATATTTATGATTATATCATGTAAAAACAATGCATATATTATTAATATTCTGAATAAAGTAGAAAATAAATTAATCCAGTTATTAAGCATATATAATAATATTTATTAATAAATAATAAGTATTATTTCAGGTATTAACAGAACACTACTTTTTTTCATTCTTTCCTAAAATATTTATCGTAACACACATGAAAAAAACAGATTCAGTTTAATCAATATATTCTTCATTTCAAGTGTCATTATAAAAATTATTTATAGTCTATTTAAAAAAAGAATTGAATTAATTACAGTTTTTAGTCAAGTATGTTTTCGAGAAAGTAGGTTTCTATGATTTTTATTTTATGAAAGATTTAAACTATAATTATTTTAAATATATAAAGGGTCTACGACTGATTTTTATTTTCAACTATTTTTCTACGTGATAAAAAACCATAGAAAAATTGTATTAATTAAATTCTTAGAAACAGATTCATGAAAAAAATTTTAAATCCTAACACTTAAGAAATTTTATATTCATTTATATAAAACATAATAATTGATAGTTCAATTAATCAAATACTTTTATCAAGCATAAGATACATTATTTAAAACTTATTATTACATGAATCATTTTAACATTAAATTTATTTTAAATTAATTACCGTTAAATTTGCTAACTCTATGAAGTACTTGAATTAAAAATATTTTGGACTACACCAGGATTAATAAGTATATTACAATCATAAAGTAAATATAAACTATATAAATTATAAATAACTTAAATATTATCTATAATAATTTTTAAAACATGGAATGAGTAGTAAATTTTTTCAGTGCAACTGATATGAATTACTTAATGGATTAATTAAATTTGTTATTTAATTGAATAATATTCACATTTATTAAACATGTAATTAATTAATAATATTTTATCAAATAGTATATTGTAAACCTACAAAAACTTAAGTAAAGCTGCCAAAATTTAGGCTTACCTATTTGTAGTAATTATTTATAAGTATAATCAGATACCTATTAATTAACGTATCGAAGGAGTATGAACATAACAAAGATTTGAGTATTCTGAGAAAATAACAGAAAAGTCCAATATTTTATTTTCCCTATTCTTGAATAAACATTTGTACTTAATCTCTTGTATAACAATAGAGAGTAAAGTAACATTAAGAAACAAAATAAGATTCAACGAAAGATAGAATGTAAAATGTCACATTATCGAGAGGTTTTCAAATAAATATACAGTTTGACGTAAAAAGGAATCACATCCTACCATTCCATCTATAAAAATTGAACCAATATTTATTTAACAAAGTTATCTTTGACTCTTATATTCTCAAAAAATAAATACAAAACATTGAATCTAAAAAGGGATTAAGAAAGTTGTGCCGCTATAAATTTAGAACAACTCTTGAAAAATATCTATTCAAAGCATTCAAATTTTACAGTAAGTATATATAACATAATCAAGGATATCGATATTATCTTTTCCAATAAAATTATTCAAACAAAATATACTTCAACTCAGAATTAAGCATTTTTATCATTAAAAGTTTATTTATTTTTAGCTAAACCATGCTTTTGTTATCTTGAACAAAAATTAATGGATACGGAACCGCTCTATTAAAGAATAAACTAATAATTTATTATATCACAATGTACGGTGAATGTAAATAAAAAAATATAATAAATTGAGAACTATATATCGCTTTTATATTACATGATTTTCTAATAGATTAATCACTTATTTTTATATGAAAAAGATAAAATGATAGAAGGAGGCGAAGTAAAAGAGTGAAATAAAAATAAATAATTTAGAATAAAAAGAATATAAAGGCATTTTTTTGTATTTGCGCAAGAGCAAGAGGCAGAGACAAGGAGTAAGCGAGGAAGACAGATAGAAAGAGAGAAAGAGAGAGAAGAGATCAGCGATTGTTAAAAAAGCAAAGGGGTTGAAACACAATGACTCGTGTCATGATGAAATTTAAAGTGTCATCTTTATGAACACTGTAATTAGATGGGGAAGAATCAGTTGAATAAGTAGATAATTTAAGTTTATATATTTATGTTTTTAATTGGACTTTATTATAACAAACTGTAACAATTATGAAAGAAATTATAAAGATGTGTAGTTATACAACATATGAGAAATCAGGTTGTACAATATTATTTAACTGATTAGAAAATTTAAAATTAATACAACTATAATATAAAATATTATACAGAAAAATATTAATTCAAAGAATTTGATTAAAATACTTCAGTATTCAAATTTTATTTTTCATACTTTAAAATGGATTTCCAATTGATGTAAATTACAATTTATTGTATTATTTTAATAGAAAAATGAATTATTTTTTCTAATGATACCAAGTGATTATAAAGAATATAGATAATGAAAATTATAAAATATTTTAACCCGCATTACAATTGAAGTCTATTCTGTGAAAAATCGCAATGCCGTAGTTACTTGTTGTAAAATCATTTAATTAATTCGATTCTTATTTAAAAAAAAAGTAAATAAAAAATATTAGAGAAGAGGAAATTGAAATTTGAGAATAATGTAAACAAAAAAGAAAGTGGAGATACAAATCGAATAAAGTATCAAATATGTAGACAACATCAGCATTATGTAAACAAGAAAGAAATGAAGAAATAAAGAATAAATATAATATAAAACAAAAGGAAAAGAGTATGCAGAATGAAATATAATTATATCATGATTGATTTATAATTGGCAAAAGCTTCAAATTGAAAAATGATAATAATTTATTTGCAATCTAAGATATTTTTGAATTTCTATTCAAATGTTAGTCTGATCGATTGCAGTAAAACTCTTAAAAACTCTTTGGTAAAAAGTGCATAAAAATGTAGATTCTAATTGTGCTTAATCATAGTAGTAACGTAATTACAGAATCATATATTCTAAGGTGTGAAATTATTTTGAATATTTAAATGATAAAATAATGTTTTAATTATGAAAATTTTAACAATCTATTTATACACAATTTTACTTGTCGAAGAAAATGATGATGACAGAAAAGTTTGCATTGTTTTTGTTATTAGACATAACATTATTAAACTAAAATGTTATCTACTTCATATATAAGTTTTGAAGGTTCTTAACAGTAGGAATTTCAGCGTATATTTCAGAAAAAATTGTGTTATTTAGTCGATTAATATGGAACAAAAATTTTTCATTCACGACACCTAAATCGTATGCAACACAAATTTACCTTTGCGAAGCGCAACCATTTTTTATGAAATAAAATACCATAAAATGTGGAAAATACTTTTTATTTTCTGTTGTTTCTAATAATTAACAAAAACTGTTAAGTGTAATATAAAAACCACCTTTTCTTATGTACTTGCCGATATTCCAACATTAAAACCTTACTCTTGTGAAGTAGGTAACTTTTTCAGCAACACAGTATTTATGATTGATACAGAATAATTTGAGTAAGAGTATTGACTTATATCATCTATCTACTGGATATATATCACACTGTACATTGATTATTTTGTTTGATAATCTAGCTACCTTTAATTTCCTTAATTCTTATAGTAATATAATATTTTTTTAAAGGCAAGTTATTAAATTAATTTAATTTAAAACAAAAGTTTGTATAGAATTTTCCTATTCTTGGATATTACCAATGATATTCTGTAATAAAAAATACTGTAAGATTAATTGCCTTTATACAAATATATATACAGTGGTATTTAAAATACAAATAAAATTCTTATAATTTCTGAAATCAAAAAAGATGTTTGTATTTGTTTTATATTTGTTACTTTAGGTTTATTTTCAAAGAGTTTCACATTACGAGTTTACTGAAAGATTGATTGTATTATTATTTTTTGTTTTATCTTTAATTATCTTATCTATTCCATTCATGAAATACTTTATTTTTAATGATATTATTGAAATTCTTCCCTTTTCCTAATTTAAATATTGATAGCTCTTCTGAAATTTACATTACATTTATTAAGCTGTAAATTTAATACTAATTGAAAATTACTTATTAAATATTTGCAAATATAGAACTCATAATGTAGTTTAATTGTTATTGTAATGTTTTGAAACGTTGGTTGTCTTTTTGATAGAAATAATGTAATTCAATGAAAAATTGATATATTAAAGCAGAATTCTTTATTATTAAAAGAAAATCATGGTATATTAATAAAGTGAAAATAAATATATTACAAGTAATGAAATACAATGGAATTCGAAAAGTGTAAAATTGTTATTCACTGAAAAATATGACATATTAGAGAAATAGAATCGTCAAATGAATAAAAAAAATAGGCAACGAAAGAATGAGACATAACGAATCAGAAGAAATGCGAGCAGTAATTGGTTACGTACACACCTATACAGCGTTCGATCCGAGCGATTGTCCCATGAGAGGCCGATACAGAGAACGAGAGAAACAGCAACAAAAAAAGCATAGAAAAGTAGGAGCGGCGCCGAGAGCTAAATGCGCGAATCGCTATACTACATAACCAAGTGGTGGTGGTATATTCTCTCTTTCCCCCTCTCATTTTTATTCTTTCTCTTTTCCTTTGGAGGGGTAGGAGGAGATAAAGAGAGGTTCAGCATGCGTGGGAGGACTTGCGAACGAGTGAGTGGAAAGATAAGAAGAAGGCGGGAAGTAGTTGAGGAGGTGGGAGGTGTGCGCGCGTTAGCAAATCCTCGGGTCAGGAGGAGGAGAACGGACACAAGGAATGGAGAGGGGATAAAGAAAGGAGGAACATGAAGTCGCGGATATATGAACCACGATCTAAAAACTGCAGGTAATTCTATGTTCAATCCTGTAAATTCGTGAGTAGGATTTTAAAAGCATTTGCTTCTTTATATTTAACGATGATAAATTTTTGATCTTAAGATATTGCTGTTACGGTATTTTCTTTTTATGCATTTTAAATAAAAAATTTACCACAGCTTAAATATTTGTATATAGAATAATTGCAATTTAGATCAAGATTATAATTATTTAATAGAATTTTAATAAATAACAATTGTATTTATTATGGATTGCATGCATTCAAATTTATAACTAATTTGGATGTATAATATTTCATATAAATAATATTTTTCATTGTAACGAAAAATCATTTTTTTCCTCATGATGATTTTCGATGTTACAAATTAGTAAAATTGAAAATAAATATTAAATTTAGAATTATAAATTCAAATATATCAAATCAAGTGTTTAATTTAAGTGTCGTTCATTTAATTAAGCCTTAAGTACACACATTTTTCTATTACTGTTGTATTTTATTCTATTACTTACAATAGAAGCATAATAATATTATTTTCTTTATAAACGCTTTATAAACTATACTACATTTACGCAATTAATTAATACACATTATCGAAAATGTATGTATTTTCGATAATGTGTATGTACATGCATCATATATTACCAACTTGAAACTATTTCAATTATTGTTTATTTTTACATTCAAATTTCTTATGTACTTATTAATAATTCGCTTGAACGTTAATTAATTTTAAACACGTAAAATGTATAAGATGTATATGGTATATAACGTCTTAAAACTACAAATACAGAAGAAATAGTATTTACTCGGTATTAAAAAAAAATATGTAATGAAAATACTTATTTATGAATTCTTTATTTCACACAAATTATTTTAAAATTTTACTAATTTAAAGAAATGAAAGAAAAAGTTATTAGATTTCGAATTAAGTTCAAATTACTATTGATTCTATCATCGAATACCTTCATAATGTTAGTTACTGAAATAAAAATTTTATACATTTACATTATTCTTTTATATTATGATGACGTATGACGTTAAAAAAAAATACAAAATATAATATTAATACACTTTCAAAGTAAATATATTAACTTATTTAGGGTAAAGTTAAAATGTAATTGAACTCATGTTTTTTGAAGAGAGCATTTAAAAAATTTTTTTCAAGCGTAAAAATATTTTCATGTATTTTAATACATAAAATAAAAATTTACATTTAATTCAACAGTAGATCCTCACTTTTTGAAGAAAAAGAAATTAAAAAGAAATTTGATACGGTAAAAATAAATAAAATCAAATATTGATAAGCAAACAAATATTAATAAATTATATGAACTACGTAAAATTAATTTAAAAAATGAAACAAAAGGATGCTATTACTATAATAAATTATGCATAAATTATTTCTAATCTGCTTACTATATGGAGATCAATTAAAAAAAGAAAATAAGTTTAATGAAAAAACGTAACTTAATGCCGTAATAAAAAATCTATAAAAATATAATAATTATAATAATAAAAATTAATAAGTAATAAGGAACCAGAAATATGAGAAGCTGTAAAAAGGAACAGTGAAAACAATGACAGAAGATAAGGTGAAAAAGTAATAGGGGTAGAGTAATGGAAAGAGGTAGATATAAAGGGAAATAGAGAAAGACAAATATCTGCATGTACCTATAGAAAAAAGAGAGAAAGAGGTAAAAAGTGAGGTAAGGCACAGAGAGGCTTCTTATATACTTTCACTGTGTACACGCGGGGGTGTGCTACGGTATAATGCAGTTGGACGACGCGTTGGTATTATATTCCCGGCAGATTCAAAACTACGTCGCCGTTCTGCCACTATATTGTCTCGGCGCCGCGCGAACTTCCGTTGGCTGCACTCTGCGCGACTCGATGACAATAATAACAGACGTTGTACCGCGCAGAGCTGACAACGATGTCGACGTCGAGTAATTGTATTTGCTTGCCAGCTGTTCCATTCTTGCTCATCTTCTTCTTGCCTTTCTTTTTTATTTTTCGACGTGGTTTCATCGCGACATCCTTTCTTTTAATCCTCTCTTTCCATATAAGTCGTGTTTTTTGTTCAAAGCCGATTGCCACTGTTGCTAAAGAAAGACTCAAGTTACTTTCAATAAAGCATCGTAAATTTCGGATAATATGACATAACTCGTATGTGGCATTGTTTGGACTGGATAGATTACTTTTTTTGCTCTGAAGTTATTTAACTGCAGGTATAACGAGTGATACTATGTAATTGAATTTCCAGTGTTTCAAATTGCTAACGTGAAACGTTGCTAATGTGAACGTCTAAATGCTTTAATTAAAGTGCATAATAATGTTCATTTATGATATATCTGTTAAGGATTTTTTTTTTAATTAAAATAAGAAATTAATTTTTTAATTATAATTGCTTTAGATGAACGAAGTTATGTTTCAAACATTATAATTTTAGTTTTATTTTATTAAATAATAAATAACGATAAGTTTTTTTAAAAAATAATTTTTCAGTTTTTTACGTAATATCATTAATTCAAAAGGACATTATGAAATGATTTTCTTTAGTCGTTGTCTACTCTGCAATTCAAATTTTCTCTTTCTTTGCAGATGACATTCTTTGTATTGCTTTTTCTTTATGTTTTTATTTACCTCATTTATTTAAACATCATTTCTCGCTTTCTATTTTAAGTTGATACTACTTTTATGAATGTATTATAGCTGGTTTATAAAATAAAAATGTTTGACATTGTAGTAATACTGTTTCCCCATATACAATAGTATTATAATTGAAATTATGGTCGATTACAATAAAGTAGAAGTAAATGAACACTTGTTATATAAGAGAGCTTTCTTTATTAGAGAATATCTTATGTTTTTAAGCTTATAAGTAACAATTGATTAAGTCTTATTTTGTTAAATATATAAAAAGGATTGAATTTTCGTCATACATTAATTTTATATTAAATTCCTTAATTTCTTATAAAGTGAAAAATTTTCATTTAAAATTCATTTTTTTCTAAATATGTAAATAATATTAATTATTCATTTGAGAATAAATCATGAATGATAATTTACTTATATTTTATTCTTTTAATTAAAAAAATAATTATTTTTTACAAAAGATACGATTTTTTCACGTCAATAATATTTCATTCGTTCAGCAAAAGAGAAAACTTGCAAAATGATTCTTCACTTTTCATAATAATTGTTTTCTACGAAATTCCACTTTTTTTATTTTTTGTGATGATTCTTCTTATCGCTTTTATTTCCTTCCCATTTCTTTTCTATACACTTTTTCCACTTTTCGTCTTCTTTTGATGGTTCTAGGGCTTTGTTAATCCACAATACCAGTGCAAAGATAACAACACGTCAATTGACACAAGTGCGTGCAATGTTGTATGCACGTATCATGAGAAGAGATCAAATATATTGTTCCTATTTTTTTCTAGCATACAGTATAATTAAAAGTATTAAAATAATATCATTGTGGTAATAATGAAAGAATTTTTTAAATACTGATTTTCAGTTATTAAAATTATAATGTCTTTATGTTTCATATATCAAATTGCAATAATTCCTTTTTAATTTAGAATTTATCTGAATAATACGTTTTCGACTTTAAATTATTAGAAACTAGCTGCATTATATATTACTAGCGTAACAATAAAGTTATTTAGAAATACATTTAAAGTATATTATAAATTATCAAGTTATGGAAATTTGTCACATTATTTATAGTGATAAAAGTTTTTACTATTCAGCTCTTTTGTTGATAAATTTTATCAAAATCTTTAAAAAAACATAAGAATAAATAATATTTAAAAGATGTCTATCTTGCAAAATAATTAATAGTTTCTTAAAATTTATTTATTATGTATTGATAGGTAGAAACAAAATTAAACATACCTTTCCGTAGCTTTTTAAATATAATAATTTCAAGAAATATTTCTAGCATAGAAATGTTGTTCGGAATTGTATTGAATTATGATTTCTGATAAAAATAAAAAGAAAGAAGTTTCAAGAATACTCCAGGCTTAAAGCCTTTTTTTTCTGACACATGTATAAATACAAATATGTGCGAGTAATACCACAGTGTATGTTCGAATGCAGAAGCTATTATGCTTGCACATAATGAGGCCAGTGCACTTATCGGACGCCCACGTGCTTTATTTCTGCAGGTGCGCGCATGACATAGCTCGCGCGCATTTTTGAATGACAAGGAAAATAGAAGGGAAATTTCGCTTTTCTCTTATTTTCTTAGCATCTTTTATATATCCATACTTACTATTTTTTTCGCTTATTTGAATTTTTCGTAGTTCGCGAGGCGTGCAAATAGCTTTACTTTCTAGTTTTTCATTGAACGAGCGAAGGATGTTAATTTCTTCTTTTTTCTATCTAAAGTTGAATAATGCATTGTTTTGAGAAATACTCAAATTGTCATGAGAAGAACATTTTGGTAATGATTTTCCTTTTCATGCGCGAAATGTAATAGAACTCTTCCTATTATACTTTTCGTTATGTATGTATTTTTAGTATAGGATTCAAAAAATTGTTATGAAATATGTTGAAGAATGAATTTTTTATTATTAAATAGATGTATATAAAAAGCCTTAGTTCTTCGAAAGTCGGTTTAAGTTTTTATTTTCAAAATAAGATTCTATCACCTACTAATTTTATATTACAAATAGAAATAATAAAGATTTAAGATTCATTTTTTATACACGAAAATATATGATTTGATGAGACACTTGTTTTCATTAAATTCATTTAGTTAAATTTCTTAAAATTTAAATCACAATATCCAATCAATATTCACTTATTATTTTAATATATATTTGCTTCTTAGTATTTATATTATGAAATTTGATCATTTAAAAACAAATAGAAATTTATATTTATTCATAACATTACAAATTTTTCTGATATCAAGAATTTTAATTTCAAACATACATCTCAAAATAATTAAAATATTAATCGAAGAAATTTAAAACATTATTAGTTATTAATAATTTAAGTATCTGAAAGATTGATACTTGATATATAATATTATAGGAACTAACGATTGAATATATTCACAATATATTTCACTTATGTAACCACTGAAGAAAATCTAATATATTCTATAATCACAATGTAAATAATCAATTATATTATAGAAGAATAGAAATTTTAAGTATAATTCTTATTTAAATAAGATATAGTATATAAACATAAGTTTTAACACGTTTTCAGTGTGCATTTTATGACAGCACAAATATTTGAATATCTTTATCAAATCTACATTTTCATACTTTATGGCTCATTAATACGTTTAGTAAATACGCTCATTTACGTTTAAAATATTAAGTATAGCCGACTAATTTAGTCTAGAATTTTCTAAGTGACATTTTTGAAGAACGTTAGTTTGGAGAAATATTATTTTCTTTTAAATTATAAATAATTTTTAATGTTTCTGTACATGTAAATATTATTTAATTATAAAAATTATAATTATCTGGTCTTTATCAAAATATTATTGTATTAGATTAGTTGTAGTACCAAATTGTATGTGAATACAAAATTTAACGAATAAATATTTTCTTTTATTAACTGATCCCGCTCAATGCCTTTATCATACGAAGAAGATACGCTCCGGCACAAAAATTAAACAAAACAACAAGCAAAAGCTCTGATTTAAAAAAAATACTACTATTTCTAACAAATTACATTGTACTCCCAACATTTTCTTCTCAACGGAATCGCTTGCGTGCGCTTGCAACACAGTACAATAGGTCGACACCGCGGTTTCTCTCAACATGTTTAATCAGGCAAGATGTGCGCCCTTTGCAATTTCCCGGGGTTATGTGCGGCAAGGAAAAGTATTTATGTACCATGGTGTACTCGACCTAGCACTCGAACGATGATGACGTGACATGTCGCTAGCACATGCAAGCATGTTGGGTGAGATGAATAAGTTGTGGGTGAAGGCGGCCAAAGTTTGCACTATCTCGAGCACTTTCCTCGGGCGTGTATTATGTGCTGAAGTACGCGTTAATGCCAGCGTTCCTCGTAATATTTGGGTGCATATGGATCTTGTGATGCGTGCCGGTAATTTCTCGCATGACTCAGGCAGGTATTTTATTTCAAAACAACGAAGTGGAACTTTGTTGGGCAGATTGTGTATAATGGAGTGCATTAAAAACAGGAAGTTTAGAGGAGTAAGTGAACAATGAAATTCAGGAAGCGACTGGTTGTTACTTATAATAAAACGAGTAATTCATCTAAAATATTTCGTAATTTTGTGAAAATTATGGCTAGTAGGCTGTTATGACCAAACCCTAATTTCACAGTTATACAAAGTGGTAAATGAAAAGAGTTTGTAAATTAAATTTACTTACAATCACAAATATACTTATGAATTTGAGAAAATGATGTAACTCTTGACCTTGTAACTCAATTGTTAGTACTCGAATTACCATTAAAAATATTAAAAAATACTATTTTGAAAAGTCAACTATTTAAAATTATCACAACTACTGCTTTTTTGAATTAATAATTGTTATTAGTAAAGCAATTAATATTAATCAAAATTAATATCACAACATATCAAATCGAGATCAAGTTTTTGTTTTTAAATCATTATAACTATTAATAATAGCTGTTTATTTCTCAGTTTCTTGTAGATTATCAATATAATACGGAAGTAAATAAAATATAAAAAGCAAAAAAATCCTCAAGCATTCAAAGAGATTTAAATTTAGTAAATATTAGTAAATATTATATTGTACAATTAAGAGATTCTGAATGAATAAATTCACTATTCAAGTTCCTAATTTATAAGTGTAACAAATCTGCTAGTAATAAGCATTATTTTATACAATAAAAAAATTTATAATTATAATTTCTTTAAAGTTATATATTTTCTTTTATTTTAAAGTTTAAAATAAAAAAGTTTTTAAAAGTGATTGAACTAAACACAATTTAATATTAATCCTAAGAATTATTGGTAAAATTTTAAATTCTCAATTACTTACATGTGGATATTACAATTAAAAAACATTATTCTCCATTGAATAATATGTTCAAACATTCTACAGATAATAATTAAGAATACCAAAACTGCTGAGCATAATAAGAATATTCCAATTGAATATAGTTTGAGATACATTCTGATAATAACGTGATTGTTCAAATATAAATTTTTGCGTTGACTGCTTTCATAGACTTTCATAGACCGCATTCTTGCGTGACTTATACCTATATCTGCCATTGATGCCTGAACAAATACTGAGTCTGCCACATGTACATATACTATACGCGTGCAATCGATCGAGTGAGTTTAAAAGTGCCTCAACTTTCATTCTCGTCTTGTATCGCGAACACCCTTAGACATATGTATACGTATCGAGTTTGAGTCGCATGGAATTGTCATAACCCAAACACTCGTTCTTGCTGCCCACTAATGAACGAGCCCTCATCTATTTTAACGAGGACGTGGCGTGCCAGCAAAGAAATATGCGTACGGAACTCTTTTGTCGTGTTATAAAAGCAAAGAAAAAGAGAAAGAGAGAGAGAGAGAGAGAATGTAAAGCTAATAGAACTCGATGTGAAATTTTGCATTAGACGCAAACTTCAAATGTCCATTTCAGACTACTTTTAAGAACTTATTCTAAAGGTTGAAATAACACTGTCAAATTCATGGTTCCTTGGATCACATTATCACTAATATAATGACAGATTTTGTGGCTAGTAATGAAATAATAACTTACATATTATAGGTTCTAATAAGACTGCAATACGATATATTTTAATAAAAAGACCTGGTAATCCATGTACGAATTAATGAATTAATCTTTTAACAGGTACACATATTTAAATTTTCTTCATTAGATCATCTTTATAAGATATTAAAATGAAAAATTATCATATATCCATATTCATCAATATTTTTAATTAAACATCTTTTAAAATTCAATTTTCTATGAATAATACACTATTAAATAGTTAACATTTCATAAATTTTAAACGAGGTTGCCTCAAATAATATAAAACGAAAAGAATTTTTAGATGTACTCGATTAATGAATGTTAAGATCGTTTTATAAAGGAATATTTCGTAAAAAGCAATTGATATCCTTTTTTAATAATCATAATTTATGAATTGACTTGTTAACAGCACAGAATATATATCGCTTGTCTCTGTACGATATATATCGTTTTATAAAAACAAAAAGCAATGTTACCAAGGTAGCATATATTCGTCATAACTACAAAAAATTTGAGAGATTACGAGAATTAACGTTAATAGTACTTTGTTAATATTATTAATAAGAAGATGAAAATTGAAAGATCATCATTTATTAATGCTTTGTATGTCTAAAAACATCGGTAAACGCTATTAAAGATTTTAGTTATTCAAATGACGAAAGACAGAATTCCATTTTTTAAATTTTTCTTTTATTGATGCATATGATAAAAATAGCAATAGTGAGTATTTAAAACTTCGCAACTAAAAATAAAATCTAATACGTATTTTCATGATATCGTATCTAAAAGTGTACTAATCTTATTCCAATAAATCTATATATAAAATAAAAAAATTACTTTCCTAAATAATAAGTGAAAAATTTCAAAGAAATAGAACGGAATTTAAAAAGAATCATATTTCGCAGTTCGTTATGTAAATCCAATTATTTCTGATATATTTTGTTTCCCTTTAAATTTTCATTTAGTGATTTCCATAAAATCTGTAATATCGTAACGAGTGGGAGAGCGATCGAGATATATACCAAGATATTCACCCGACGAAACCACAAGATAATCACAGCAGATGAAATTATAGGGTTCTCGGCTCACTACTATCTTACTTAACGTTGACTAAAGTAAGAACCCTTCACCTTGCGTCATTTTATACGTATGAATATTTATGATCCGCAAAGAAGCAATGTAATCCAAGCTGACTTTACCGCGCTTCTTTATCATCCAATATATGATGTATAATACTTTGACACATCGCTTCCCTTTTACATGTTCCCTTGTTTTCGTAGAGCTTATCAATTTCTACATCTTTTTTCATAATTATAATTTCCGTCACCGGTATATAATCTATTTATTTATAAGTTAGATTAGTAGAAAAATATAATTTTTCACTTTAAATTATCGACTTGGTTTATTTTTAAAGAGCAATAAATCTTAAAATATTATACATACCTATTATGTAGAATTAATTTTTCCTTGAAAAGTAATGTAAACAAATTTTAAGATTATAAAAAGTGAAGTAAAACTAACTTAGACTCTAAATATATGAAATAAAAGCAGAATTTATTTAATCGAAAAACTAAAATAATGCAGACCCTTAAATTAAATTTTCTAATGATCATATTCAATTTAAAGATTAATTATTAAATTTAAATTTATAATTATTCCTTTGAAACTATTGTGGTATGAAATACCATTATCAAAAATAATTGCCTTTGTTGTGGATCGTACTACTGAACTCATCAATAAGCCTAGATCGATTAAATAGATCTAATTTGCCTTGGACGTATAGAGAAAAAAGCGAGAAGTTGCATACTTCATAGTATAGATTAAACGTATTCTTTTTGCCGATTTCGAATAATATCTAACTACACCAGCATAGCTGCATAGCCATCTGATTAAAGATATTCTAAAAGTTGTATCTTTTTTTTACACATGCAAATGTGGATGAAAAAAATTACTCAGATTTCTTTAAATACACGACAACAATTAATTATGAATATCTATTAACATTAATATATATACTCGACAAAGAATACGTCACCGTTGATTAAATATAATTTCAAGCTATAAGTCAAAGTCCTTTTTTGCTGTAGAAAAGAATACGCTCATTAGAGTTTTTCTTTGGACTGTACATCTAATGCTCATCCTACGCATTAACCATTTCTCCAGCTTTCGCTTTCGACCCTTATGAATCTTACTCATAGGGAGGTGAGCAGCGATCGTGTATTTCATGGCTGACAGCATATTGTCGGGAGCTCTTGTCTCTGTTAACACAATAATATTCGTCACTCGGCCGATGATCGGCTGACGAGGCCACGTGGCGGCAAATTTCCTCTTTCTCTCTCTCTCTCTCTCTTATTTGCTTATTCTCTATTTCTTTCTCTCACATTCTCATCTCTTTTTCCCCTCTGCATAACGGCTACTTGAGAAACTGATATAGCGCAATCACACACTCAAGTTAGATTTTTTCGCTTTAGTGACTTGCTCTTTTGGGCACGTGTTTTTCTTGCGTGAATAGATTATACGTGTTGCCTTCATCATTTGAATTAAATTAATTGGGGATATTATGCAATCTTGTTGTAAAGAAACTTTCATAAAAAATGATTTCTTTTAGATCAAGTCCAACAAATGAAGTGTTATGAAGTAGAATAATATTATATTAATTATCTTATAAAATTATTAGATACGTTCCATTCAAATGAAACTAAAATATAATTATTTATTTGTGATAAAAGTTTTGAATTCATTTAAACAAAATGTAGCGAATATGTTGAACACTATATAAACATAATTTTTCTTAATAATAAATTGAAATTATAATTTATAATCATAAACTCAAATATAATAACTATCATTTGTATACATATTTAGTTTTTTAAAAAATTATTAAACTTTTATGTATATCTTATATTTATATTTTATAAAAATTGAGAATATATTTTCCAGAGGAAAAATTATATTTAAAGTGTACTGCTACTGTCTTTTATTTTAAACAATATTATACGTAAATAAGAAAACCTAAATCGATTTATTTAAAAAAATAATTTTTAATTCCATCGAAACACTTCATCTTATGGATATTAACATCCCGCGGATGAAACTTACTGCATATAAATCTCGCTCTATAATCAACTACATATTATTTGAATTCTCTGGCATTAACATCGAGTAACGACGTGTGAATGATGTTCTGCCCACCTGCAGTCAACGATGAAACCATCGAGATTTTTTAAAAAGAACGGATAAGCAGATTGAACTGATGGGAGCTTAAATCAACTAAATTCGAACCCTGATTGTAGTCATCTGAAAACCATGGAAAATAAACATTTGAAAACCATTGTCAAAGAAGGTTTTTGAAAGTATCGAAAGTCAAGAGTTTACATGATTGTAATGAAATATAGTATACATATCTCCCTCTCTCTTTCTTTCTTTGCTGTTTATGAAATTCTATATAATAAATAAGTACTTTCTAATTATAATCAGCATTCCATTATTCCTCTTCTCCGATCTACGAATTATATAAATAATTGAATAAGGTTAACTATTTTGAATTTTAGGATTATTATAAATAATGGAACTGAATAATTAGAATCTATTATTTTATCTTGTTATTGAAAACTAATTTATACAAATTACTAATCAATCAATACCTTTTCCATAAAATATGAATTTTTTCAAACTGACAATTTCGAATAACAAATTTTTTATTAAGAAAATTAATAAAAAAAACATTACTATGCTATATAGTAATGTATATTGAAAAAAGAATAAGGGATGAATGCATCGGAAGAATGCGCGCCGTGAAAAGTATAAGGAGAGCGAGGGAGAATGAGACCACACAGAAAATGACAAAATAGAAAGAGGAAAGAAGAGGGCGGAGGATAGAAAAAAGAATTAAACAGTGGCGCAGAGAGACGAATAGAGGCTATATCTCGTCTGCTGACGAGTTGCTATTGTTACTGACGCATGCCAAATACAAGAGGGAGTCGATGCCCGCACCGACACTTACTTTCTACATTATTATTATTATTCTGATTTCGATCATTTTTATTTTAATGTAATATCGAATCAATTAATTACTTATTTATTATACCATTAAGGAAAAACGGCTTATCACTACTATACGATATATTATAAAATTTGAAACTATTTGAAAGAATTTGGAAAATTATTTTTCAAAATATTAAAGACAACTTTATATGTATAAAACTAATTTAAAAACTAATAAATATAATATACGTTATGATGAATTCTTTGGCTACTTTCTATTATTTAAAGATTTAATTTTTTATTAATATTGTTAACTGTTAAGATTGTTTACAACATAACAAAATTTTGAGTTTAATATACACTTTATAAAGAATTATTAACTTAAAACGAACTTCAACTCGTCTTATACGAAATTTTCATTCAAAATGAGGGATGAATACTTTTTAAAACATTCCAGCTTTTCGATTTAAATTTTCATAAATTACAATTTATCAAAAAATTAGTATTTCATATTTTTGTCGCAGTATGATTTAAAGATGAAACCATTTTTTATGAATGGAAATATCAAGCATCGGTTTTAACCTTTCAACATTAATTCTAAAAATATATTTTTAATATAAAAAATTAAACAATTTTTAAACAAATTAAACAAATAAAAAATTAAACAAATTAAACAAGTAAGGAAAATATAACGTTCTTATGTATTATTTAAATATAATCTATATTTTTATAAAATATTGAATATTTTATAAATTTATAAATCATTCAAGAGTGTTTCATTTTCATGAGATTTTGGAATTAAAATTTTTTGAATTACAAAAAATTACGTAAAAAATTTACGCTTTTACGTAAAAAATTATTTACACTTTTTTGATTTACTCATTTTACAAAATATTTATATTTCTTGAAATAATTTTTCTCTAATTAAAAATTTATGTTCATTTCACTTTCAACGTACTATAATATATTCCAAACTAAAAAGAACTAACTGTAGATTATTAAGATATTTTATATCAATTTAAATGATACTATTGGATTGACACAAAAGTTGGTACCGATTTTGAAAGTAGATAATATTGTATCGCAAAATCATTGTGTTATCTACTTCACACGTGTAAAGGTTTATTATTGTTTAACAAAAGAAATTTTGTTATGTATTAAAAATATGCAAAAAGTAAGGAGTATTTTTCATTTCTGAAAAAATAAGAATTTTTTGCAGATGCAACAAAGGATATGTAGTGTGTATGGTAAAAATAAAAATAACAAAAAGCGAAGGAGAAAATATTTTTTCTTTTAACGAAATCAAATAACACAATTCCTTCTACCCGCTAAAATTCTTTCTTTCAAACATCAAACTTTTACGAATATGAAGCAGAACACTTCAATTTTATGATCCAATACTATTTAACTTCCAAAATGAGACGACCTTATGTGTCAATGCAATATTTTATCAAAGATGTATAACTTTTATGGATTTCATGGTTTATGTTTAAGAAAATCATAATTTTTAAAAATATCTGAAAAATTTTCTTGTTATCTTTATTATTCTTGTTATCTCAGAACAATAAAATCAGATAACTATACTTATAAGTAAAATAAATAAGCAAAGTTAAAGGGTTTTTATATAACAATTTTTATAAATTTTGTATTTTTCATTAGGTAATAACATTTTCTTCGTAGTTCAATGAGCTCAATTAATTATAAATGTTTTATTAGATACTTTTATATTTAATTTTTTTATTTAAATAAATCTGTTTATCCATTGCTGTATACACAATAACAAATTCTCCTTTAAAGTCTCTCTAAATGATGATATTATGAACCAAGTACTAACTGCTAGAGTGAACTTCCATTAAAATCAAGACTCACATTGACACACAAATAATGATTATTTTTACACCAAACCGGTTAAATTAGGAAGATTCTTTAATCCAGTACACAACTGGTAAATATTACTTTATTTAGAACTTCCAGGATTTTTTCCTGATTAGCAAGAAGGAAAAAATGAGTAAGAGGAAAGCATTATCAGATGATATCTTGACTGTATATCGCATTTGATATGTGTTGGCGTTTGAATTGGTGGCAACGAATGAACGTGCATCTCCAGCTTATGCGTGCATTTCGCATATTGTATCCGTCTAAATAACAAGTATAACAGACATGAATCAACCACTGCAATGATCCTTCCTATCTGGTATATACCAAGGATCTATAACATAAGAATGCAGAGGCAGCGATGCCTATTTTGTACTTTATTTTTGCAATCCCTGACGTAAGAAGGGTATTGTTGATCAATTATTTTCAACTAATTAATAAACATTGAACCATCTTTTACGAAGATTTGTGAGAAGGTAACTACAGTCTGTAAGTATGTTTTTATACGTTTTGGACATGAAAGTTTGATAAAAGAAATCATGTTATAATAAAATTATTATAAAGAAGATTAATGAGTACTTAAAAAATATTAAAATAGCTATTTTACATAATTTGAACATAATTTTTTAATTTCATAATAAAATTTAAAGATTCATTGTTTTGGAAAAGATATTATTCTTTTTATGTAGACTTTATTTATACATCATATTTTTTAACAATTTTTAACATATATAAAAATTTATATAATTTAATAGTTTAATAAAATGTTAGTATTATATATATGTATATATATCATTTTAATACGATATATATTAAAAGTAGTTGTCTTTTAAATGGCATATTTATATACATGTAAGATCAAGCAATTGGAAATGAATGTTTTATACTTGAAATTATTAAATTAAACTATTAAAATTTAATACATTGGAATTTCAATTAATTTAAAAGTGTTGTCTAAGAATTAAAATATTATTTGTTTTAAATTTAAATTATATTTGTTTCTCAGTTAACTATGTATGTATCTAAAACTAACATGTAAATAAATATTATTTAATAAATTATGAGAGTAATAAAAAAATTTATTATAGTCTGTTTTAAAATACTTTAAGTATATATTAAACTATAGTTTTAAAATTATAGTCTATTTTATAATAGTTTAAATATTAAAATAGCAGGTGATTAAGACGATATACTGAAATAATTTATTGAATTTCCTTTCGTTTTATTTAAAAAAATTATAATTGTGTAAGATTCAGAAAAAGCAAAAGCTATATATCTGTTATGAAGAAGGACAGAACGGTCATAGAAGTGGAGATAACAGCAAACATTTGACAAAATGACGAGCTCGCATCGTTACTCATATGTCCTCACCCTCACCATCCTCTGTCACTCTTTCTCTCTCTCTTTCTTTCTCACATGCACACTTTATTTCTTTTTCTCTCGTTCACTCGTATGGGCGCGCGCGCACCAAATAACCATTCGTTATCCGTGACAATGGGCCATACAATGGTACGCACAATGGCACTAGTTCCGCGCGCTCGGCTACGCTTATGATGTATTATGAGAAAGCGGAAACGTATGTTTTACCCTAGTTTTGCCCCGTTTAGTGGCGTTTAGTGCGCTCGAGTGCTTCATACGCGCATACGACTATTCGACCTTTTCTCTTTGAATGTTTTCTGTCTCTTTCCTTCTTGGACATTTATACGTGTTCCATTCTCTGAACTTTTGTCACCGTTTTCTGTATTTTTTTTCTATGCACATTCTCAATTTTACGCAAAACGATGAGCATTTGCTAGCTTTGTCTGTCTTCCTTTTTTGTTTACAGTCAACTGCACTTATCCCGGTGAATTCTTGTATATGCTCTTGTACTGTGCTCAATGAAATATATTAAACCAAATTGCATAGGATACATGTATTTTACTTTTTATTAATGGGTTTACATCAGATTATCAATGTGTAACAATAATGCCTCATACATTTTTATACATTTCTGGAATTTTCAATAAGTGCTGTGTGCAATCACTAATTACAGTATATATATAAACATCAACGTAAAATTTTCAATACAAGGAATATATTATTTTTTATTCATATAAATTCGACATAATAAATAAACAGTACTAACATCATGTTATGAAAAAATAAAAGACTTCTAAGTATTGTCAAATTCTACATAGTACTTATAATTTTTTAGATTGACCATATTATATTCATTTCATATTTAAGAGTATAAAACTAACAACATTTGAGTATAAAAAAATCAATATTCACCTCTACTTTATTAATATGATTTATAGATATTTTTAATATTTACTATTAGCATAAAATTTTCAAATGAACTTAAGTTTATATTATTCAATGAATAAATGTTATTATTCTTTCCATTTCTCTGTTTCTGCCAACAAGTTTGATTTTCACTGATTCTCTATCTCAATTTTCATTTCTCTCCGAATTTAGATGTTAAACGAGCCTTCTCTCTTGCATCTCAAAGTATTTCTGTTCAGCAGTAATATTTATCATTGAGTCTATACTTGCTCTAATATGAGTGGGCACAGACACATTAAAATGAACATAATAGGGTTGTCGCTACGTATATTCGATAACAATTATTTCGAAACAATTTATTGCACAAGATTTACTCGAGATTTTAATAGAAAACAAAATTATACCTGAAATAACAATTCGGTAGGGACAATCCAGTAGAATCCCGTTAAGCAAACAAATCGTGATTAAAACCATGATCTCTTTTATGTATGTTAAAATAATAAAGTATGGGACAGATATTCTTATGATCCATCTTTAACCTACAGTACGTTTTCGTCAATTACTTTCTTCTCGATATATCTTAATTCTGGGAAAATATACGTACTATGTATATTTATCAGTATTTTATAAGAAAAATTCTTTTAAAATCAGCAACCTGTAAGTAGGATGTTTTATCTGAGTTTCACTGGTAATAATCACTGAAAGTTACAATATAACTGAATTTTCTTATTAAGAAACAGAATATAACTCATATTTGTTTATTTATTTTGTATTCCTTTAATTTTGAGATTCTAAAGGTATCAGTCCGCTTCGGTATTTTAATTAACGTAGGATAACTAGACATTAGAATAGGTACATTGTACAGCAGAATAAAATTTACAAATTACATATTTTGTATTTTTTTTTTGCTATTTCTATTTTTATGTTTTCCCTTTTTATGAACAGATCAACTTATTACCAATAAAAAATAACTAAATATATAAGCATTTATAAAATAAAATACATAATTTTAAAAATAATTTTAAAAATTTAAATAAAAATATGTATACATATAATATTTAAAATTATGAACTTATTTTACGTTATTATTATTTTCGATTTTGGGCAGTCGGAATATGTGAGCGTCTAGACACGTGAAAGTACGTACCCAAGTACAAATGGTAAGAAAAAAGATGGCCGAGAACTATAGAATACGAGAATATCTCGAAACATTAAAGAACGTGACCGAAATGAGCAGGAATCGAAATGGTTGGACTCCAAAAGTATTATATTGTGTAATGTATACATTACATAAAGTACCTAAAATTTACTTGTAACTAAATGTTTATAATAATGAAGTAAAAATAATAATATTATGATGTTCTTCAATGATAACTATAAGTTTTTATAACTGTAGGTATTTCGGTTTTATGTATTAATTCCATGCCAGCCTGTAAGACTTCCTTACTTGCGCACGCTAAGCGTCTCAATACCTTATAGATGTTAATTGGCAAAAGTTACGTGCAGTCTAAGTTAGGAATTATTGCATCTGTTACGTACAACTCAGGTCTGATTTAACTATCGCACCGATCCAAGGGACAGAGACGCCTTAGATTATATGCAGAGATAAGATTTAAATAATTATAATCAGATTAAATGTATGATCGTACTTAATTCTTTATTAGAATTCAGAGAGAGAGAGAGAGAGACATAAATGTGCGGTATCAACTACTTATTAAGAAAATCCTGGTATGTGGTTCTCTTGCAGCTTAACTGGGTTCCATTCTCCTTGATTGACATGCAGTGACTCTGACTCAGTGGATGTTCGACGAGTTACCCCACCCCGTTGAGTAAGAACTTACCCACCCGGGTAGATGAGACTAGCGACTGACTGCTCATCTCTTCAAAGTTCTCGATGAGTCGTACTCCTTCAGTGTTCTTCCTTTTATTGATATGCATTGTGTTTCTGATTTGATAGTTGCCACGTAGTAATAATCGCAATGTTGTCGTTTGTTGTTCTTCGTGCTGATGTAAGAATTACTGTTTCTGATTTCTCACTTGATTTATATCTTTTATCATTACCTATTTTCCGGATTGATAATACGCCTTCGCTTTAATATTGGTTGTATTTCTAAGGTATTGTAACTACTCATGCTGTAATTGCTAACATTGAAGGTGCATTTTATATGTAAGTTGGCTAATCGTGACGTTAAGGATTCGAGGGGCGAACAGCTTAGCCGAATTAGCGCATAACATATGTGATACATGTTAGAAGCGAGTCTTTGTATTATTCATATTTACAAGTAAATTTTAACAATTGAAAATTTCGATTTTGTTATTTTATATTAAATTTTATATGCTATACATGACAATAATTTCAAAATTATAAATATTATTAGTTATTGTAATCAGTTCCAAAAATATATGAACAAAATAAATTTTTTATAAAGCTTCTTAATGTATTATTAATGCATTATTAATTAAGAAAATAAAAAATTTAATTGATTATGAATTTATAGGAAAAACTATAACTTACAACAGAATACTAAATGGGAAGAAATAACTAGTAAGATGCTGCAAATACTAAATGAAACGAAGTTCAATCATAGTTTTAGAAAGTTCATTATGAAATATAGTGTACATACATAGATAGATTTGAACAAGTGTTACAAAAACAAAATGTATAAGTAAAAAAATATAAAGCACAATAACTAAGTGTGCTAATATTTTTAAATAGTAGCCTTTTAATTTATAATTAAAATTGATGAATATTATACAAAGTATAAAATTTTTAAGGTATCAGATACCAGAAATATTATTGTGTTAGAAATTAACAAATTAATATTTTGTATTATCTGCAATGTAGTAAATGTGTGTGCGCGTAGATATTAAGTCGGTAAATTAGAGATTATCTTTAGTTACAATATTATATGCTATTACGTTTAAAATCGACCGAATTGCTATTATAATTATCGTCATCCTATAGACAGTTTCCACAAATGGCTTTCAGATAAGTTAATTAAATGCAAATCTATGACTTAAATTTATTCTTACAGATAGAAATCAATCAAATTATTAGACCTTGATATTATAAAAACTAACAATAATTTTACAGTTAATTTGGCACACTTAAGTATTCATTTCGAGAGAACCGCAGTGATAAATTTATATTATGTAGTAACTATATATAATTTATTTAGTAACCAATTCCACAATCTGTTTTTAAAACAAATTGGCATATACGTATTTCAATACTAATACACCGTTATCTATATTTTTGACTGAAAAATTATTGTAAAACATTTTTTATTATATCTAAATCATAATAAAAAAGGACTTTAAAGGATTTGAAGTACATGATTTTTCATTAATAAATCATACAATTAAAATGTTCTCATAATTAAATTCTAAAATGCGTGTGTAATAAATTCATATTAAAAGACAATTGCTTTTAATATTTTTCGTGATAAATAATGAGTTATGTGCTCAGAAAATAAGTTTCATTGAATAATATGCATTAAAGTTTAGTTGAACAGTCTATTTATATGATTTTCATCCGAATTATAAAATTTTCAACTTTACACAATTTAAAAACTATCATTATTTTTCTATGAAAAAATTATATATAAAACAAGATCGTTCAATTTAGAAAATTTAAATATGAAATCAGTGAAAGATTTTTATGTACATAGTCATGCTAATTTTTTTAAGTATTTGCCATGAAATGAAAAGCAATAAGCCAACGAGGACAGACCGGTGCTATTTTGAAAATCGTAATATAGGATATAATGACAGTGCAATTGAGGCAGGAAAAAGATTCAACGGTTTTAAGTATGCCGACAACACAAGCAAGGCAATGAAAAGCGTACTCGACAAATATGATAGAACGAAAAGTATATAGAAGAGACTTAAAAAGGAAAGCGAACCAAGAGCTTGGATATATGATGAAGTGGTTTGCAGTTGAAAAAATGAATCTATGTTGCATAAAGCCGAAATACACTCTTATAGTGGTAAATGTCGATCCGATAGATTCTCGGAGTTGCGACTAAGGGTGCCAAACACGGCAATGCGTCACTGGTAATGGTAGTAGGTAGCTATAATGACTTTAGCAATAAAAATAGGATAATATATTATAATAGTGCAATATTGGTGAGTGGAAACGATCATGAGTATAAGATATGAGAGAGTTGTAAAGTTCATTTCTTATATTTGGTTATTAATAAATATAATTTTTTATAAAATATATTTATATTTTAATATAAAAGAATAATTTCTTTTATATTCTGCTTTAACTAAGTATTTTAAATTCTCGTTCACAAAGTAGTTTAAAATAACTTATAATAGTTTTATATAGAATAAAAGAGATAATTTTATATTTCTTTCAAGTAAAAATGTTTATTCGAGGACATCATTAAAAGTCATCAATATTATTTCACATATAGTCTTCTATATAGAATATATTATAGAAAGATTCGCATAATTATCATTTCACTGATATACAAGAGGCTCAAGTTAGAGTTGTATGAGCTTCAGGTACGCATTTTTCAACAATTTACGCTATTATTAATAAGTATATTTTAATTATTTAAAAACTTTCAGATTTCTTTTGATTAGAAATTAATATATAAATGAGTTGTTAAAAAGTTACAGATTCGCATCTATCTAATTAATTACTAGCTACTATAATTTAAAAGCTTAAGTTTATTACATACATACTTTTACAATTCACCAGAATTGGTTTATATGATACATATTTTAACTTAATAATAAATAATAACAATAATGTAAAAAATTAAATTATTCATCATAATGAAAAACCATGTAAGATCAAATATGTGTGTCTGTTTAAAGAGGTCGACAATTCATAGGAAATGGAAACAAAATAGAATTTTAGATATATTAGTACTATTATATCTATTCTCTAGGTACATTTGTAATTACTTGAAATTTTTAACTTTGGAATTTGTACATACAAAGAATTAATTAGTTTTACTTGAAAAGCAAAGCGTTCGTAAAAGTGAAATCTATTTATATAATGACTATCAAATTCATAATATCTTTGAAAATATTTGTATATGATTTATTTGGTTTTGTACAAAATTTAATGTTACAGTATGGAATAGTAATTTTATATGTATTTCATGTTATTTTTATCGATAGTATTATCTGATTGCACTCAATTATGTTGCTTTCATTTGCTATTTTTATAGATATATAAATGAAGTATCTTATAGGTGCAGCGTCTATAAATTTTTTGAAAATTAAAATGATGTGAAAAAAGGTAAATCTAAATAATTGGTTATATTAATCGTCGCTCGCATAATTCATTGCACGCCTTGAATTCTTGTTTTTAATAAATAAGTGATGACGACATACTAGTCGATGCATGTGCCATTTTAAAATATCGCATAGTATGGAAGGTGACAAGGGTACTACACTGTAAAGTAAAGGAGGTGGGGGTAGGAGGCGAGTCGATCGACGCAGTTATAACAATGCTTCAACGACAGAATACAATGACTGTTTACTGTCACCACTTGGATCTCGACAATGGAAAACGGCTATTGCGAGTGTCCTGCCAGTTGTTACGTGTTTTTTTCCCTGTTCGTTTCTCGGTTTTTCCACCCACATTCCCAAGCGAGTACTTATGCGACGCGACGATTTTTCGACTGGTGGTAAGAGCAATAGGGTGAACAAAATGATGGAAGATTCTATTTGAATGATTTATACTGAAAGATATGCGTCGACGACCCATTCATTTGTTAAAGCTAAGTATCCTTGTGCGGTTCCAATAAAAACAACAGATTGTGTTCTTGAATGGAATTCGTATGTAATTATGTTATTTATGTTCGTAGGAATTGAATGAGTTATAGTATACTGATAGGTTATATTATGAACAAATTTCATCTCTATAAGAGTATTTTACCTAGAATAGGTATAGAATTTAATCTCTTTAAAGAAATGATATTTGCAAGGATAAAATAGAATCAATGAAGGTTCTCGTTAATCAAGAAATTATATTTGTACAAATTATGTTTTATAAAAGTAACAGAATTACAACATTATAAATACATTTTGATATTAAGCATCAGTTTATAATTACTACAGCTTCTTATCCTTAGACTAATATTTCATATATAATACATTATAGTTTCACGATCAGTAAAATTTTGTAACGAAAACATAAAGGATCTTCAACCTAACGAATAAGAACTATTAAATGAATTTATAATTTGAAAATATATTTAAATATACAATGTTAATTTATTCACACTATCATAATAGTTTTCAGAGGAACAATATAATAAAATTTGCTAAGAATAAGACTATTTCTATTGTGATTAAATGTAAGTAATTTTAAAAAATTAAATAATTATGTAAATTAAAATGTCATTTAAATAAAATTTAGAGAATAATTTTATACTATTCAATAAACCATAGATAGATGTCGAACCATTTTACGGAATTAATTAACTATTAAGTCTAATGCAGCTACAGTTAGTTCTAAAGAGCATGTAACGAGAGATTTTTTTAATACAATAACTGTGGTGTAAAAAATAAAGAATTAAAATTATTGGAATATTATTTTTAAATTTATATTATTTTCTCTGAAATATATTTCTGATTTTCTGAAATGTATATAATTTGTAATTAAATTAAAGACTTCATTGCAGATATTAAATTATATCAATTGTGCTATAAATGTAGATATATCGTCAATAAACGTAGAACAAATTATTTCTGTTTATGAAATATCATTCATTGATTGTATATTTAAGTAAATATAAATAATAAATACGTATATAATAATAACGTTGAAATAATAATAAATCCTTGATAATTGGTAAAACCTATGATACTATAAAAATAATGCTATATTCTATGACACTATATTAGAATATTTCTTAAAATACAATATTTTATATATAAGGCTTAGTATTATTTATAATTATTTTACTTCATTTTTAATTATATTTTATATTTATTAATTTAATCTAAACTTATATATTTATATAACATTTTTATTGTTTTTAATATACAATAATAAAAGATACGTTCTTTTAACCAATAACATAAAAATACTATTTAATAAATGGAAATAATTATAAAAGTCACGAGTGATTTTTATTAATTAAACTATTAATAGTATTAATGTTAATTATGAAATATTGAAGTTTAATATACACTTGTCTTAGAATAAATAAAATAAAACAATGAATTTAAAATTATTTAAATTAAACATACTTTTTATAACATTAAATTATTATTTAAAATAAAGGTATAAAATTAATACACATGACACTTGTTTAGAAATATTATTAATTCTAAGATTAAGAATTAACTTTTTCTTTTAAAAATGCAGATACATTAATTTTCTTTTAATAAAACTTAATTCAATACTTTTTATATTAATGGATTATAATATTTCAAAACAGAAAAAAAACAATGTGCAAATATTAAATGTTTATAGATAATGATTTGGTTATTATGTGAAAGATTTTCTGTTTTTTGTAACAATATCTATAAACGCATTATTCAGTTCATAAGCAAATTATAAAACAGTTAGGCGATTAGTTCGCTAAGGGATTAAAATTTATTAACTATTTGACTTAAGTTCTTCAAGAATTAATTATTTATGAATTTCTGAGTAGTCATATTTAGCTTAATCTTAACAGATTTAAGAAAAAATAGAATTACATTTTTATTTTCTATCTATAAGGAATCAAATTTTTATGTTCTACCACTATATGTATGGATAGGTATATATATTTTCTAGTATTATTGATAAATATAGTTTTATGAAAGTACATTTTTATATACATTAAAAAGAATAGATTGAGATTATCTTTACTAAAACCAATAATAAATTATAAGATAACGGATTAATAGAAGCGAGGCGAATTATCAAAAAAGGGAGCGATAGATGGATTAACAAAGAGAGAGAGAGAGAGAATGAACATTGTTATCACTAATATTATTATCATATCGATGTTGAGTTAACATTAGTAGTGTATGAAAAGTCATCCAATGTGGTCTAATATAAAGCCAATATTGAGTCAGTCAACGGTATACAATATTGTCGATATAATGTAGTAATGGATTACCGAGAGAGGCCTTCTTTTTCGTTTTATGAGAAATCGACTCATATTTAAACATTTTTGAATAAAATTAGATTTCTCTGGCAATTTATTACTCTATAGGAAAATTATATAATTCAAAACAGTTTAATATAAAAATTTCTTTATTAATAATGTTACAAAATTCTTTTTTTCTGGACGAATGTCTAAAAATATACTCAAAACAAGAACTCAATTTCATTCGTTCTTCTCATTTTTAATACACAGTATTCATTTGAAAAAATATTTTTTTAACTATTTGTAATGAATATTTCATTTGAATATTTAAATTGTTCAAACTCACCTTTTTACACAACAGTTTACTAATTCGATATTTTTTAACGAAAATCAAATTTTTGTTTTATGTGAATATAAATTGTGTTTTATGTAAAGAAATACAAAGTGGTTTTTATATACTTGGAATGTAAACGATCTATACACTTGATATTTACCAATATTCACAATCAAACTCAACTTGAAGGGGGGTTTTCACGGCAAACGTGACGTTAAGTGAGAGAGTGAGAGAGAGAAGGGTACCTTACTCACTTCGATTTCCGAGCGTAAGGAGAAACTCGCAATTCCTTTTGAAGTCTTCGAAGGAGCACTAACTGGCATCCGATTAGTGATTGGATTCTTATCGATATAGAGAAGAGAAAATAGAAGTCACAATAAATCTATGCATGAAAAAGTGTAAGCAAAAGAAGGGGGACAGAAGTATAGAAATACGAGACAAACTGGATTAATTATACTTTAATTTATCATATAGTAACCTGATAACTGTAATATGTTTGTACTAATAACTAGTTATTAAATATATAAAATCATTTATATATTTTAAGAATAACTTAAGATATTGATGAAAGTCATTATTTTAGATCATTTTCACAATAAGTACGTAAAGTAAAGAAATAATTTTCAAAAACATTCAATTTATCAAAAAAAGTGAAATTTCTAAAATAAAAATAATCATTTTCTATTTTGAAATGTATACTATACATTTACATTGAATATATTTGAAGCATTATAAATTTAAATTGAAATATAATTTAATCAAACCAAAAATAATCAGATGACTTTTTAATCATGTATAATGATTTTAATTTGTACAAAATTGTATATTTTTTGGTCGAACACATGTTATCATTTTAATTCTTAATTATTTAATTCAAATTGAATTTTTCATAATAATACCAATAAAAATAAGGACTATTAACAAAACTAAGTACTGGAACTTTCAAGTATTTATAAAATCTACCTAAACTTATTACTTTGTACATAGTTTAATTGATTTTTCATCTTTGTATATATTTTTTCACCAAAATTGTTCATGGAATATACTAAATAAATAAGTATATATATATATATATATATATATATATATATATATATATCATTGTAAAAATAATTTATAAATTTGAAGGGAATAACTAAGAAATATATTTACAATTAATTAAGCTATATAATATTGTTCAAATTTTTTTGTGCATTACATGTACAACACACGCTATTAATTTAATTAAAGAATCATGAAAACTTTTTCAAGAATAGTCTTCTAGAAATTAAACTTTTTTGCTTATTTTTTAATTTAGAAACTATATTAACTATAGAAAATTTAAAGCTACATTTTTGAAATGGTGCAATTACCATAAAAGCTTTGAAGTAGATTTTTACTCCTTTTATTCGTAGATTTTATTCATAGAGTTATTTTCTGAATTAGTACATATCAATTTATTATTTATATATAGAAGCTGTTATAAATTATTAATAATAAGTTGTTAAAAATCATCCTTTCATTTATTAAAAATTATAAATAAAGTTATACGTAAATAATGTTCTTAACGATTAATATGGAATTTACAAGCTTCAAACTCTTGTTGTAATCTAAACGGATCATTTATCTAAATCAATCATTAATGTTAGAGATTTAGTATATCTCTTTCACATTTAAAATTTACTCAATATATTAGATGATAAAGTACAATGTATTTATAATAAATTGTATGTGAGATTTAATGAAATTGTAAAAAATCTAATAACTGAAAAATATGTAATTACTAATACAAACGATTTTTAATAATCTCTTAATACTCTATTTTATAAACTATATTATTTTTTATAGCGTCACTATGGTTTTACACATAAAATTTCTTTGATTCACTTTTATTACAATTTATATTTTATTTTTAATATCATTAGTATTTAAATGATATTTCTTTAATCACGTAGATACTTTAATTCACTTTAAATCAAAGATCCATTTAATCGTGTCTTAATGATCTGTTTTTTCTTTTACAAAGCTTCTCTATATTAATTTATTTACGTATGTAATATGAATTTCACTTTTATTCATTTTTATACTAGTTTAATGATAGTTAGAACAAATTTTGCTATTTTGAAAGACCTTATATTCACAATATTTTGCATTCTTTTAAAAAGTAAGATATCAGTATGGTTAGGGAAAACTTCGGATGATTAATAAATTTATTAAAATCTTTAGATTGTTTTTATATGTCTAATACTGACATATTATACATTTTATTATATTATCATTTATTTTATAAACTTTTGTCTTTTTGTTGTCTTATTGTCTTTTTTTTTTTTTTATAGTCATTTAGAACTTTGTGTCATTGTATCATATGTGAAGGATTATAGAATACATTAATGTAGTTTCTGGAAAGAAATTTATCTCAGATTTATTTTTTATGGGAGATTAAACACTTAACATACGTATTTCCATAATTTACGTCCAATAATCATAAACAGAAGTATTTATTATATTCATTATAAATTCAAAAATCATTTTATTTTTGAAACGTATTTACTAGTAACCATTACAAAATACAATATTGTATGAATACGTATCAAATATACAAAGGGTGAGAAATTAAAAAATTGAATGAATGAAGAGAGCAAGTAGCGAGAATTACTAAATAACTCAAAACAAACATTGCACATATTGGTGTGTGTATATATGCGTGTATGTAAGAGTGCACTATTGCACAGATTATTAGGCGTTTAAGGGTGGTGACGAGAAGGGTAAAAAGGGATGACGACACCGCACTCGTTTTCGAACGACTAAGTTGAATGAGCTTTTTACTTTTTCTTGTTCCCTGTTCATGTTCCTATTGTAATGTTTAAAATGGAAAATGATTAAAATAACGAAGTTCTTCTACAACTTAGTGTGTTTCTTTTTCGTACGCGGTCTTCTCGGAATTTTATTTCTTTTATTTGTAATACGACTTTTCGATTCCATAATCTTCTGAAGTTTCATTTTTCCCTCCTTATATTTATTACTTTTTCTCATATAATGTTACTTTTACAGTATGTTTCTGACATAATTTTGAATCGATGACTTTATTTTATATCTTATTTTTAAAGTAATTTTTTGTAATTTAAAAGCATCTTTATTATCGATTACTACTTATTTTATTACAAATAAAGTGTAAAAATATAGATTATTAATTCTTTAGTGGCATCATTAAAAGATTTATTGTTTCAAATTTTTGATTATTTTCTTCGTTAAAATGTAGAGCTAAGTTAGAAAAGGTATAGTAAAACTCAGTGATTTATTAATATAAAATTGGATCTTACTATGTATGTATAGATACACGAAAAAGATTCCTTTCGTCAGTTACAAGAATTTCACTCAAATAAATTTTCTTTTTATTAAATATTTCTAATGTATTGTCTACGTGCAAGCAGTTTTATTAAAATACTTTTGTATTTTTGGGAAATTAGTTTAGCTTTTAAATTCCAAAATGTATACATTCTTTAAGAAGTTATATTTTGAATTTATTTATTCAGTTTGTTAACCTTCTTGTATTAAATTTAGAGAATGTAGTCAATTTATTTAAATCATATTGTTATTTTTATCTAATCTTGACAAGATAATGAAAACATTTTAGCGTATTTTCTTTAACATATGCCTTCGATTATGTACAATTCGCTCTTATGTCACTTAACAAATTTGAACAGGCAGTATAGCTAACACTCTGGTAGTAGACTAGTAGACAATGAAAGACAACGAGGGTGGCATATTGTTCTAATACAATGTAGCCACCCAATGCATCTCTCACCCTCTCTTTTTCTTTCTCGCTCTCTCACAAGTGATGCGTGAAAAATACCATCGTGAAACTTTGAACTGATGTATAATGATTCTTTTATTTTATATACTACCGAGGATATGAGATGACATGAGTTTCCTTCATTATATCACTTACGCGTAACTGGTAACTGTGAGTGCAAACTCGACAAAATATGTAATAATGTCTCTAGAGACCTTGAGTTCTCATGCGGTTTTTGACGAGGATATAAAACATATTTTCACAGTTTGCCCTAAGTAAAATTTCTTTTGAACTTGAAATTTCTTTTTATTTTTGATAGTACATATAATATTTATCCTCTTTGAATAAATCATCATTCAAATGTTAAGAAAAATGAATATTCATATAGCCAAACAAAATATTTTGACAATAATTAGTAACAACGTTATCCATAAAATATCAATAAAATGGCATATTAAGAATACAATCGTTAATATAAATATTTATGTACGGATATAATTTAATCTTTGTATTTACTAATTGCACCAAAAATAAAATTTGTTTTACTAGTATGGATACTTTTTATATTAACAATACAAAAGATGGTGTTAATTACTATTTATCAATACAACAAAAATAAATTTATATTTTTTATATGTTTTATAATTATTGTTTATCATGAAAGAAGAGTTAGACACTTTGATAGCACTTATGACAGATTATAAACAATTAGTTTAATAATGATAAAATATAACAAAAAGAAATCCTTTTGAACTACTTTTACAAAATTATAGAATAAAGTAAGCTAATAAATTTATCAAAAACCCTTATTTAATTTTGAAAATAATACTTGATCTGCTAAATATTTGTACAGTTATATTGACGTATTCATTATTCATTATTCATTATTCATTATTTCATTATTCTATTATTCAGTAACATCAGTTTTATACTTACCAGCTTTATATTATAACAAGACAAATCGTCTAGGATAGTTGGGGTAAGCGGTAAAGAAATGCAACACTTTCACAAGAAAACTAATCTCCATCTAGAAAAATCGATAAAATAAAGCAAAGAAGCTAGTGTCAACTCCATATCTTTTTAAAGGTGAATCCGAATGCTCTAGCTGCAGTGACAGTAGCGGTGGCTCGTTTCCCTCATCGCCCGGACCTTGGAAAAATGCGTCGCGTGTTAGTCCCGGACGAAAACGAGAACGACGTGGCGACTACAGAGGAAAAGAGAGACAAAGTTGAACAGGAGTAGGGGGATCAACTCTGTACTGAAGAGAGAGGATGAAAGGGAAGAAGAAGGTGGGTTGGAGAAATAATTTGAAAGCTGAATTGAATTTTTTTTCCTCTCTGGAGTCTTTCGTTCGGGCATTGGGAGGCGGACAATGGCTCAATGGCAATGTATCAAGGAAAGTCGACTCGTAGGAGAGACCAGTATTGTATCGACCTTTCCTTCACTCCCCTGCTCTCTTCGCCTCTTTCTACTTCTTTCTCCTCTCTTTCTTTCTATCTTCCACTTCCTCTACTCTTCAATTTTCATTTGTGCCTTTTTCGTTTTTCCTTATCTTTTCCTTTACTTGTACTTTCATTACATATTTTTATTACATACTGTTTACTTTTTTATATCTACATAATTTCCCATATATCTCATTATGGTTTTCCCATTAGTTTAAATTTAAATTTCCATATTACTTTAAACTATCGATATTTTTCATCCTTATAGAAAAAAAAAATCTTCTACGTGTAGGTTTCGTATATTTAGTTCTATTCTATTATAGAATTTTATTATAGATAAGCTTTTATAAAGATTTTATAATCATCACTCGTAGTTACCATTTATATACCCTTAAAATTTTAACTTTTTTTACGGATTTTCATTTTTATCACTATTTCTTCCTTCCGTGTACTTTTCTTCTCTCACAACATACTTTTTCTTCTTACTTTTGCTCGCGGCACAGTACTTCTTTGCATACTCCTTTATCCAAGGAAATGGAGTTCGTATGGGTAATAGTCTCTCTTTCTTTTGGCTGAGTCTCGAACTTTCATTCGAGATTTCATAAATTTTTTCAAAGAAATCTACAAGTGATTATAAAGAGAATGAACCGTTAGTTTTTCTTTTTATATTTATAAAAATATGATTTAGTTTATTATTCTAAATTTCACTCTCAATAAAATCATTACTATAAGAATGCAGTATATTTACTTCATGAAGATAATCAAATATTACTGAATAAATACATATATATTACATCTTCTATTTCGGACAATAATGTGATTTTTTACTTATTTAATTAGAAAAAATCTTACAGTATATGTGAATTTATAACTGCCTTTCATTTTACGAAATAATTATAATTTCTAAACCTTATGAAAGTAAATTTAATTTTAATCTGTTTTCTAACAATATTTTAATAAATCCTTCGTTTCATTTTAAAATGAAAACAATCATTTTTGAGTGATCTCAAGTGTTATTCCAGCTCTGTAAATCGAAAAACTTCTACTGCAAAGATTAATGTTTAGAATTATATTAAAAAATACATAGTTAATCAAAAATTATCAAATTTTTATAAAAACATTTTCTTATAAAAATTGTTCTTATAAAATGGAAACTATGTTTTTTTATAAAGTAATTTATTGATAAAGATATATTTATAATATTTATAATATTTTTTATAATTATCAGTGAAACAAATTGCTTGTCCTAACGATTGACGATTAAGCACTGATGTTATTGATAAATATCAATTCATATAATATTCAGGAACGAATTTGAGAAACAATAGGAAAATAGAGGTGCATGTTGTAGTACGAACAAGAAACTTTTTTCTGCGGTAAACTCAATATACATACATTTTCATCGTGAAGTAGTTACTCTCGTTCTCGTTCAATATATAGCTCTATCTGTCCTTATTCTTTCTTTTTTGTTCGCTCATTCAATAAAGCTGTATTCACATTGTTAAATTTAAATTCTCTAAATTTTAATTTACCATTAATATGTACTTTAATTTTTCAATAAATAATTAATAATTCATATCATTGTTTAAATAACTTCTGCCAATCATGGATTGAAAAGTAACATTATATATTTATAATAGGTTATAACTATTTAAATATGTGTGATTAAAATTTTTGTAGTATTAAAAAAAATATTTTAATAAGTGTCTTACGTTTAAATGACTACTACTGAAATAAATGATATAAAATTTGATTCGTATTAATGCCATTTATTTCAATGCATCAATCATTTCTATAAGCCCATTTTATATTCATAAAATAATGGGCTCAATTTATGAAATAAAAGTCCAGTATTGCCCCATAAAATGTAGCTAGTTAAAATGCTTTTGTACCATCTTGATAAATAACAGTGTGAACGCGCTTAAGACGAAAGCGCGCGCACATGGAGGCGAGAGTTCCGACCGCGTAAAGATTCAAAGGGTGGATACAATGGGAAGCACCGCCCCCGAGATACTAAAACAATGGTGGTCGAACAATGGACTGCTACTGAAAATTTAAACCTATATGCGATCAAAAGTATATGTTCACGTTCTATAAATTTCCCCATCTCTCGACGTTCCCCTTGACTTTCAATACTTTTTACGAGGCTTCTGCACTTGAATGTAGTGGTGTGAGATCAAATGTTTATTTTAGTATAAAATGAATGATTTAGTCGGTAGTGCAAGGTAATTTTTTCATAAAAATGTAGATTCACTATAAGTAAAATATTATTCTATAAAATTTATGAAGTGTAGTAGAGTTAGGTAGTATATATAAAATATATTTTGCTTATAAATAATATTTATAAAATACTTTTTCTATGAATATTATAAATAAGTATTTATTTTTAATTAAACATACTTTAATTAAACATAATTAAATAGAGTAAATAGGTAATAAATTTTAAAAACAATCAAAAGATATTATAATTCTTACATTAGAAACATAAATGTAAAGTCTTAAGATATTTTATAAATATTGTATCAAACGACTCCGATAGTGCATCTAGAAATGTTATAAACACATTGGTAATAAATAAATGTAATTGTTAAAAATTATTTAAATAATTCTATACGATAATATTAAATTGGTCACATTTTGAAACATCTGTAAATTAATAAAATGCTAAAAGCAAGTTTAAAAAATAATAAATATTTGAATAATTTTTATTCTTCATATTGACTGTAATTTATATTGGTAAAATTATAAGTGCAAATTTAACTATTTATATGAAATATTTTAAGGTGGTTGTTAAAAAACTTTAACTAAAAATAATATATGAATATTCTAAAAAATGAATGTGTCGTTAAATAAAATTTTTAAATCTTTTAGAGACGTAAATTAACAAATATACAAATAACAGCTTATAACTTTTTGAAAAATCAGTAAATTTGTGATTATAGAAAATAAATACAAATTGTTTAGTAGTTACTGTTATTACAATTGTAGTGTTATTGTTCAATAACTTCTTAGTAGCAACTATAATATTCGAATTTTATGACTAGTAGCTTAACTATTTATTTGATGTATGAAATTAGAATTTATCTTAGATAATTTTTTATTTTGATTTTTATAATTTTTAATAAATTCATAAATGTGTCTTAAAATATGAATTTCTGAGAAAAAATGAATAATAAATTAGGATATACTTGAATACCTAAAATAAATGTACGTTATGAAACATATTATTTTAGTAATATTATATACAATGTATAATAATTTATGTACATTTTTAGTATAAATTAAATAGAAGCTATTACTATAAGCTATTACTTTCAGAGCAAATTACAACTGTAAATAAATATAGAAATGATGTATGTTAAAGGATCTTATTTTATAATTCACCGATTATCTGCTAATAAGCTCTGATTTACGGTAGGATCAATACAAATCTTACTTTCGCATATACCTTACAACTTTAAAGAAAATGAAGATTGTGCTGTTGTGATAAAAACAAATTAATAAATGTACGAGTACACGTGAACATGTGTAGTTTTATCCACTTTAACATTACGTTTAAGGTAGCTATAGTAATTCAGGGTATTATTATATAAACATCGAAGGAGCATGAATTTATCGAATACAAAGTAAGGTAGAGTTGGATAATACACATTCAACCAGCATCCATAAACTATTTAAGAGTATGTGAAAATACTTAATCCAAAGAGTATTCTTTAAGTAAATGCGTGTAAACACAAAAGTATAAATAGGAATAATACAAAGTAGCAAAAGAAATAATAAAATGAACTTACAGGATTAACACAGCTTTATCTTCTTGGGCAACAAAGGCAAAACAAAGTGGATAAGAGCAGTATAAGAATATCGTTTTACGAGAATGCATACTTTATCCACCAAAACCAGCAGCGCTCCTGCAAAAATGAAAGGAAGAGAATGTGAGAAGAGGAGAGAAAATTCTGCCAACTAGAGGCAGGAGTGTCCCGAGTAGGAGAGAAGAGTTATGTATAAAAGCACACGGTGCGATGAAAAAAAAACCAAACACCGAGGGTCGGCTAAACCTCGAGCGCGCACTTTTTGAAGGAGCTGCCGGACGTCTTCTCTTCTACGCCTCGATCCTTGCCATACCAAAGTCGCTTTAATCGAGGTCGAGTGTTGGCTCCAAAGGGATAAGGCTACAGGGGAATGAGATGCAAGAGAGTATGGGTTGAAATAAAAAATCACACTCTAGAGAGAATAAACATTTCTAACTTACTGACTCACTTTTGTGAGCTTTACCATGCTATTTTTGTTGAGAAACTGTTCTTTATTTTATTGTTGCTAAACGGCTTCGGTTGATTTTATAGATAAAAATGTATAATGCAATTTTGAATATGTTCGTACTTTGTATACATCTTGAAAAGAATATATATATTTTTTATTTTTAACGTCCTGGTAGTTGGTTAAAACTAATTTTTTCTTCTTTTTCCAAGAAAATTACATTTAATTGATTAATTCTCTCAGATTATATTAATTAAAGATTATATTAGTTTAAAATAAAATACTATTTCATTTTGTGAAAAAAAAAATTTCTACTTCTCAATCAAAATCATCAATATGACGTTATAGTATCTTAAAAACTAACCTATTTTCAATTTCTGTGCCTTAATAAATGTGTACGAAGGAACGATTTCCAGTCCACATCCGAATACCTTCTTTAAAATTCCACGAATGAAGCTCAAAATTCTTGTTAACGTAGAAATTTTATTTTATAATACTCAAATGCATAGATATTTATGTATGGGATTGATTGATCTATTCATTAATAATAATGCAAACGAGTCTATCAGCCGTACATGAAAGTCGTAGAGAGGAACTAGTCAAGAGCCAATACATACAGATTGAGGGGTTGGAAGGAAATACAACTGCATTATCGTTCAGACTGACGTGTAAACACATGCAGTTCCTGGTCAGCAGTGACTAGAATAGTAGCTATGCACATGATTCTCCCAAATCGAATAGAGTCGTTTACACGAACATCGGGGACGATCATCTCAAGTGTGTACCATTACGAGATACAAAGCGAATCATCGTACATAAATTGTGTGCTCCATGGGAGCTCTCTTCATTGACCTTACGTAGCTCGTTATGATCCATTATGTGCCTATATAATTATATATTGAATATCTAATAATTTGAAATTGATTTTATACGTCTATTTTATCGTGAGAATACTCTTAAATTAGTTTTTAAAAGTGAAGATTTAATTATATGAATAATTTTGCTATTTCTAACATAAATGAGATTTATTTTGGTATTTTATTTTACTTATAGAAATATTTTGTTTTCTAAATAATATTTAATTAAACGATGATTAATTTTATATATTGGTCTGATAATTATCCATAAAATTTATTTTGTTTACAATTTAACCTCGAGTACTGAATATTTACGAAATTCTAATTATTAGATTTTAGTGAATAGATCATAATATAATAAAATGATAATAAATTGATCATTGGACTAAACCTTTTGTATCATTGCTTTTAATAAGATGTTAGTAGTTCTTACATTACCATAGAAGATAAATATTTACTATAAGCTTATATAAATTCGTCACACTTAAAATACCTAAATCAGCAACCAAAAACTATAAAATTATTTAATGCACAACTGATTAACTCTAAAACCAGTGACATTATGATATAAAATTCACGAGTTGAAGAATTAACTCGCTATCAGATTTCCATATCTCCACAACATGGTGTGTATAAACAGCCCTTGTGTCTGAATTACAATCAGAAGTAGGAAGTATAGTTATTATGAAACTGAAGTGTTAGTACATCTGCTATTTTATCAAACAACAACTATTAAGGCACTTGAATCTTGAGTCTTTCTAAATTTTTTATTGAATACAATGTTAAGTGTACTAAAGATTTTATTTCATTTATAGCTGTTAAATTAGCTGAATTCGAAATTAGAAAAAAAAGATCCAATGAATTAGATCCTCAACAAAAAAATAGTCATTGTATTTTGAAAATATGGAAAAAAATAAACAGAAAGGTTTTACACGATGGTAGGTTACGTACGGTGAAATGAAGATGAACGTCCACTGTCAACGGGCCCATGTCAAAGTTGCTGCAGCACGATGTCACCGCGTCATTCACTTATATTGTAGACTGTATACAAATACAAAACGGCCAAACACATGAAATCGATTTCTAGCAAATAATCGGGTACTCTAAGCTCTCTGCATCGTCGTCGGCAGCAGTAGTGAACCCTAACGGGAGTGAGGAAGGTATTACGAATGTGCAGAAGTGAGGCAAACTGAAGTAGAGAATCAAAGTGAAAGAGAAAGAGAGAAAGAAAAGAAGAAAGAACGAGAGAAGGAAAGCCAGAGATGGAGCATAGTCACATAATTCAGAATCGACAAAGCGGCAGATTATGGAAATAGAGTCTCCAAACTCGAGTCGAGACGCTCTCTCATTTACACACACGCGCGCACACACAAACATTGAAACGAGCTTTCGCGTAACTGTGCGTAAAGCTCGGCAGTGTTGCCATGCCGACCATTGTCGCATGTTTTCTCTCTCTTTATCTATCTATCCATCTATCCATCTATTTATTTATCTGTCTATCTAGCTCTGTCTCTCTCTCTCTCTCTCTCTCTCTCTCTCTCTCTCTCTCTCTCCACCCACGGCGACGTAACACTTGCAGCTTGAACCTCTACTTTGGACTAAAGGATCCACATACACTTACATACACACACGTAACACGCGGGTGAACATACACATCTCGCCTCCCTAACGACTCGTCTTTAATGTTATATCAAACGATCCCTGAGTTCAACATCAGCCAACGTCTTCACGCACGCTTGCACATCACCTGCCTTGTCTTCTCTTCCACGCTTTTCCGTGATAGGCGCCTTCCGCGATGCTACTTTTATACGAAGGTTCATGCACTTTTACGTCGCGACACTGCCTCATTTGGGATTTTAGAATATTAAGATTAATTAGAATATTACTGATTCTTTTGTAATATTAGCACGCATGTCAAGACCGAGATCAATCACAATTATATTTATCGAACCTTTAATTATAAAATCTGACTTTTTAACATGACCAATACATTTGCTAAAATCTGAGATATTATTAATTTATGCTCAATAGATAAAATATCGCTGCTTTCTTAAGGATAAATCTAAATTTTCCGCTTTTACATTTTCAATTAAAAAAAATTTTTAATTAATAAACAGTTCAAAATTTGACAGTTTGAATTGTATTTCTGAGATTATAATTCATACTATATTTAACTAGTTTATCCTTTAACATATGTAATTTTCACAAAATACTTTATATTCAAGTTAACGTCATCAAAATTTATATTACATTATGAAAATACTTTCTTAGATGTGTATATATAATATTATTATTTACAGCAACATAATTTATTTTTAATATTATTACGTACTAAGTACATATTATAGTATTTATTTCATAATTAAAATATTTTAACAATAAATTACATTTTGTTTCAAAATCAAAGTTAAATTTTTTTCTCAAAAATCAATAAAATAGTTATGATTAGTAATTATTATTATGTTCACAATAGTTTTTAGTAAAACCACTTATTCACTAATTCATAAGCATTTTTAAGCTATAATTTAGTCCTAATAATCTTTTCCTTTACTGTGTATTACTATATATTAATTAACTGCTAAATCAAATCTACAAAAAATATCAATGACTTTTAAATATATGTGATTTAATTTTCATTGACATATATTATTTTATTTACACTTAAAATTTATGCATAAGTATGTTAATAATTTTCATTGGACAGTTGTCAGTTGTCCTTTAATATTATTACCTAATACATTTTTCAGAAAATATATATGCGTATTTTAAAATGCATAATTATCAAATAGTTTAAAGAAGGTATAAAAACAAAAAAAGGTAGCAAAACAACCTTTTTGTTAATAGCAACAAATTGTATCACGATCAAAATGTGCATTAAATTGGATTCTTATGTACCTTCACATAATGAGAAAATCAATTTTTTAATTTTTTCTTTAATTAACCACATATACAATATATTTACTAGACCATATGCACATAATAGAATTAAATTTGTTGTAATTAAAGCGAAAGAAAAGTATTACTAAAATTATGAGAAGTTATTAGTTTGAAAATAAAAGTTGGTACTTCTAATGATTACAAATATTTGATTTATATCTCTAAAAGAACATTATAATTATAAATTTGTTTAAATTAATAAATTAATATCAGAGATTATTATTTTTATAATATTGACACTTTGTAAAACGTCTTATTTACCTTTACAACATAAAAAACTAAATAACTCGCCTTTGTCTTTTATTTTCTTATGATGTATTCTTTGAAATACTTTTTATGAAGTTCAAATAATATTCCTTTTTTATCATCTAATTACCAAAATTAAACGATAACAATTACTTTTTTCTGATTTAATTTAAAAAATGCCAAGTCATGTAAAACATTTACGCATATGATTGAATTAGCAATTATTAAATTAGCAGTCATAAAACGAAATTAAATCTCACTGAATATTTCTACTAATTTAATGCAATCCCTTTAATTTTTATTAAATAATAATTTATTCAGACTTAAAGTGTTTCCGTTCGATGAGAATATACTTTTACTTTACTATAATCGCAAAATTCGAAAAGAAGCGATTAACTCTGTTAACTAGATAGTAGGGGAAGCATAAAAGAAAAGAGCGAGGAAGAACAAGAGGAAGAAGTCAGGCAACGCGTATAATTAATGGCTCAACGTCGCTTGTTTTTCTGGACAAAAGACAAGAATCGATCGCTCGCGAGCTGTTCGTTCGTTGGTCGCGTGGGCGCCGACTTTTTACGTCGCATCACGTCCTTCCGTTACTTTCGAGCAGCTCAACGCTTGTCACGTGACGTTGTCGATTTCCCTAGCGTATTTTCCCTATACATTGCTTTTCAGTGAAAATAACGAGTTTACGGTCAAGCTATTGTACTATCGTTAATGCACAATCATTCCAGTTTGTGAATAAAGTGTGATCATTTTTTGCTTCTTCTACTGTTTCTTTAATCAAGGGGTGACAAAGTCTAGCAAATATTTTTATATTCTAATGTTTGTAGTTTGTTTACGATAATAATGGTTTAAAATAAGTTAATACATATATTACCGTTTTTTCAAGTCTAAGGTTTATTTCTTAATTGTAAATAAAGTATTTACAATTTATCGTATTTATCTTAGTGAAAAAAGAAATTATTTCACAAAATTTATAAAAAAAAGTATTCAAAATATAGATGATAATATTAAATGCATCCTTAATAATATACAATGCTAAAATAAAATCATAATAGAATAAGTTAATTAAAAATAGCAAATATTATTCATCAATACGTATTACACATAAATATATAATTTCTTATATATTAATTTAATTATATTAATTTAATGATATTAATAATAATCATATTTATTTAAAAATTAATATCAATTTTTACCTATAAATATCAGTAAAATTCTTCATTATAGAATAATTTCTTACTGAGAATAATAAGTAATTACTTATTATAAAGATAAATAGCGATACGAAAGCAGTCATTCAATAGTCAAGCAATCGTTTTAAAATTAAAAAATGTGTTACAAGAATAATATTTTAGTATAATAGAATAGATTATATCACACATTTATGCACACACATATACATTGATAAAACGTTATGTCAAATTAAAATGTATAAATTTAATGTATAAATTAAATTTTTAAATGTATAAAATGTAAAGTTGAAAGATATTTATTTCAATTATTAATTAATATAGTATTGTATTGTTTATATTGTTTAGTAATGAATATATAAATATATAATAACATTAAAAATGATTAAGAAATATTTTGAAATATTTCTCATTAACTAAAAGTTTTCTATTGATATAAATCAATGTCCAGCAATTAATTGAGTTTACGTCGTATGTGACGAAAATGACTCAGATTTTAAATGATTTTTCAATTTATAAATAATAATTATAAATGAATATTTTTTCTTCTATTACAAAGATAAAGCAAGGAAAGAAAAAATGTTATCAACTAGTATAGTGAAAAAAATTACTGTCTTTAGAGTAGTGCTAGAAAATGTGGGCATGAATACTTCAAAGAAAAGCTTTTTTCTCAATGGCCATATCAGTTCACATTTTCTTCTATGATGAATATTCTAAACTCTATGTAAGTATGTCCATAGTCACTTTATACATGAAAGATGTAATTATTAAGATTTTTATATGTTTTATTGTCAATAGCATAAATCATCCCTCTTTTGTTCAGATAACATATATGATTTTTTTATTTCTTTCTTATCATTTTTCATCATTTAATATGTATTTATAATATTTTCAATACTCAATTGGCTTTTTTTATTAAATTTCATTTATGTATGATATCTAATAAATTTAAATTACCGTATACTTTTGTAAATTAGAATAGTGACACATTAAAGTATCATGAAAAGATACAAATTTAGTATTATGGGTATAACGTTTCATTTTGCCTTTATACAAATTACAATTTATTGTTATTAACAGTTAATAATTCAACAGAAAGTAATATAATTTAATATTCTATATGTACATGTAATACCTGAATTTGTAATTAATATATTAAAATTTGAGCATATATTATATATTCTTTGTTATTATTAAGTATAAGAACTTATTATGATAAGTATAAGAACTTTCCTTTTTATTTAATTAATCTTTTCTTTTATGTTATAAATTGTATGTTTTCGACTTATTTTTATTATATATTTCTTTATGTCTTTTCATCATATAATAATATCTGAAAGAAAACAAAAAATGTTTGTGCAAGAATATGTTTCATAAATTCATATTTAAAATGTCATTTGCAGAGATTTTACGTTACAGAATGCACTTGAAATTTAAAGAAATTTAAAGCAAACAAAATTGCTTAATGTCAATAAAAGTCAACTCTTTTTATTCAGTTTTATAAATTATAGGTAAAAAGTTAGAATTTTAGAATATATATTTCTTTTATATTTTTACAGATATTCTAATTTTAGGTATTTGCTTGTATTTTTATTCGTGTAATAAACATTGGAATATTTATGCTTTCTTCTGGATATCTTTTCCAAATTTTAAGACTACATATTGAAATATTATCTTTTATTTTATAACATTTTCAATATTAGAAAAAGAACGTTTACGATTAATTACAAGTATGTAAAAAACATTATTTAAGAACATAATTTTTATACTGGTAATAATATGTAAAATTCTGTAATTTTAAACTTCTACATTAAAAAAATGATTAACATGAACTAGCCAAGGTTGTTTATTCATTATCAATTTATAACGTTCGAAAAATATTGTATCACGATAAATAAAAAACGTAACGACATAGTATAAGCGTTTCAAAGCGTGACCAGTTTTCTTGATTGATCGTCTGTAAATTGAAAGGATGATCGAGCGATTCAAAAAGAGAAATTTGCCTCAGTATGTATAGTAGCAAATGACCCAGAAAATCATCGACACTATCAAATGAGTTATAAGTGTATGAGTGAAGCTCCAGATCTTTAATTTTAAAAGTAAAAAAATAAAACATAAGCTTAGCGATCAATGAACGTAGAATATCTTGTTTATTCCGTTCAATTCAAGGAAGTAAAGCTTACAAGAAGATTTAGACATTGTGAAATATACACATAAGTTAGTGTATATGTATTCATTTAAAAAAGAGGAACAGAAAGGGAATAAAGTGGAAAGAAAAATGTACGAATTCGACGAATGGAATAGGGTGACGTCGAGTACATAGAGAAGCCCAAACGTTTGGCCTCGACGTACATAGGAAATGGGTATGGTATGCAGATTTTATCGTCGGAGTCTATCTACGTTTTCCTTTTTCGGAGGAACTTTTTCTTTCTTATCTTTACTTACAATATCATTTTTGTTTCTATTTCTAATAATTTTTTATGTAACTTTATTTTATTTTTAGGAATAGTTCTTTTAGCAATAATAAGAACTAAATTATAGCAAATATTTTTTCAATACTAATATTTATATTATTTACAACAGTAGCTTTATAATCAATATGTAGAATTATTTAATGAAAGAACCTGATTTATATAAGCAGCGTTACATTAGTTACTTTAGTATTATAAAAAATTACTCGTAAATAATCTTCTATAAGTAACTGCTAATCTCAAAAATTATTTTTAATTAACTTTGCATTATATTTGATCATATTATATAATTTAGAAATATAGAAAATATCACAATCTTCACATTTGATATTTTTGTTCTACCGTTCAATTATTCTTAAGTAATGCTTATAGTATAAAAATAAACTGTGAGGTATTCAAGTAATTGATATCTTTTATTTTATTTCCTTTTATGGTTATTTTAATCTTTTATTTTATTTTATTTATTTAATATAATAAAAAAATTGATGTTGAAAATAATATTACAAATTAAGAACTAATCTTGTATTTCTGTGCAAATGATTATTTATCTTACATGTATAATTGCACATTTCTACTACTGCAGCGTGTTTTCTTAACCCATTTGTTTGAAGTAGCTTACAATTATCACGAAGAAAACACGTAGTTAATACACTTAACAACATATTAGAGACAGAAAATTGTCATAGTCCACTTGAACGAGACAGTGAAAAATAGATTGCCAAAATAATATTTGATGGAACAAAAAACTGAGTTCGGAACCCCTTTTTCTATTGTTATTCTAATCCCGGAACTTACGCATATACAAAACTGACTACTCGCACTATTTACGATGAACGTCGTGTTCTTTTTCGACCCGAAGCTACGATACTGCTCTTGATATACGACTATATAAATGACAGATTTACATATTTTTCTAAGACCTAAATGATGAACGCCAGCTCACCCTTGAAAAGTGTGTGCGGCACGTGCCGGCCTTGAGTGTGCATTTTTATAAGAAAATGTTTTGAAGAACATTACTTAATCTTTCAGACAATGTGAATTTTAAATTTGTTCGAGGTGACTGAGATGAAACTCGAGCTCGCGGTTTATCTCATGCGGTCTAGAGTTTGCGGTGACGTTGGAATAGGATCATCTTGTAAGCCTACCATAATTAAATGAGTATTATATTAAATTATATTATATTAAATGAGTACTGTTTCTAAAAATATATCATATTTATTATTTTACATTATGTAAAGGCATTTTATTTTTATAATTTTGAATGCATTTTGGTTATTATGTATATTATTAAAGGTTTACTTTAAAATGAATAACTGAATATTTGTTCAAACGTTATAATTTTATTAAATCTCTGAATATTTTAAATAATTTATTATAGCAGAATAAAGAATAAAAGTTATATTAATACCGATTTCATCATCGTTAATCAAATATTGTCTTACATAATTGTAAATTATATTTATGTAAACTGACCATATTATGCTTTTAAAATTGAATATATGGAATTGGAGTATAAGAGTTAAGTCTTTTACAAATTATATGTATTTATAAACTAATTTATTATTACCTTTAATAAAATATAATTAATTGCTAAATAATTTTCAAATAATAAAATTTAAACTTATAATTTGTTTATGTCGCTATTGTAGATGCATCAAATATTTCTTCAAATCAAATCAATTTGAAGTATTAAGATAAGATAATATACAATTTCATAATTTTTTAAAAAGTGAAACTTACTTAATAACCATTTCTATAATTTTTAAAATTAAAAGAGTACGAAGATTAAATTATTTAAAAAACTTCTTGAATAAATATAAAACACTTATATGCTGATATATTTTCTAAATTTGTCATTCTTGATTATTCTAGTTACATTTTTCCCCTTTTCATCTTTTTTTATAATATATATGCTCTCTTTTATTTAAATAGGAAGAATTGTGAAGATTTTCATATTTATAAAAGTTAAACAGTATAAGAGTAACATAGAGAGGGAATGAGAGAGTGAGAGAACTTGTTCTTTCCATCGGTACTTAAAGTTATTAAAGTTCATACCTTTTTTCATTACCTGTATTACAAATATCTTTATACCTATATCTACTCATCATCAGTTTCCAGTTTTCCCTTTTCTTCTTTCCGACAATTCATTTATTGCCACTCGACAAATAATTACCAACAGAGCGATGCTTACACGTCTTTTCCAGTGACAAATCAAGAGACTAAGAGAGAGAGAGAGAGAGAGAGAGAGAGTACAGGAGAGAAGAAAGAAATAGTACCGCATAATAGCCAGGTTCTCTCTCTTCTATTGGAAGCTTAAAATTCATTCAGCGGCTGAACTGAGAGAAAAGTCATTCAGGCGTGACTTAATATTTCCTGGTACAGAGAACTATACTGTATTCATTGTACGATTTCTATACAGAATAGCCACTTTTACCCACCCTCTTTAATGGGGGAGTATATGTGAAAACATATTTTTCTTAATTTTATGCATAATTGAAGAAGGTTTTAGTTGAAAATTACATGTAATAGTCAACATGGAAAAAGTAAAATATGAAATATAATTTAAGTTTTTAATTTAAAATAACTAAAGTAATAAAATTTTTTAAATTAAAATTCTCTCAAGTAAGAAGTACATTATTGATAAAATGAAAAACTTGCACGCAATTAACATATTGACTCAAAATTAAATACTATGACAATACAAAACAAAACAAATATTTTGTTTCAATAAATAACTGTAATAGTAAAAATGATATCCATTGTTACATAAGACATAAAATAATCATACAATATAATTATAAATTTTTATAAATTGTACCATAAATAGTTGGATTATAATGTTAAATTTCATGTATTATAACGATGAAGATAACGTGAAGATAATTGTAATCAGCTATATATACAGTCGTTATTATTGTTTTTAATATTTACTGAAAAGTAAATAAACTCTTTTTTTATTTATTTCAATAATAATAATTTTAAAAGATGTAAAAATAAGAATTTTAATTAATTTATTACTTAATTAATATTTATTGTTGGTCAAAACTTAAAATAGATTAATTTATTAAAAAATGCTTACTAATAGACACTTTCAAACATTTTCCTTTTTTGCTTTGAATATTTATAATGTATATTTAGTGTAAATTAATTTGAAAAGTTACGCAATACAGAAAAAATTAATTTTAATTAATATGGATATACTAAATTTGCTGTCTATTATGTCATCAATATTTTTACATTGACTATTTAATATTTTTGAACCAAATATACACATCATAACAATATTTTATTCTAAAATCTCTATGTACTTACCTTCTAAAGTATTAATTTTTAAATTTATACTATTTATTAAGTTTAAATAATTTTTTCATTAAAAATTAGCTAATATAAGCTTTAATTTAGTTTATATTTAATACTATTTATATAATACACTATATTTTGATAATTAATTTCTAGAGTTTTACATTATAATTTATTCTAAAATACTTTCGATTTTGAAAAATAATCAGTTACATTAAAAATTGAAATTTAAAATTCTAAAATATTTTGATAATAGATTCAACGAAAAATTATTCTTTAGTATACATGTAATCATACGTACATATATAATTAAAATGCATAATAATAGTAGCATCAATTTCTTGAGTCAAATGTAAACGCATAAGATTCAAACAGCATTTTTATGAAACAAGTTTTTATATAACTTACATTTATTGACTGAGTAAAAACTTCTGTTATAGCAGGACATGAATGTTTACTTTTAAGTTTCTAGAAGCGACGGAAAAATTGTGATTGTCGAAGTACAGTCTAAGTAAGAAATAGAGGGAGAAAGATAGAGAGAGACATATAGACAGACAGACGGACAAAGATAGTCATACGGATAGAAGGAAAGAAAGCGAGCTTGATTCTCGAAGGAAATGGAAAATAGTGGGGTTGGAAAAAAGCTCGAAAGCAGTTTCCTCTGATGCAGATAAGTCGAACTTACGTTTTACATATTCAGCCCATTGTGCTCAGGAGCTCGAACTCTTCTATGACTATGTACTAAGCTACGACATTTCTAAAATTGACAACTTTGCACAATGTACGTAAAAGTGAAATCGATCTAGTAGAAAAACTTAGCATTCGCTCTGTTTGCCAGATTTCCTTGAGTCAAGAGCTCTGATATTAAGAATAGGAAATTGACTGGATCAATGATGTTCACAAGTACATTAAGTATTTATTAAAATTCAAAGACCACTAAATGATAAATAAGTACTTGAGGAAGCTCGAATTTCATCATTCTATTTATAAGCAATAATATATTATTGAAAAAAATCATTTATATAGTTTTTTAACAAAATTCATATTCTTATTACATATATTTTGTTTCTTTATTGATAATAATTACTTAGCGCAAACAATTTTCAATCTTTTTATTATTTTATATTTATTAATATTAACATTATTAATAAATTATCATGTTTTTGTATGAGACTCTGTTTGGAAATGAAAGTATTTGAAAACATTGAATAAATACTGATATATATTATTTACAGTATTATTATAACTTTCAGAATCAATTAAAAATTATTTAAAAATACAAGTTTTTAATTTTTTTATATTCTCAATTGATTTTTATGGCATGTAAATGTTAATAAGCTTTGATATAATGAATGACGTTACATTTTATAGAAATTCTATAAATACAATTTATAAGAATTTACATTTTATAGAAAAGTGTATGTATTTCTTTCTCAATACAAAATTATTATAAATATTAGTACAATTTAATATTAAGAAAAAAAATTTTATGTTTAAATTAAATAAAGATATAATAAAAGTATTGACTTGATAAAATAAAACACAAGTTAATATACAAACATTATTCACATAAGAAGTATCGTAAAAAGAAAGATAATTGATAAAATAAAAATGGCACTGATTTTTATTATCCATGATATCTATATCTAGTATCATTTGCAAAATGTGTAATTTTATATATTAAATATTTATAAATCCTCTTGGTATGCATAATCTACTTATAATATTTTTTTCTTTTTTTCTTAAATACTGATACGTATATAAATTAGAAACAAAACTATACATACTTTTCTCTATGTACAGAACTCGAATAAATAAAAAAAATCAGAGATTATTCACTTGTCATTCGCTTTAAAGCGTAACTTAAATATTTTAAATCTGCATTGAATGAATTTATTTAGTCATGCAAGTTAAGCAGCATATTACATAATTTACATAAGTATGCTCTTCATGAAATACGTTTTAAAGTATTTTAGTTTTAATTAAAGTTCTCAAACTACTAAAATATCTCTCTCCTCAAAAATTCAAATTTCTAATTAAAGGTAAAAAGAAGTAATTTGCTGATATATAAAAAGTTTGTCTGCACAAGCACTGATGAGCTGTATACTTCTCGATTGTATTTCTATTTCTCTAACAAAAGAGTAGAATGCATACATACAAGTCGAGTTTGTTCGCTTTGAACGTGAAATTTGTACTTTTGCATGCAAAACACGCGCAGTGTAACTACAAGCGTGGGCGAGGAATCGCGAGCAGATACAAGATAAAAAGAGCCGGTAAGCGTGGGTTAAGCTACACGCGTATTACATGTGTATGGACATGGAAATGAAAAAGCAGAGTCCAGCTTGGCTGGTATGACGTGTAACTTAACGCGTTTCAATTTCGATCAGTCTATCTTGAATTACGAATTTAATGTACGATGTAGAAAGAGCTTTACTTTGTACGCTTTCATAAAGGATGCTTTGTTACTTTTATATAGATTTTAAATGATTTAAATTCGATTACTCACTAAATAAATATTATCAGTATAAATCAATTATATTATCAATATAAGCAAATATCAGTACTTTTACAAATTAGTTTAATTTAATTAAAATAAACGAATTTGAAAACATAAAATATAGAATTTTTTTTAAGTTTAAAATCCTGAAATTTACGAAGTATTAAATAGCCTTGTAACTTTATGTATCATAATAATCATGTGTACTTTCACAAGAAACATTAAAAGCACTATATATATTTAAGTCTAATATATCGTAATAATAATTGAAAAAAATTGTATTTTACTCAAAAAAATATTTTTTAATATCATTGCAACGTTTATGATAATTCACTTATATTGTAATTAACGTGAACATATATTTTATAATTCATAAAATAAAAATACGTACATAAATTGTGATCGATACATAATCTAAACAATATTGTATTGAATCTTTGTTGTTACCAAACTCTTTGGAATTGTAGAATACAATGAAGTATCGTAAAAATATGAATTCGATATTATATTATGATTTCAACTAAAAGGTGTCTAATTGGGCTTACAAAAGCTACGTCGATAGCATAAATAAAAACTTAAAATGAGGCTTGAAAGCGTTGCAGTAATAATGAGCCACAAATCAGTTGAAAAATAACGTAAAAATTTGAACGCGAACCTGTTCACAGATGTAAAGACGCAAAAAATAAATAAAAATGAGAAAAAGGACGGATGAGGGTATTCACGAAGAGAGAAAATGCTGTGGGAATGAACAACGATGGGTCTAATAAATTTTCGAAATTCGTTACTCGTACAAACTGCACCGACTCTGCTCTCACGTGCAGCGCATGTAAATTAATGTCGCACATCATGCCTCACACTCTCTTTATCAAATTCCCCCCCCCCCACGAGCCATAGGAGTGCTTTTGTGCTTCCTATTTTCTTTTTTCTATTATACTCGTGACTTATTTCACTTATTTTGTATGCTGATTTCTTCTACTCTACAGGATATTTAATAAAATTTTGTAATTGAATCAATATTTTAGGAAAACTTGTAATATATTAAAATATAAAATATTAAAATTTTAATGAAATGCATTAAAATAAAATATTTTTTCTACGAACTTATGAATAAATAGAATTTTGATAATCTTAAGATAATTTAAGATAAAAAATATAATCTTATAATAATCTTCAAATAATAATAAAGAAAATTTAATTTAGTTCTAACTTTGTTCTTTGTAAAATATAGATTTGTCCATTTCAAAATTGATATAAAAAAATTTCAAAGTTCATTAATGACGTTCTTAATAATAATCATGCTTGTATGTGTAAAATTTATTTCATAAAAAAACAATGATAATAAATAGTGTTATATATGAGTAATCACATATTTATATGTGCTTAAGGTATCAAAAATTACTCTCATTTGTGACAATAGAAAAAATATTTCAAATAATTAATAAATTTAAATATACTTAATAATTATAGATTATAACAAAAGCCAAATTATAAATTAAATAAACCTTTAGTTTTTATAAGTAATGCCTTGATAACTTATGATTTTTACTACTTTAAAAATCTTTTACATTATACGACAGATTAATATTTTTACTACTTCTTACTTTCATGTTTGTCAGTGTAAGTTAATCTTTAATTTCGAATATTTACATATTCTAATGGATATAATCATATTGAAAGTAAAACGGGAAAATACAAAACATTTCAATTGAAGACTTTAATACAAATTTTAATTCACTTGCATATAATTATCATTGTGTGAAAGTTACTTTATTTTTGTACTTCCCCGAAATATGAATACCTTTCTCTAGGGGCGCAATATCAGTTTAATTTAGTGTCGGTACACTCACAGCTCAGTATAAATATTTTTATTTATCAGAATGTCATCCTCGCCGCACCACATAAGTCGTTAATTTACGTCGCGAGTATTTCGCGAAGTAGGGACGAATTTTCGGCGATTTATGAGCGCACATATGCGTCGACTTAATAAAAAGATGGATCATAGTGAGTATCGTTTTTACTTTTTTTTGTTTTTATGTATATTCTATAGAAATACGAAGTGTTCTCTTATGTATATGCAAATAGATGAAACCGAGTAGTCATCGATTTTTTATAAAATAAGAAAAATATAAGTTAAGATTACAGTTACTTTATAATAATACTTTGTAATTATGTGATAGCTATTATGTTATATTTCTATTTATTTTGTGTATAGTGAACACTGCCGTAATGAATATAATTAATTATAAAATTTAGAACTAAGTTTTTACTCTCTAATTTATAATCCTTAATTTTTAGTAATGAATCAAATATACTTGTTTGATTCAAAAATTTATAAATTGAATTCAATAATATTGAATCACAAGAGAACAATACCTAGATCTCATAATTAAAAAAGATTTCGAAATCTCTTTGAGTAACACATATATTTAAAAAGTTATTAAATGTCAAAAATTCTTATAATGTTCAATTTATTATATAATAGATAAAATTTTAAAAATCATTTTTCCTTACAAATATTATTAATTACTAATTAAAAAATATTATAATAACTATTTTCAAATTACGAATAAATTATGAATATAGTAACTTATAATTACCGATAAATTTTAATGTCATGCAAGAAAAATATTGTAGAAAAATTATACATATTACATATATTATAAATTTTGTAATATAATATCTAATTTCAACAGAATATTTAAATACAAGCTTAAAAATGTATTTAAAGAATATTTTATGAGAATATTTTTAAAAAGTATTTATAATTTAAAATTAAGTAACACATAGAAATATTGAAAAAATGTTTATATTTAAACATTTATTTACATAAAACATATATTTTGAAACTATAATTGTTTCACCATGCAACTAGTAATTCGTTTTTAACACTTATTTTCAATTGATACTGCATATGTGAGATAATAACAAGTGAATGATTTAAACTTTAATATAAAGATTTATAGATGCGTCGAAAAATCTTCAAGCTTGACACATCAGGTATAACTATCAAAGACTCAACACGCGATCGCGTCAAAGAAAACACGTAACCCAGTTTATATTGTCACGTACCCTTTTTCCGACAATTTTACGTATCCGTTGTATCAGAGGAACGAAAATCTGCAGGAGATCTAAAGAAATATGTAAAAGAATAAGAGAACGGGGTAGAAGAGAGAAAAGTAAAAAAGAATAGGGAACCTTTAAAAGGAATCAAATTGGCGAGTTCTTACCGACTTTAATTTACAAAATCGACCGCGTGATTTTGGCCTCAACCCTTTTCCACTCACCCCACATTTTTTTATGTATATATATTCGTATTCGTTTTCACATGATCGTGTGCACATATGTGTGTATGAAATCCTTCATCATCCGGATGGCATTAAAACCATCACGATTGCTTTCAGGGCTTCAACCCCTGAACTATATTTTTTTTACTTTGTCGATAGACGACCTTATTTCATTCTGATACTCATCCTCTCTCTCTCTCTCTCTCTCTCACTCACTCACTCTCTGTCTCTCTATTTATGTACATACACATAAAGAAATTATATATGCACATACTTCTATCGTGCGCGAATATACTTCTATCTTTATTTGTATATATGTTTTTATTTATTATGTATTAATGTACATTTACTTGTTCTCTCTCTATATATATAGTAATATATGTATTGAAAAATTTACTGTTTTTCAAAGAGATTCAGAGTTTAAATTATTTAAATATAGATTAGCATTTTCCAATATAATTGGAGAGTTCTCAGTTATTATAATATTTTCTGCGTTAGCTTAAAATTATTACTACTTGACTGCAAAAAATATTCTTTGGCCTGCACATACATTTCAGCAATCTTTCATGAAGATTTTGTAATTGGTTTATAATCAAAATAGCAATGCACTGAATACTCATTGTCTATGTCATCATACTGATTATTAAATAAAAAAACAAAATAGATAGAGCAACTGAAGAATAATTTAAGCATCCAATATTTTATATAATTATACGATGCCTAGACATTTTTCATTTTTATCTTTTTATAGCTACGATTAATTTCTTTTAAAATGAAAGAATATGTTACAAGTAGGTTAAATTAATTACTTAGTTAGATTAATTAATTAATACTTCTTTTACAAGTTATTTAGTAATAATCATCAAAGAAACAGTCAATGACGGAAAATTTTTTACGCGTGTATGTACACACAAAGATTAGAATAGGCAGACGCATTTGTATGCAAATAATATTAGACGTAGGGAATCTTTTCATATTGTAATAAATAATTTATAAATAATTACTAGGTAACATAAAAATTGCTTATAAATGATTTTAAAAATTGCTAGATGATACAAAAGTTTCTAGAATTCAATAACGTGTTTTTATTCTTCTATTGAAAGCAATGAATTCCAGTGTAAGACTGGTTTATGCGTTATATATTCTAAAAAAAATAGTTAAGTTATACAGATAAAAATAAAAGATGAATTATTAATAAACTACGTGCATTTGAAATAAGAGTTTTTGATTTACAATTTATTTTAATATCACACAAACAATTTTTATAAATTTATTTTTACCAGTATTATTACGCTGTTTAATACAAGTGTATAATCTACTTTGCAAGAATCTTAATTAGTTCCACAAATAAATCTCGTACCGGTTTATAGATTTATAGACGCGTTTAATCAGCTCGCGCTCATCAAGAGAAGCATATAACGGAACTCAAAGTTCTCTTAACCCAAAATTTATGTACGCCATCGCATATATGTACACATACTCACATGCGTGTATTTAAATGCACTGGTTTCTTTGCTCTGCTTACGACCTCGTACATAAAACTTGCTACGGCATAATACAATAATAACAGAACAAAGAAAAGAAATCAATCGATCGAGAGATGCCTGAGAGCCAACTATAGCCATTGAACCGCGACTTGAAATCATTGTCAAGGGGATTTTTTCTCCCTTTCTCCTTAGTGTGTCACGAAATGAGAGGGTAAAGCAGGTAGGTATTTTTGCAACGGGGATGCGGAACATGCGATCGTTTCTTTTCTCAACAAATAACTTCAAGAGAGGAGAGACGGAGTGCTTCGTTGCTTCGTATATCGATGAATAGTTGGAGGGCGAGTAAGAGAAGCAGGGAGATGAAGTAAAACGCGGAATAATGAAGAGTCGGCTAAGCTTGGCGACTGAGAAATGGCTGTTGATAATGCTTGAAACTTTCGGGATTACGCATTGCTACCTTTTGTTAAACTAATGAAATGACGCTGCTTTCTGTAGAAGATTATCTAAATTGTGAATGCGCTTTACTGACGGTATTCAACACGATCATCTGTTCAAAAATTACAATTACAGCATACACTGCATTTGCTTTATAAAAAAATTGGAACGGTAATACAAAAAAAGAGAGAAAATTTGAAGATAAATTTTTACATATTCAAAATCAATATCAGAATACATCAAAATTAGAAATAAAGTAGATTTAAAAATAGCATCAAACATTTTTTAATATTACGTAGATATTTTTTTTGATTAATTTATATTCATTTATTATTAACCCTTAAATAAAAAATAAGTTTAACGGATAAACAAACTTGTTAAATCAACTTCTTGCCGTATATTTTATACGAATAAACAAAAAATTATTTGAATAAAATTTTCTCAAAATCAAAAAACGTTGATATTTTTTTGATTAATTTATATTCACATATGATTAACCCTTAAATAAAAAATAAGTTTAACGCATAAACAAACTTATTAAATCAACTTCTTTCCGTATATTTTTTATGAATAAATAAAAAATTATATAAATAACATTTTCTCTAATTCGATAATTAGAAAAAGTTTAAGGTCTAATAACGCAAGTGGAAATGTTACTTTTCTTATTCTTATTATACACAGTCATACATGAGTAATTCAATTAAATTAAAAAAAATAAAATTACAATTAATTTCAATAATTTTATTTCATGGATTCAAATAAAGGAATGATTTATCTGATTTTTTTATGACTTATAAAGCTTTTTTAGTCATATTATGCACTTTTGTACACATTGTACATCGTAAACAGTAATTTAACCAAGTTGAATTTCATATCAATGCTTACTTCAGAATGAATAACATCGATTCAATCGTTAGTATAATTCCTATAATAAGTTAAAATTAGTATAAGTTCAAGATTTACAAAAAGAAGAAATTTACATTTACCATTTTTTACACACCCTTTACAATGCTTATTACACCTTGCCCATGAAAAAATAATTAAGTAATCATTTTGTAATATATATGAAAAAACTTTTAAAGGACTTTCACTTATATATTAAATCAAATATTCCATTGCTAATATACTAAAGTGGAATTTAGAAAGTATTTATTTATTTGACCATATATACTTCAGCCTGTTAAAATTAGCGACAATAATTATTACTTTATACAGTAATTTAAATAGAATCGAGGATAGTTTTGCAATACTTTGATAAGTTTATTACGTAATTAAATTATTTTTTACATGTAATTATATATTATTAAAGGAATAAATTTTATTTAAAAAATTATTTATAATATTCTAATAGAAAGTAAAACTTTAGGTTATTATTATCATCAATTACTGAAGCCAAGTTTAAGTTCATTCTCATTTTCTATACCTCTTCGATATTATTATATAAACTTTTTTTAAATTGTATGTTTTTCTTTTCACAGATAAACTTATGAAGACTGAATCTACATTGTTAATTAGTTATAAAAGGGTTTACTAACTCTAACCCAGAATTTAGTCTAAGATCGTCATCGAGTTCTCGTCTGTTATAAAAAAAAATAATGTCATTTTTTCCTTCCATATTTCTCCTTTCTACCTATTCACAAAGTATATATATAAAGAATGTGATCGAAAGGCTAAGGTCGATTACAATAATAATTATGAGAGAGAGAGAGAGAGAGAGAGTAAGTCAAGGGAAATCATAAGAAGTTCACGCATGTTACTATCTCAAGAAAAATAAAAAGATGAATCTGTCGCACGCGTGTCACATTCCGTGTACCTGCGCGAGTTCGTATAGCTACATGTAACGTATCGATATTGTCCTTGGGTTCGCGTCGCGGAACGAATCCTCGTCATTGTGCAATCGAATTAGCGGATCATTTGAATTTAAAATCTCGTGTACTGCACCGTTGTTCCCTCCTTTTCCATTTTCCAGATGGTATAATTTATGCGATCGGGATTTGCTTACACCGGCTATCAATGTATGCGGATCGAAATATTCCGATACCGAAATTTCACCGTTTGCCCATTGTTGTGCAATATACAGGAGGCTCGACGTCTGTAGCTAAAGCAACGCACAATGATTATCAACGACGAAAACGTAATTTATTATTTCTTTCGATGGTATTGTTCGTTCAGAATCAAATGTCGTTGTACGAGAGCGAGTGTCTTCATGATGTTATGTTACCGCAATATTATGAGTGCTGAGAAGAAATTTCTCAGCAGTAATTTGCAAAGTAAATTAATAAGTAGAGCACTTTTATATCAATACTTAGAAGTTCATTTAGTTCAGATTTTTATGAAAAAAATATCCGTAATAAGTATAATTTATGTCCATTTCGAATCGAGTTTATATTTGAAGATATTGCGTGATATGACAGTTAAATTTGTATCTGAATTATAACATAATAACATTATAAATAAGATCCATTGGTATAATGAGTAAGCTACTACAATTAAGAAATAAATATATCCTAATATATATTACTATACGTTTTTTCAGCTAAGTAAAAGAATTAATAAAAATAAACATAAATCTTAAGTATCCAAAAATTGTTTTTTAATATTATAAAGACACTTAAAAATATATTACAAAAATAAAGATAACAAAATAAGAAAATAATCCATTTTTGCGTTAATGTAAAATTATTGCATAAATAAACTATTTAAAAATTTCATACTTAAACTTAAAAAAGACAATAAATGTTTTGTTCAAAAAATCGAAGAACTATATTAAAATTTATAAACAGAAATTTTATAAATTAAAATGTCCTGAGAAAATTGTTATCTAATTTCTTTAGTTGACTACGTATTTTTTATAAAAAAAAGTATCACATGGAATATAAAATATTAACTTATATTTATCTTTTACGTTATTAAAATGATAAATAATATATTCCTATTTTATATTCTCATTTTAATGTTATTCAAATTAATTAATTAACTGAAAAATTTGACTTTCAATTTTTTGAAAGAAGTTAATTTATTCATTCCACAATAAACTGTTAAATTGTTTCAAGTTTCATTTACTTGCGAGCTTATTTTCATATTAACTTTCCTTGTCTTCAGGTAGAGTATTGGTGTTTTTACCTAAAAGTGACGAGATTTATGTACGATTATCATATATATATAGCGAATATCCCTGAATATCTAAAGTAGGGTCTAATTGTACAGCTTTACTGATGGGTTCAGTAAAATGATTCAGAAAGAGTCGTACACCATGTTTTCTAAAACATATATACAATTATTTCAAATATATATACTTTAAAATACTATAATTTGTGTTATGTATTTAATGAAACAACTAAAGTTATAAATATCTTTAAAGAAATTTAAATTATACAATTTTATTAATATAAATGAAATTTAACACTTACGAATATATGTAGTCAAAACAATTGCATAATCCAATCGCATGTCTCAACATCTTGATACCCTGTTTTCAAACATTCACAAAACATTTCAGAAAACATTCTGTTTTCAAATTTCAAACGGTACACATGCAGCGAATGTCAAAGGATAAAGCATTTAAGGAACTAAGGTGTGGAATGTCCGAAGCACTCAACTCCAACGTGTTCACGCAGCGGGAAGAAGCCTGTGTTCATGAATTTTGGTTGCGCAAGATTAATTAAGGCAAAGTACATCGGATAATTATCCAAGCGACAAGTGAGAAACGCACGAAAGAGGATCTGGGAGGTGAGGGCGAAACGAGGCGTGACCGTCGACGATTGATTAATTAATACATAGTTAATTAATTAGCAGTTCGCTATACGCAAAACTGCACTTTTACAAATGTTATGTGATTGGATGAAAAGTTTTTATATTATGCTCGTTTACTACACAGAACTATATGCATGCGTCGAACCTGTGAACAAACGATTTTTTATATTGCGAATATTGTGACAAATTGTCTCTTTATCAACTGACAATGATTTTTTCTGATAGTTCCAACCATATTTATTATATGCCTTATTAGAGAGAAAATCGTAATTGTGCAACACAATTTTTATAACATACAGTAAATAATATTTCCTATTTACTGTACCAAAGAATTAATTCTGATTTTGTGATCATATTATTATATATGACTATATTATTCAAATATAATGTTTCTCAAAACTATTTTATTAATCAAACATTAATAAAAACAAACTGCAAGAATAATGGATAAAAAATGAATTAGTAATCTTTTGTAAAATAACTATTCTATTCTTAATTATTTCACATTACTTAAATATCTTTATAATTTTTAATTATTAGAACATAATTTTCGATGCAGATCTTCTTTATTAAGGTGTATAAATTTTTCTATTTTATAATCTTAATTCTAAATATAGCACTACTAGAATAGTACATTTATACATTATTTAACATTTTACGAGAGTAATAGTGTTTTTTAAAATCGAACATAAGTAATCAATGATATTAAGTAATCAATTATATACATTAAAAAAGAATGTATCTACAACTATTATGTAAACAGATCACTGAAGATGACTTGTTATAATGAAATTGCAACGCATATTAGCATATATCTATTGGGTAAGGAATACGCCGGTTGACGATTGGAAACAACTGGATTGACAAGCGCCTTTCGGTACCATCGCCCTAAAGAAGATTCCTTTCTTTCGTCTTTTTGATCTCTTTTTTCATTTTTCTCTGCGTTTTCATTTCTTCATTTTACTCCTTCGTTATTTCCGTATGCGACCCTATACCAAAAACGCGGGTCAATTTAGCATTATTCACATTATCGCTGATTCACACGTACCTCTTTGTGACTCCCTTTGTAAGACCGCGACACAGCAACTGTTTTCCCTGTACCCGTGCTGCTCAAACTAGAATCGGGGAGAGTCTCGAAGCTATTCTCGAAGCTCGTCTCTATCATTTCGATACATCCTCAGGATTATAGTTAACGCCGAGATTGATACATCGATTATTTCAAAATGAAAATAATGGATTTTTATACTAACCTGCGGTTTTATGTCATAATGACATTCTTCAAATTATGCAAAGTTCACAATAATAATTACACCTTTTTAGTTCATCTTTAGTATTTGATAAGATATTATTGGAATAGTTTCAAATTGAAAATATAAATTGGAATAGTTTTAAAAAAGTTAAAAATAATTCCACAACTAATGATGTCATGAAATGGTTCTGCAATAATTTATTATTACTCTTAAGAAGCTACAACGTTTCAACTAAATATGTATCAATTACATATTGACCACTAGTGTTACAAAATTTCTCAATATAAATTTACTCTAATAGCTTTCTTTTTGGTCTTATTGTGTGTATTTCAAACATTTTAAAATAATAGATCATATATAAGAGACAAGTAAGGTTTTTTTAATTTATGACATAGTGATTTGATAGATTAAGCAACAAAACAGAGAAATTTATTTCCAAAATATATATATAATTGTTTAAATACATAATATATTTTGTATTGGTTATATTATTAAGTATTTCTAATTAAAGAATAATTAATAATAAATATTCATATACTGGAAGTGAATTATAATACTTTTGTATTCATATATATTTTAAATTTTTAAGTTATAAATATAAAGTATCAGCGAAGCTACGCTTTTTTTGTTAAATAATGTAAACCGATATTCATATATATATGTATATATATATATATATATATATATATAAAGAAAAAATCCAATAAATTTTCTACTTACATAAATGAACGTTTTTAAAGTACTACATTATATTAAAATGTGATGTATATAATACGTGACTAAAAATTTTAGTCACTTATTGAATCTTTAGTAGCAATACAAAATCAAAACAAGAAATGAATCAATTTCATTTCCTCTTTATAAAATCACTGAAAACTCCATATTATAAATTGTTTCACTTGCTTTCTATACTATAAGACAAATGGTAAAGAAAAAAAAGCAAAAAAAAAAAAGAAAAATGAAGATTGAGGACAGATCCTACCGTATCTAGTAGACTCATTTATGCTGCAAAATAAGATCTAGTAAGGCAGCAACTAATCTGCACACAAAAATACTTCGAAATGACGTAAAAAGATATTTAATACCAGTGGCTCCGAGCGCATGTGAGTCCTTCGATATCTCATGTGAGTTATGAAGAGATCGACAATGATTATTGCTGCATCACATATTCTAGATATCAACCACTGGGCCCATCGGCATCCTCAGAAGCTCTTAATCAAATCTGAGCTCAATGCATCATATCAGCGGCAATAATAATGACCGAAGCATTCACTTTTCTCATTTTATTTCATTCTAACTTGGCTATTGTATGGGGAGTATTGCTATGCTCTTTATTCTGTATATACTACATAGTCTGAAAGACGTTATATCGATCGGATTAAAGTTTAATGTAGTAAAGATAATTATCATTTTTAATAATAAGAAGAAAATTAAATTATATTATTATAAAAACAGTATTTTAAAAAAATATATAAAATTTTAATAATTTCGCTTACTATATTTCGTAAAAGCTAATGAAATTTCATAATAAAAAATGATAATATATAAATAAATAATCGCGTCTACATATAAGTATATGTAACTAACTTGTCTTAATAAATGCTGAATTCAGTAATATAGTAAATTATTATTCTAGAAATTTATTTTGAATATTGATTTTAACGTATAGTTTATGTTTTATCCTTTCAAAGGTTTTGAAAAATAAAACAAAAGAAAAAAAATTCTTATTAAATAATTAACAAGTAAAAGCAATTAAAGGTTAATGGAATTTTAAAGTAAATATTTTTAGATTAATATCAAATGCTTAAAAATATACTTATTGCTTTCATTTTTTTAATTCAATAAGCTTATAAGATCTCTTAATAATTTTAAGGCAGCATAATTCGTTTTCAATGTTATATATTTAGATTTTATTGTTTTTCTACAAAATACTGCTTTAAAAATAATTGTTACAAGTAGACCATTTAAAAAACTGTAAATGATATATATTTTATAAGTAAAAATTCATTGATTCGATGGTAGAATATTTTTCGTATTTTATTATTCTCTTTCTATAGGAATGATATATGTTTAGTTTTAATCTTTATTTATAAAAAAAATGAAGATTCAAAATCTTTAGTAGTCAATGAAATTAATATTAAATTATATACTATAATAAATTATTAAGTTTTATATTTTATTTGTATTTCTCTACTAGTAAAAGTGATTAATAAGCTGAAATTAACTTACCAATAAAATAAAATAAATGCGATATAATATATAATTTTTTAAAAACAAATATCGGTTGCTCATTTATACTAACGTTCAATCAATATTTAGAAATATAAAATTATTTAAGTAAATTTAACGTGTGAGTACTTTCGTTAAAATTAATCATAATTATTCACAAATGTGTACCTGATCTTCAGAATTCACAAAATACGAGCTATTAAATTATTACTATACAATAGGAATGTATATGAAAGGCCAATGAAAGCAAAACTGCAATTAATTTTCTCGCGCTTCTTATCTTTACTTCTGATCTTCGGTTTAATCGATTTGCCGTCGATGAGGTTCGTTTGATAATATCGCGATATTATCAGGCGTTGGCGTATAAAAGTTCCAAATCAAGAGCTCTCTCTCTCTGTCACTCTATTTCTTTTTCTCGCGGACCAACACACACGTTGATTCACTATGACGGTATAGATAACAGAGGAGGCACAGGCGCTCCACTGCGGGGCCAATCGTGACTTCGCGTTACAATTGTTCCCGGCGTTGAATTTGATAGCCCCTCACATGTTGGGTCCGTACTCCCAGGTGGCCGCCGACAAACGAATGAAATTTTCCTCTTCTTTATCCATCTCGCTCTTTATCTTCTTATTCCTGCTCTGATTTCCTATTCTACTTATTTTTTTCTCTATTTTTTTTAGTTTTTGTCAGAAAGAATTCGAATCTTTATTGAGATTCTATATAAAGCTACTGAATGAGGTGTCAGTAATATATGTGCGGTATCAGTAGTCGGATGGAAACTAATTAACGGGTGATCGATAAATGGAAGACAAAAATTCGATCGTTGAATAGATGCGAGTTGAAAAGAATCATCTTGCGTATCTAAGTATAATTAATCGGTTTAATTGTAACGGCACGGCAGTTGAGAAAACGGCCATTTAATATGTTAAAAGAATGACTATTGATCCATAATATATATATATTATCATTAATTTAACACTTTTTTAATATAAATACTAAAAATGATATTTCTCATTAATACTAAAGACCTGATCATTAAATATCTGTTAAATAAACTTAGCTACTAAACTTTCTTCAACATAATAACAAGTAATTTAAAATTAAACATTTTATAATTTTCTTACATATCTTAAATTATATTATATTATATTTTAAACTTTTAAAAATATACTGTAGGTAAATTTAAAATTTTTAATGCAACATATAAATAAATATTACATTAGATAAAATAATACTAAAATTAAAAAAAATAAAAAACTCTAAACCTACATTACTGGTTAAGTCAATCATTTATTCTTAAACATTATAAAAACACTAGATGTTTGAATTTTTATGCATAACCTGAATTAAGAATTAACAACTAATTCTTATTTATTAATTACTAATTGTTTATTCGATAAATACTTTTATTATAAGTTAATTTTATTTTAAAAATTAATTATCCTTATTTTATATACAATTGAATAAAATAATTAATGTATCTATAATGATTCCGTGTTTATAATGGAAGTTTAGCTCCACATTATATTATGTAAATATAATTTTAGAATGAAACGTAGCATATTACTATAATTGATATGCAAATTTAAAATATGTGATGTAATAAAGACTGTAAAGTTATATGCGTTATTATTTGTCAGAAAATTTTTTATTATGATTGTAAGGAAAATTAAGAATTTGCAACGTACAGTAAAGTTCGAAAGTATTAATATTTGACCATTGTAAACATTTTTGAAATCTAATGTTATTGACTAAATTATTTAAAAAACTGTTGAAGTAAAGTTTAAGTAAAAAACTGATTAGATAAATACTTTCTAAAATAGTAACTATTTTACTAATAGTATATACCGTATTATCTTTACGGTATTATAATTATTTTTTATTCAATTAAAATAAATTATTAGCAATTTAAAAATAATTAATAATTATAAATAAATAAAAATTCAAGAAATTTTTAAGATAATATTGTAAATAATATTATAGGATAATATAATATAATCTGAATGAGACGAAAATCTAGGTGACTATAAGACTCATATTTAATTCATAATAAGTAATAATGATTACTGTATATAAATATTTTATATTTATTTAATTCTCTATTTCATTGATGAAATAGAAAAATCATATTTCATGATTTTCATTTCTAACAATAATAATATAGTAATGTTATTAGTGTTCATTACTAAATTCTTATTTTCATAAGCAGTTGTTAGTTTATCATTTATAACTAAAAGTTTGAAGTATATAATTAAATATATAATTGTTAGTAAAATAAATTATATATACTATATATATAATTAAAATTATATAAAACTTATAAAATTATAAATATTATATAAAAATTATATATAAAAAAAATAAAATTCATAAGTTTATTCTTACCTTAAATATCAAATATAAAATTTATACATGGTTTTAATATTTTCAATTTATTTGTTTCAAATAGACGTAAATTTTATATATAAATTACATTTTAAGTATTAAAATTTCAATTTTTATGAATTTTTATTATGACTTCAAATATTATTGTCGTTTTTTTTTATCTAAAATTTAAAATTCTTAACCTATAAATTTTTCCCCTTTACAAATCCCATATGGCTTAACTTTGATGATACTATATTCATTCAAAATTTGAAATATATGAACAATGCGGTATTAAATTGAATTTAGTTTATATGAATAATTTTCTATTATAAAGATTTAGTCTTAATAATTAAATTAGAAAATAATATATTCTATTACCGTGAGATTTTCGGTTAATTTAAAGGTAGATTATCTCAGATTAGAAAATTCCATTATTACTTCTACTTTAACCATCATACATATAATTTCTTTTATACTGAAAAATTAATGTTTCTACAAAAAATCATCATTTTAAAGCCTTAAGCAATATTTAAAAGATTGTAATAAATTATCTATTAGTAGTTCCGATAATAAATTCTAGTACTGCTGCTTTGTAAAGCTTTTCAAATAAAAGCATTTTTTAATTTTCAATAATATACATTTGTTAATATTTATTTTATATATATTTTTTAAATTATTTTTTATTTAAAATTAAATAAAAAATTATTAAACTATCAGAATGAAATATGTGCATATATGAGTGTGTGTTTAGATGGTATATACAAAAATTTTAGTTTTAGATTTGTATTTCTGTTTATATATATAAAATTTTCTAATTTTTTAAGCAATGAAAATATGAATTTAATCAATATGTATATAAAGACAAATGTTACTAATGAAAAAATACCTCTCAATTAAATAAATTTATTTATACTTTTAAGACTATTTGTAAATATATACAAAATATCTTAATAAAGAAATTCAAATGGATAATCTAAGGTATGAAAACTTGAAAAAATTTCTTAAACTTCAAAATATTAAATATTTATGGAAAACTCAATATTTCAATTTGTAAAAATTTTATAATATTAGAGTATTATTTTAAAATCAATAATAAATAACGTTATTTCTGAAATATATACCTTAGTCCACATTAGATAATGACGAAAATTTAATTTCTACTATTCGATCACACTATTCGACTGAAAGTATTTCCGTCTTGCTCAACTGTTTTGCAGTGCATATACCTATGCTCATACAAACATGTCGAGAATCGAGGCAAATCGGTAATCCATTTGTGTGTGTGCGTGATAGCATTCATGTTGCTATGATGTACATACGACAGCATGATCAAGGGAAAAAGAGAAAGTGAGATCGGCTCCTTTTATTTGCTTAACCCAATGCAATCGGTCACTCTATATCCCATTTCTCTCGGTCACTTTCTCTCTCTCTCACACACACGTACTTGCACTTTATAGAAGCTGCAAAAGAGACGGTACTAGCATATATACAAAACTCGTTTAAATTAAACGGGTCCTTGTAGTCACGTGCCTGTCCCCTTTCCACTCAACTTTCTTACGTGTAAGGTCGATCGATCCCTTTTCTTCAACCCTCTCGGTTACTTTATTTTCCTTTCTTTTTTATTTTTTCAATCGCAATGCTCAACCTTTTGCTTATTCTCTTCTTATTTTATTTTGAGCTTGGAGTATTTTTTTTCCTTTTGTTTTGTATATTCTGCAAAAGTTATTATTGGTTTAAAACTGATTAGTTACAATTTTGTTTTTCATTAAATAGTTACTTTACCAGTGTAAGAGATATACAAGTTATATGTTATATAAAGAAACAGTTAGTGTCACTGAACTGTTTTCATTATCAAATGAATCTGATAGAAATATATTATATTATGTTTTTTTATATATTTTTACGCTATGTAATACAAAAACAGAACTTTCAAAGCTGATTAATAAAATGTGTATGTCATAGTAACAAAATGCAAATTTAAATAATAACATTTTCACATTTGATGACTGTTTTATAAATAAAATATTTTATTTTATTTAGTCAATTAGCTGATTTTTATTCAATTAGATTAAAAGTAAACTTTCTTTGCTTTATATAAAAAATATTTTAAGATTGAAACTTTACTTTTAATAAATTAAAAGTAAAACTTTACTTTAAATATAGTTAAAAATTAATATATTACTAAATAAATTTTAATTATTCCTATACAAACTGTAGTAAAAAAATATGACTATACAATCTCTTTCTGAATTTCTCTTAGAAAACTGAAACTTGACCAAATTCTTTTTGAATAAATCGCATTTTTTTCTGATCTTTCTTTCGTCTTTCCTATAACATTTCCCCTTCTCGTATACTTATATTATTCTTTTTTGTCGCACGTTTTCCCATAGGATCTGTTTAACATACTTTCTTTTTTCACTGCTTTTCTCTCTCATCTCTGTATCGCTTGTTTCTAGATCCCTACAAGAAATGAATCACTCTCAAATAACATTATTTAGACACTCCTGATTTGCGTAGAAGCCTTTTCCGATATAAACTACCGCACGTGTAAATGTTTATACATATATTTTTAAATTTAAATGAGTGAAAAACTCCAATTGTTCATTAAACTATTAAAAAAATCAATATATTTTATCATTCATGCGTATTTTTTTTTATTATAAATTTGTTACGCAACTTTATAGCTATTCGTGTTTTTTTTATATCTATTTCAATAAAGCCTATATTCAAAATTAAATGTGGCTTATAACCTACTGTGTACTCTGTAAGCTTACCAAATAAAAATTTTTAATATAATCAACTGTGGTATAATGACTAGGTTTTTTCTAAAAGAGAATTTATCGAAATATTATATGAAATCAATTATATTGAGTATAGAGAGATGAGATTCAAAACAAAATTTAAAACAATTAAAATGTATCTAACGTGCTTTGATTAAGTTCTTCTATTAATTTCTAGTAATATTATTATATAGAATAGTAGCATTAAGCATTTAGTTCGATATTTATTGTCTAGATATCTCCTTAAATTTCAATCCAGCTATCAAAAAATTTACAAGATTCTTTTAGAAAAATTTCAAGACACCGCGAGATATGATCAAATAAACTTTCTGCAGCTATTCAAAGGTCTGTGTGTCCACTAGTTTGGCTTCAATAATGCGAACGATAATAGGATAAGCAAAAGTACCGCAAACACAGCACCCGAGAAAACAAGTGAAAGAGATAGGCTAAAGAATGAAAAAGGAACAACAGCGCTGCATACATGGGCTTCTAACCCCACGTAGTTTGCTTTCTGGCACCAGATAGAACTGGAATGCAGACTACACAATACGTGGAGCAGGTCGATCCTCAACCACTGGCCGAACCACGACTTGCATATTCATACGATGTCGCGCGCACTGGAGAGCATCTATATACAAACACTAGGAGGCCAAATATTTGAAACATCCCGTAGTCTCTGTGCGCAATACAGAAATTCGATTGGAAGATTATCGCTAATGAGTGTAGATTATTCTTGGAAAACTAATGAAATTTCATGATGCTGATTGAGCATTTTTCGCGCTTCCACAAACTTCCGACAAGTTTTAAGGCGATGGAATAGGTAGGCATGAGTAACACTGGACATTCGCTAATTATTTATATTAGTAAATTCATAAATTACAGTATTTTCGTATGTTCGTTGGGATAAAAAATGTTACATAAAGTTGCAATTGTATAGAAATTCAAGTAACATTTATCCGAAAGTTAATCGTAATTTATAAATGATATAATAATATAAAAATATTAATAAGTCAAAGATTTATGCGTAAAAATTAAAGATTCTAAAGACGAAATATTAGTTTGGAACAGTAAATATGACAACACAACGTAACCTCAGAAGTTTTCTCATTCAAATTGTAAAAATTTTTCTACATTTTCTAAAATATTCACTCGGACTCTAAAGTTTAAAATATATTTTTATATGTATCGTATCGAGCTATGATGATATTATTAAGCATTGATTGTACTAAATATAATATTAAATATTATAAAACATAATATTAAGATAATACTAAATCAATAAGTACATGGAAGAGTACTCAAAACTAATGATACAAATTTCTCCCTGCAAGACTTAAAATCAGAACCTTCTTTCTTTTTCTATACGAGCTTATATTTCTATACGCAGCAATATATTTATATATAATTATAACACATTGAACAGTATTTTTTATGAGATTAACTATTTTGAATCTTAAGAAAAAACGAGTCAGTTTTTATTAAAATTTTTATTATAATTTATTTGAATATTAATACATCATAATACTGATTTCTTTCTAAGATATCTTAAAAAAATTAAAAATTTTTAACTTCTTTGTGACTTAACTAATATTTTTATAAAAATAAAAATTAAGTCATTTGATAATGGATTTTCAGTTATTTAAAAAGTTTATTTTAACGTACATTTGTATACTAATATACATACTAATTGGTGTTATTTTATAAATTTATATTATGTACTGCTCAAATATTGAAATTGTATTAAATATGTATTTAATCAATACAGTCTATAGGAATAAATGGCAATGAACATTAAAATAAGTAAAAAATATAAATTAAAGTAAGTAAAAAATATAAATTAAAATAAGTAAAAAATATAAATTAAAATAAGTAATAATAAAATAATACCGAAACGAATACAGCACTAAAAAGCAGAATATAGCCTCCTTAGTAATAAGCAATTAATCTTGACATAACTTTTTTATATATAAAACTAGCTTCCAGAATTATAATAAAATAACTCATTTTTGATAAGTTTGTAAATTCGTATAAATTATTTAATAATTCGTAGAATCCATAAAGAAAATTATTATGGAAATTCATGTATTATAAAATAATACCTATTCAAGTAGAGTTACAGCTTATATAAATGTAATCTTTATATTTTTTTCATATGGTAGATGTAAATAGTTTAAAGCATTAAAATGATAGATAAAACTATTATACTGCTTACTTTGATAACTGCTTTTACTAGTATTTTAAAACTAAAAAATCACACGAATATTTTAAATTCTGATAATAATTATTACATAGTTTATTGATTTCAATAATAAAGCTACTGAAATATAGAAATCAATAAATATTGATATTTATTTCTCTTTCATTTAATTTTATTTCATTATAATAACTCTAAAAAACGATTCGTAATTTATTAGATTTATTTTGTTTAGCTCTTACTATTTATTTAACTAAACATAATATCTTTCTATTATTTAATATAAAAAAAAATTTCAAACAAGTCTAGTTTTTACATTGTAAATCTCTTAAAGTCAAATATAATTTACTCGAATAAGCTAAAACCGAGGGATTTTGATTGATCTTCAATACATAAATTGATTTACAATGCAATTTTAATGTTTCACAGTGCACGTTAATGGTTAAGAAGCATACCTCTTTAGATTTGTTTCCTTCTCTCTCTTCTATTTTTTCAAACTCTTTTGGCCTACAAGCGGAATAATCAGAGACGAAGAATCGCGCGCGGAGGCGAGAAAGGAATGAGAGACTCTCTAGGACAACACCGCCGCCGCAGTTGAGTTATGACAGAGAAAGGCATCCCCGTACACACGTAAATGAAACACTCACAAGTAAACGTGCGTGAATGTCCGAAATGATCGCGCTCACGCGTGCAGCAGGAGGCCCGGGTCCAGGTGCACCAGCGTGAATAGAAGCGCGGCTAATTTACATACCGAAGAGAGAGATAAAGAGAATAGTGAGAGAGAGAGAGATTGAAATGAGCGAAACGATAGCTATGACTTTGATGCGTTGCAATGAATATGTTTTTTTAAAATCAATAGATTAAACTTATATTTTTATATTATGAAAGATGATAAATAATAATTGCATCTGAATATAATAACATTGATAATAATACATGAATAATTACTAAATTATTTTATTAATATCCAGTGATTAATCGAATAATAAATCATTTAATGAAAATACTTGAAATTCATCAGTTTCTAAAATAATTTTTACAATAATTATATTTAAAAAGAGATTTTTTATTTTATTAGTAGTACTTTATGTTAATATATTAAATTTTAATTACAGCTTACTTTTATCGATGCTATGATTTTATTAAAAATGTTATTATTTTTGTTAATTTTTATCATAATAATAATAAAATGTGTCATAACTGAGTTACATTATGTATTTAATATTCAAAAAGTTTAAATTTTCTATTTCAATTATTTAAACATAGAATTATCAATTAATTTCACTGTATTGTCCTACAGTAAATACAATATTAATATATTCGTATAAACTGATTTTACAAAATATAATACAGTCTTTTTCACTTTAGATTTTCATTCCATTTATACGTAATATTTTCTTCGAAAATTGAAATATATGATAGTAGATTTTTCTAAATTGCGTAAGTAATTTATTACTATCTAAGAGCAACAAATTTGAATTTTTCCTTAATATAAGTATTTTTGCAATTAAAGTTAATTATTGTATAGCTTTATCGTCAGTACGTCAAATGAATCTCGCACTTTTTAAATAGATTCAAAAGTTTTAGCCTTTATAATTACATTAGTTACATGATTTTGTGGAGTCTAATTATGTAAAAGTGTTAATATAAATTATAAATTTAAATTCTGTTTAGATATAGAAAATTTTATTGGACACTAAACTATTAATAATATAAATAAGTTAAATATAGATAATTAAATTAAAAAAATTTTGCTAGAAATTTTGTACGACCAAATTTTTCAAAGTTTAACGTGCTTTATGAATATATGATTATATTTTCATAAATGATCATATTTATCTCAAATGTGAACATATTTTCATGTAAATATTAAAATGGTTTATATAGTAAATATATCAAATATTATTTTTGTTATTTTATTTATTTTTCCCATTTAAGTATGTTCACACTAGTTGAAGAAAAAATCAAAGCTTACACGTGGCGATTGATGGATAAGTGTGTCGATGATAAAGATTTTCATACAAATAAATGAATTAATGTTATATACCAGATAAAGTGTGACAATATTTGCTTTTCTGATCTGAAATGTGCGCAGCACATGGAAACGATTGTTTATATTCTAAAATAAACATAAAATTAATCAAATAAGTATGAGTCTAGCTTTTTTATATAAAACATGGTGATGATTTTCAAATGAATATTTCATAATACACCAAATAATTCAATAGCAAACTTATTAATTTCACTTACTCAGCTATTGTTAAATTTTTTTATTAAAATAATAAGTACTTGCAACCAAAATAAGTAAAAAGTAAATAATGGGCTATACTAAAATGTTTACGTAAACTTTTTATGTCGTTACGTGTGAATAATGTGTTGAGAAAAGTATGAATAAATGCCATTTTTAGTACAACACGTGTAATCGACTTTTAATGAATTGAAACATTAAATGTCAATTCAGTTTAGCTTTGGCTACCTAATTGCACGAGAAGAGACACTTCAAGTCAAGTTTTATTTTTTTCTGGAACAGGAAGCAAGAATCGAGCTATTTTGTAAATTTATACAAAATTTACATTTGTCGTTATTTCCGTTATTTTGGATTAAAGAAATATCTACTTCAGAAATATTCAAAATTAATACAAACTTCTTTTCAATTTAGAAGATTGAAATTTTTTTTAAAATAATTACATTTATATTTAAGTCAGCATATTAAATTTTTTATCAAGTATTTGCAGATGATTCATTCCAAATCATAAAGAAAAAGTACATTGAACAAAATAAACATAATTAACTTAGAGGTATAATAATTTTATGGAAAAAATCGTAATTTATAAATATCTAAAAATACAAATCTTTCTTTTAAATGGTTCACTCGTCGAAGAGAAGAAGCTGAAAGAGAGAAAGTGAAAACGACATTAATGATCGCGTTGGATCACTCGAGTATCTGCCTTGCCGTGACACAATCGACTACCTTCTTGAAGAGTAAAAAAAGAGAGAGAGCCCAAATTAAGACAGAGAAGAGATTAATGTATATACCGCGTAGGAAAAAATCGAGTGAAAATGAAAAACGCACAAAACTGCACTTGAGAATGCGAGCTGAATGTGTACTAAGAGTTGTGCGAATTTAATGCCAATAAAGCATCGCCGTCGTCATCCTCGCAGTCGACTTACACAGAAAAAACCAAAACCAGAAGGCGACAGATTATATCATCAAGTGTACATTCCTAAGACGTGGTACGGAGGAAACGAACATATCCGAGGGAATTTCAGAAATCTCGAGACATTGACTACAGAGTGGTACCATGCCGCAAGTCAAGAGCAGAAAAGTAGTCAGTTGAGCGAGAGCGCAATGCCAACTACATTAGCTGGAACTCCTTTGCCGAAAAAATAAGAGGAAGAAAATGGGAAGGGTGGAACGCTTGAATTTCTAAGCACCGTGCGCGCTATTCGACTAAATTCCGAATGGTAGAAGCACAAATATTTTTCACAATCGCAAAGAGCGCTTTGGCCTAATAAGATTCATGTAATTTCGATTTTTCTGAAATATGAGTTTCAATTGGTTGCTTTTGAGTACTTTTACTTCTTTTCAAGCTTTATAAGTTCCTTTACTGCACTTGAGAAAAATTATAAAAAATATTCATTTCTCTCGGAAAAAAAAATTGTATTAATTTTTGCATAATTTAATATATACCTCATTAATTATTTAATTATTTAAATTTACATCGCTTACTAAGTTGAAATAAAGTACATCTGTTACAAATACTTAAAATTATAGGAAATATATAACTTTTAACTAATATTTAGTAAATTTTTTAAATAAAGATATTTTTTAATTAACTCAGTTTACTTTTTTATAATTTACATCCTATGTAGTATATGGATTCATAAGGAAGAGTAAAAAAGAATTATATGCTAATTATTCAATTACTAATACATTATCAAAATCACTAAATTAATTTATAATAGTTAAAAATTCAGATTTAAGAAGAACTTTCTTTGTAAGTTCAGTACATCTAACATTTCATTACCGATAAAATTTCATAAATTTTACTGCTCCACGTATTTTTCATTATCAAACATTACTTCTCTTGAATGCTATTGAATTCAATTTTATATAATGTAAGCTTAGATGGGGGTGAGTTCAATTTGGACTTTAATTTATAAACTATCCAACTTCTTATAAATAATAAAATTATATATATTATGTTATTTAAAAAATTTATGTTAAAAACTTGTTTTTAAAAACTAGAATCACATTTTCTCTATAAATTATTTTAGTCCAATTTCCTCCTATACAACTACTAAATGAAAATTCGCCTACGTGATAAAATGCCTAGTATATTTTTACAGGATTAATTACTTATAAAAATAACTGTACATCTTTAGGATTATCATGGTACAACTGGTAAATTAATACTACTGCAGCTGTAACTACTGGATGTTAAATGTTGAAATATTTATTGGATACGTACATACACACATTTTTACACAATTCTAATTTTAAAATCCTTGGTTTCAATGACTGAATAAATACAAAATTTTTTAGTCAAAGAAAATTAAAAATTTTTTAAATTTAAACATTTTATTAACCTACAATTCATAAACTTACTTTATTAATTATATAAAAGTCATAATTAATTTTTATTTAGATATATAACCTTACTAAACTATCAAATATTCATATTATATTTTAACATAATTTAATACATAATATTTAAAAATGATTACTAATATTAACAGATAAAAAATTCTATATAAAATTTACTTCAAAAAATTACTTACACAAAAAAATTTAACAATAAACATTACTGAATGAACATAGAAATATATAATAGCAAATATATAATATATACGTACTTGGTAACAAGTACGTTAGAATAACGTATTATATTTAAGTTTTCAATAAATATTATGAAAAAAGAAGCTTGCTGTTCAAAAAATAACATAATAAATGTTATAATAATTTAATATAATAATATAATAATTTACTCAATTTTCTGATATCAAATTGTCATTTATACCAATTTTTTAAAATACAATTATTATATTTTTAATGTACTATATATCATTAAAGTATAATTTCAAATTAAGTAATACGACACTGTAAATTTGTTTATTTATAAATATATTAATATATTTGTACTGTTCTCAAACAGCTATTATTGGGATGCAACTATGTTAATTTAAATGTAATGAAATTTTAATAACTATCCTAAAGTAAGTTATAAAAAAACCATCTTATATCAAAATATAATAATTTGATTCGTATTTATTGTTTTAATACATACTTTGTTATTTTTTGCGATGATTTTACAGTTTTTAGTCAAATTCTTATAAAAATATAAATTAATTTAAATAGCAACCTTAAATTTAAAAATAATCTTCTAGATAAACAACTCTACTATAAAGTTTTGATATCAATAATTACAATAGTAACTATAATGATACTTGGTTATTGTAATTTAATATATTCGACATGAATAAAGTATTCTGCTATTTAACTTAAAGATTTCTAAGAAAACACCTTTTAAATGCCTTAGTAGATAAAAACTTATAATTCAAAAAATAGATCGATAGTTGAAAATGAATGTTCTAGATGTTTCTACTCCTGTTATGTGATTTTGATGTCTGAAGACGATTAATTTTTGTTTGATTGTTTATTGAGTCTAAATAGAATTGTGGACGCTGTTCTATTTGCAAACTTGTTATGTTGGTTAATTTGCTAGTTCAACGTGTCTGATCGATTTGCTTCTTATTTTTAATTACATTTCTACGATTACTTTGATTTATTTACAAGAACTTTTTTCTTTATATAAATTATCTGTAAATGTAGATACTACATATCAGATAAATATGTACGTAACTCATTATTTTCAAAATTAATGAAACTTAATTTATATTTTATAAATGTATTGTGTTAACAGTTTATATTCCATGTTATTTTTATTATTAATTATAATATTTTCTTTTTGAATTTTATTTATTTTTGAATACGTAAAGTAATTGCGCTTTATAAACAGTATTGAAAGCTATCAAATATGAATCATTAATATGTATTTCATATTTCAAATGGTTTATTTGAAATAAGTAACTAGTTTAATTAGAACAATACAAACATATTACTAACCCAATATGTATTTATACATAATAAAAACTTTTACAAATTCAATGTTGAGGAATCTTTTAAAATATGCATACATATATTTTTAATTATTCACATTCTCAGAGAGTCAAAATTCGTGAAGGATTAGTTTTTTCTTTTAGAAATAATGAACAATTTTAATATACAAACTAATAAGTATATAAAAATTTATTTTAATTATAGTTATTATAAATTCTTTTATATAATGATTGTAATGAAATGGAATTTTTAATATTAATTTCACAGATTTTTCCATATAAACGAAAGTATCAAATATTATTAAAAAGCAAATAGAAAACGTTAACCCAAATATTAAAAAATTATCATTAATTTATTTTCAAATATCATAAGTGGTATTCATATTTTATCAAGTTTAAAATATTTAGATCTAAGTGATGTTAGATTTTGCTGAGATTTTATTTTGTTGAGCTATTCTATAAATAATAAATATTTTTATTCCTATAAGTTAATAAAATTTCATATCGTACATTATTTTTGTAGTTTAATTAGAAAAGTATGAAAATTAAAGAAATATTATTTCTCTTGTTATTTTTTAAAGTATGAAATTATAAAAACACACATATTAAATATAATATTTTAAAACTGAGGACACTTTTAAAAAAATATAATTACGAGTATAAACAATTGCATTTAGTGAAAAAAGAAAAAAATATGATTTAATAAATGTCTTATGAGATATTTGTTTGGAAATTTTTCACCTTATCTACTATTTTGCAAAGTCTGAAAAACTTTTGTTTTTTCAAATTTTTGAATATTCATAAAAAATTGTGAAACTATAAACAAATTATAAGTGTATAACAAAAAAATTTATTAAGAGCAGTTAATTGATTTAACTGCCAACTATGAAGTATAATAATCAAAAGAAGAAACAATCCAATAAACTGAAGATCGGAATCAGATAACGAAAAGTATTCGTACGGAGGATAACAATATCGAGTGTGTCACATTCATATGGAGACATAGTCATACGAAAATACATGTATGTAGGGACGCACCATCGATAAACTGATATGTGTTTATAATAAGAATACAGAAATATCGATGAAGGCGTGTCAATTCGCAAAGGAGACGTATTATGATTGGTGTATTATAGTCACTATCAGGAGTATCTGAAAAAATTATATAAACGTGAGTAAAAAAGAAATACGCAATACCTTGGGGCGGTATTTAAACGAGATACACGACTGAAATATGGCAGGACGTGGTTTTCATTAGAGCCACTCGCGCCGTTCAGTGCAATCTTTACGAGCACCTATGTGCAGGCTTAGTTACAAAGGATCATTCTCACTGTTGCTTTAATTAACTCTCCAATTAATGAAAATGACTTTCTTTCTGAATTCTTCTTTGCTCTTTTGTAAGTTGATATATATTTTTTTATACCTTTGTTCCTTTCTTAATTCTTCATCCCAAGGTAGTGTATTTAACATATTTTATGTTGTAGGATAATTTTATAAAAATTGCAGTTTTTAAATTCAATATTTTCTTTTATTTTGCTCATATGAATATATTCGTGAAATATTAGAATTGAAAAAGAAGCCCGTATTTATGTTTTTATAGTAACTTTGATTACCATTAGTATTATTTGAGATATCTGTTAAGTCAAATATGTACTAAAACGGAGATTTGTGCGAGTATCAACTATCAAATTTGATTATTAGAACAATCAAAAATATTCTATAGTTAAGTTGGTGATTTTCTGATAAAATTGTGTATGGTTAATATATCAATAGATAGCATTTTATATTAACAGATTTTTATTTCTTGAAATTGTGTAATTTTGAAAGTTGTATTAATACTTATTAGAATTTTGCAAATATCTCAATAAACAGGTTTATTTATAAAGAAGTATAATTTATAAGTTGACATATTTTTCTATATATTTATTTCTTCAAAATTAAAAAAATTAGAGCTAATCTATTAAATAGTACATACTAAAATCGATGTCAAAAATTTTTATTATTTGGAAAACAATTATTTTAACAAAGCATGAGATTCTTAAAAATATAATTGTACTGAATCGATATATTAGTAAATTTAATTCTGAATATTGAAAAAGGTTTATTATTTTATTACCTCTTGATATCTGATATAGTCATTAGATTCAAGCAGGTTCCCTATCTTTAAATTTGTGTTTTTGAAGAAAAACTAATTTTTATATCTATTTCAACTTTAAATAATTAAACATAAAATTTTTCATTTAATCTCATTTTAAAGGTGCAACACTCTAAAATAATTATATTCTAAAAGATAATGTTTTAATTTGTTTATAGTAAATTTTAAATAAATTAAGCTTAAGTTTATGCATATATGGATTTATTAATATTTGAAATAATTTTAATTTGATTATGCTTTGACGGTCAAATTTTTTAAATGTTACATTTTTTTTCGTAGATGTGAATTCTTATTGAATTAAATATTCAATTATTTTTAATTATAATTTAAAGTATATTAATTATCTTTGAAATACTATTCTCAAATTTTTATGCTATCTTATAACTTTTATTTTCAGTAAATGCAATTTTATTACATTCAAAGTAATAAATAACTTCCATATATTTTATAGAATTTATTATTAATAATTTTAATCGTATAATTAGGACTTTTAAATATTTTATTAGATTTTATCAGCTTCTTTAAATTTTTGAACAAATGAAAAGAATCCTAGAATTAAATCGAATGATCAATTATTAGATCGTTTGAATAAATCAATGAAATTTGATGTAAATCGAAAATTGTTATTTATCTCTATTAGAGGATCATACGCAATGCATCCACTGTACTTCTGTCAAGTAGGCAGCAGTAGTGTTGATTAAGTCGTCCAGAAGCGATTCGTTGCTCAGCCTTTCAAAATGGTTTGGGTTCCTACACTGAAGGGCGTCCCTATGCGGTTTATAAGTGGACGACGGATTTAATGAGAACGAAGAACCGAATTATTGTTCAAAATGTAAATTTAATGAGTAATGTGATTTTAATCAAATTTTTCTGAGATACGTTTCAAATTATATCCCATGAATTATGAGAACATTTATCGTGAAAATGGATTTTCGACCTGGAATTTAGATGAAATTTAATAAAAATGTCCTTGAAATTCTTCGCAGCAAAATATTGTTTTCATTTTTTGTGAATATTTCTACTGTATCATCATTTCATTCTAATTATTTATAAAAATGATTAATAATATTAATAAAAAGTACATGCACTTTTAAAACTTACAAATTTAAAAATGCATTCCTTTGTCTTAGTTAACCGTATCGGAAAATAATGCTATTCTTACGACAACTATACTTCAAGTTAGACAAATTTATTAATATATTTATAATAAATTTATCAACTTAGACAAATTTCATTCCTAATTTTATTTGATATACTAATTTTAATATAATATATATAATATTTTAATTGCTTATACAAATTTTGAAAGAATTTACTATTACAAAAGAAATTTATACAACTGCCTATTGTATTATTTATTTTCCAGATATCTATATACCATTGCTACAGACGTTACTTTTATGTAGTTCTGCATTTGTACAGGGTTTCATTTTGCAATTTTTACAAGCGTATAGTCGAAATAAAAACATCTTGTAATCACTGAATACACAAGTTTCTGTATTTAATATCTATTAAATAATAATATCTACGTAATATCAATTACTATTAATTTATGAGACAATAATCATTCATTACGTAAACGAATTATAAAATTATGACTCATAAGTAATGAAGTATCCCATAAATTTATAATAAATATTAATTTCTAAATTATTAAAAGTACTTCTTATATAAAATCTAATTTTAAAACGTGTTATCCTCAAATAAATACACAGTTTAGCAAATCAAGAAAAGTGATATTAATCAGATGCCTAGTAACCCAAAAAACAATGTTATTTATTATAGTTATTTATATTATATTTATATATATATTATATTAATATAGTTATTTCTCTTAGTAATCTGATTAATTAATAATCTGATAAATTAATGCAGCTAACAATTGAGCAATCTCAACAGATAACCAAGAATTATTTCTAAAGCAATAGTGATTTGTTTATAAATATCGAACAATTATCGAACAGCTATGCTCTTATGTTACTTTTTTTAATGTTTGCCGACGAGACACATTACGAAACAAACGTCACGTGCCCCTGTCATGTTTTCCAGGACGTTAATATCGCGGCTGGTGCTTAGTGATCGAACGAGCGAGAAAATGACTTTGCACTTTCATAAAAGGTACTTCCCCTACTGCTATCTCACAAGCAATAAAACGAACAGATATAATAACCCATCGCGATGGGCGCTTGAACGCTTTTCATGCATCAAACTCTATAAAATTTTGAAATAAGTACAAGTACAACTTTTTTAAATGAATTATAATGAAAACTTTCAGAATTTAAGAACTAAAATATTAATATAAAGACATTTTTTCAGAAATGAGTGTATGGTTATTTGAATTTTAATATTATTTGTATAAAAGGTTATAATAAATACTTATACAAGATTCTTTTAAGTAACTATATTATGTACGAATTTACACATATTTTTAGATAATAAAAAACTTTACGCGTGATAGCATCCTATTTCAACGAAAAGTTACACTTTATTTATGTAATCAAATGCAATTAAATAGAGAATGAATAGTTTAAGGTTAGAAAATAGATTTTTATCTAGATATTGTATGAAATTTCCTATATCCTAAAATTATCTAAAAATTATATGAAATAGATTTATGATCATTGATCAAAATTTAAATCATTATTAAAAACTGAAAAATTTCAATTACAGACTTCTTTTATTGAAGATTAGATGAGAAAAAATCATAGAATTTCAAATGCTTTAATTATAATTGCTATCTTATCTGTACTTATAAGTAATAAAAGAACTACATGAGTGTACCAGTGAGTATTCGTATATTTATTTAATTTAATCATATTTAATACATAAGGATATGGATTAATTAAAGATTTATCGTCTATTGAGCAAAAATCTAGCTATTATTATATTTTGTATTGACAATTGTAAACTTAAATCGGTTTTATAATAATATTTTAATATTATTTCTTTGATTCACTTCTAAAATTCTTACGATATTTAAGCATTTTCTATGATTTTTAAATAAAATGAATAACAGTATTATGTTAGACTATTAAATACGATTAAAGAGAGAAAATACATTTTTAAAATTCACTGATTAATTGTTGTAATCAATTAATAATATTATATTTAGTATAAATAGAAAATTGCTGTAGTGTTTGATGTATAAGTGTATAAGTTATTTTCTCAATTATACTATGTTTTATCATTTCGTTTTATTAAAGAAACATTTCCTGCTAATAATTTTATTGAAAAAACTTTAAAAATTAAATGGTCATTATATTATTATTAACGTAAGTTTTTATAATTATCATTGTTATTTTTAGTTTTATTTTTATACGTCTTCAAATTATAAATCTTTAATATAATTACTTTGATTTTTATTTTTAGAAAATCTTTTGAAGCGTCATATTTGTGAAGTGATAGTTCCTTAGAAATATGAATTATTGACACAAACAATTAATACAAAATTAAAATGCTTGAATATTTTATTGAAATTATTCAAATTTATAAAATAATATGTTTATAATATATAAAACTGAAGAGATTAATAATCAAAATTCAAGACGATGTAATAAGCGCTGCTTCTGAGAACAAAATAACAAAGTGTCTTTCCATTAAATTCTGAATAAAACAGAAAAAAACGATCACTATCTCTACCGATCTAACTTTAAAAACAACAGTCTTCCGAATAGAAGAGCGAGATAAAAGAAAATAAAAGGAATTTACGATTCCCTCACGAGTCAACAATTGTATTCTTCCCGCGCTTAAACTAGTCTCTCTTTACTTCTCCTTTCATTGTCTCCAACGAGAGAAAAATCGAAGCCACGGCATAGTCGTTCTTTTTCTTGATATTATGAATAGAAAATAAAGAATAGTGAAAGAGAGCAATGTGATGACCGAATATACATCTAACGTAACGAAAAGAGAGAGAGAGAGAGAGAGAGAGAGAGAGAGAGAGAGAAGATGAGGATGACGATGCCTCCAAAAAATTTTCTCTTAATATCGTGGTGCAGCAGCTGCTGCTACCGTTTTCTCAGTTCTTGTGAATGGGCTAGAAAGAACATCGAAGACGAATCGGAGCCTAAGCCAAAAAGGTAGTGAACGCGACTCTGTTTTTGCTTCACAACATAGCGCAGTTTTCAACGAATATATGCGCTGTTATTATTACCAGAACAGTGGCTACGTCCCTCGGTGACCTGGCGACACGACTTACAATGGGCTTAATCATATCCATCAAACAGAGGGAGTTTCTCTTCGCATGGTACAACGGAATTTGTCTGAATCGCTTACTGTACATGATTTTCGAATGTTATTGGAGAATCATAAATAATATTTTAACACAGCATTAGAAATATTTCCATGCAGTGGGTGTGGGTTTGTACGTGCATATTTTTGTTTTTTCTTAACAATTGTTTATTATTATCTTAATTCGTAAGATTACAAGTATCTTTAATGAGAATTATCGTGAAATACGTACTCTGCATTTACTACTCGATAAACAAATTTCAATTAACGTAATGAAAATTAAAAAAGATAATATACAGATGAAATTGTAGTTTATATATTTATTATATATATTTCTTACGTATTATTGATACTTCAATGAGCACAATAAGAAGATAAATGTTTTCTTTGTATGTAAGAATTCTTTAACAATTTTCATAAAATATGTGGTTATATTAAAATAAATGAATAAACTATATGTAGAAAGTGTAACTTTCATTACTTCAAATGGAAAAATAATACAAATATTTTCTTAAAATTAATTACAGTATTTTATGATGTCTTTATATTAGTGGATCAATCTAAATTTAATATTTGTATAAATATATTAATGTTGATATCCTTCTTAATCATTGTTTGATAATCATTTCTATTATATTTTAGTTGAACATTAACTTTACTTACCGTAAACACAATATTCGAATGAGAACCATGGAAATTCAAACAGAATTAGTCTTTCTTATATTATTATATACAAGATAGAATAATATTAAATAAATAATGCGGTAATAAATTAAAGAGACAAAAGCTTTCTGAAGGATAATGCTTAGTTTTTATTTTAATCTCCACTTACAATACAATATTTATAGATTATTTGTTTCGCTCGGACTATAATAATCGAGTAACCGGTAGAACTATTAATATTTATCATAACAATAGATATACAAAGGTTACACATTGTGAATAATGGATTGGGGGACAATGACACGAGGGGGATAAAATCGGACGTATTTTTCTTTCACCTTCGAAAAAGATGATTTTGTTTTTCTTATTTAATTTTTAGGAGATCTTGAAGTGCAAAGGAAATTAAATGTTCTTCTTTTATATCGTATTATTAAAAGAAAAAAGATGTCAAAAAAGAAATACAAGGAAAGCTCACAGAAAACGAAAAAAGCAATAAATCTTTCCCCTTTTACTCTTTTGGGTGTTTACTATAAACAAACAAATAAATCATACATAAATAAACGTTAACATAACTTTTACCATTTATCTATTACAAACACGTCATTGAAGATACTACAGTTCAACAAAAGAATATGTAATAATACGTAAAAATGAAAATAGAGTTCACGTGAGTTCGCCGAATTTAAATACTAATCAAGATATTTCACAGAAATTTGCGAATTTCAAATAAAGAAATTGTATCAGTTTTTGATAAAATGAATGATATTAATAATATATTTAGGCAACAAAAGATTTTAGAGATTTCTGTAAAATACCGAGTCGTCTTTATATTAATAAAATGTGTCGCTTCTGTTCATAATTATCTGTTCATAATATATTTTAAAAATTGAAATATATTAGATCGGAAATATAAAATAGTGAACTAGAGAATAAGCCTTCAAACTTCAGGATCTATATACAACAAAATTACTATAATCATCGCGTGGGCCCAAAACTATATTAAAGGATATTGACGAAACGTCCTTAAAAAAAACGTTCTCCAACAGTCCCTGTAGATTCGTTGATTCGCTAAAATATTACACACTGACAGCAAACTTTTCATCGTTACGATTTTTTCATAATTTACAAATCTTCATTTATGCACGTACTCTTTTAATATAAAACTTATATGTATATAATATGCATAGAAGAACAGTAGGCTACGTATTAAATTAACAAATTAAACATTTTCATTATTCTAAAGCTCATTTCTCTCTTACATCTATGATGAAGCAAAAAATTACACTTTTCAAATACATGTATATACATATACATATATATATATAAATTATCGCCAGTGAAAACAAAATGCATGAATGATGACGTTAAAAATATAATAATTATAATAATATGATCCACGTGCACTTCCCTTCGTTTCGGTGATTCTCGACATTCTTTCAAGAATAGAACAGAAAAACTTAACAACGATTCTTCTCTTATTCTAAACATGAGATTATTTCCTATTTTTCAAGGACAGATTTTCATTTTCGCAAGTTTCACTACTGCTATTTACAGACATGTTAATTATTTACATCATTTTATTTATATAATACTTAGACCATTATTAAGTAAAATGGCTCGTTGATAGATACGAACATAATGATGAAGAAGAAATTATATCGAAGAAAAAAAATTAACGGTTTTAGACTACGAAAAATGAATTAAGAGTTGTGAATACTAAAAATATCTAAACGCTAAAGAAAGAAAGGCCGAGATTCGTTCGGTTTTTAGAGCGAAATAATCAAAGGACTCGTCGGTCGAATCTTAGGAACACAACACCGTAGAGGAAGTCCTAATTCCACGAAGACTTCCCCCTATAAAACGATAATATTTTTTCAAACAAAAAAGTTATAAAAAATGAATAAGTTCTAATAAATAAACGAAATTTCGATAGAAAAATATGCGCATTAGGTTTGCCCTGGATTTACAAGTCAATAATTTGACCTATAATTTAATAAATATAACATTTACAATCTTTATATTAAAGTTTAGCTCAAATTTTACTTTCTCTTAAATTTTTAAACAAATTAAATGAATAGTTACATTTAATAAATCGTTTAATAAATCATCACTAGCCAAAGAAAATTTTTTGTTATGATCATTATATTAAAGATCAAACCTATCGCATATACAAGTTTGTTGAAGAGATTAAATTGAAAATAGAAAATTGGAAACTAGAATTATAAAGAATCTGCTACCACTGAGAAGGAATATTTTTTTCATTCTGAAAAAGGCTTTTGTTTGCTAATCACTGTCGTTAAGATTAAAAATTTTTAAAATGGTATCTAAATACTCATTTTATTAATCACTTGATTTTTAATTTTTCAAATCAATTTAAAGTTGTAAGTCTAATTGTAATATGCTATTTCGAAATAATGATTTCATTTTGCAAGAATAACGGAGAAACTTAAAATGTTTTCAAATTCATTTTGTATTTATGGTTAATAACTTTTATCTTTCAAACTCAAATGCAAGTTAACATTTTGTAACAATGTAATCTCTTTTAAAGTCTTTATAAATCAACGTTTCTTTTATATTTCTATTGTAATGATTTGAATAGTATCGAGGATAATAATATTAAATTGTTAAATATCTTTCTAAAAGTGCCAAGAAAATTTTTTAAACCTCTAACTAGGAAATTTACATAAAAACTTTTTAATACAACGATAAAGTTAGAAAAAATTAAAGCATTGCAACATTACCACCCGATTTCCCAATGCGCCGAGTACAATAGTACAAGTGTAATCGATTGAGCCCAACAAGAATTCGCAAACCAAAGCCATATTCCAGTATTCTCAATCTCCACGTCCTCCAATCTCAATGTGCATACATGCAGTTGGTATAATGACGTCAATTTCTCACGATTACTTTTCTCACGCTTACCGCCTGTACTCGCAGTGTCGTTGTTGGACGAATGCGGCTCACAGCTATGCCCGGTCGGGTCAGAAGATAACCGTGAGCGGCCTACGGAACTCATTTCCAGGGCCAGCAGGTGCCGTTTGGTAACCGGTATACTGACCCACTTGGGGACCCAGGAGTCCACCGGCTTGGGCGCTGGGGTAATAGCTGGACAAACTCGCGGCGCCTGGGCTAGAGGTAGATGTAGATGCCGAGGAGCTGGTACTGGATGAACCTAGGTCGTTGCTACGCGCACCACTGTCGTTGTTACCCGATAAATTTTGGCCCTTGGAGACAAGACCGTCCGGAGAATCGGCGGCTGGAGACCGACTGAGAGAGCCACCAGCACCAACCGGACTAGCGTCTTCGTAGAGTTTGCTGGCCTCATAGCCGGAAGCCGAGTGTCGACCGTAATCCGCCAGACCAGCCGGCTTTTGCTGCTGGTCCATATACAGCTTGGATTGCTCGAAGTAGGCCTTGGCCGAGTCAAGGTAGCTGCGGTCCAGGTAAGACTTCGGACTCGAGTCAAGGTACTTGGCATCCGAGTACATTGACATGGCCAAGGTCGACGGGGGCATATATGCGGCTCTGTATTTGTCGGCCTCCATCGAGTATTTCATCGCGTCCATCGAACTCACCACCTGTAACCCAGATTTAAAAAAGGAAATCTTTAGTAATACACAAACAGACTTCATTTATTTTTTATCCAACCTAAACGTTACTCATTCGTAATTTCTTTTATAATGCTATAATAGTAAAAATATTATTATTATTATTATTATAAATTTTTGTACTGTAAGTAACAAGTCTTCGTAATTTTATATGATTATTCAAAAATTACCTTACATTATATAAATTAATCGCATTAGTTCCACTAATTATTTCAAATTAGCGCAATATGTTCAATGAAAGTATTATTTATTTATTAATTACGTATTATTCTAATGTTCAAGAAGTTAAAAACTATACGAAATGTGTAACAATACAAAAAGAACTTTCAATGTGTAACAATAAACAGTTTCTACAATATATTTATCATTTTACAAATTCAAAAAACACAATCTTTGAATTAAACATGCATCTATACATGTTTCTTTTAATTAGTAAAAGAGTTTTGGTTTACTCAACCATTTTCTATAAAGTGGTTGAGTCAAAGTGATACAAATTATATTGTACTAAACAATAAGAAAGTAATCCACTCGCATTATAAATTCGGTTCAAAAGTCTTAAAAAGAAATCGTAAAGAATATATGCCAAGGGCTTAAGGTGGTAAAACAAAAAGAAAAATGAGAAACGAATAAACGAGTATGTGAGAAATAGCGTTAATATAAAAGCTTTTGTGGAGGTGACAATTTACGTTTGGTTTTGCCGTGTTTAAATTTATGCATAAATTATGCTTTGGGCTCCTGGCATCCCGCGGCTAAAATATCGTATGTTCTGTTCTTTTTTAGACTCTCTTTTTCTCGCTATTATACAAAGTACGTGTAAATGTATGTGGAATTTTGTATCTGTGTATAGGTGTATTTATATAGTTCTCTGTTGCAATGCATAAAAGCGATGGCAAAGCACACCTGTACAAATTGTACAAACCTGTACAATGAACCTTTCGCACCTGTCTGCTACTTCAGTCCTAGCTATAGACATAGTTAAAATAGTTTTCGCATTAATTTGATCAGAAAAGCGCGAATTACGGTAAGATTTAAGTCATAATTTTATATTTATTCATTTTGTTTGCAGATTTTCTTCTACTAGCCTTTGCCTTGATCTAAATCATGTATTTACCTCAAGTATTATTTAAATAATAATAAAAATTAATTTCAGATTACGCTAAATTATTTCAAGGTAGACGCTCACATTATGACAATTTTATTCTAAATTATATTATGTACTAACGAAGTATATTTCTTGAACATTTTTTTATTAATCTACTATCTGAAATATTTTATTTATGACAGTAGCATGAAATGAAAATAATTGTCAGAAATCTTGCAAGTTAGAAAGTTTAGTTATACTTTGAAATCCTTTTATATTATAATGTTAAGTATTATATTTTGAAATATAATACTTTGAATATATATATATATATATATTTTTAAACAATACTTTGAAATACTTTGAAAAATTTTCTTTTATATTATAATATTAAGCATTTGATTTGCTAATATAATACAACATATTTATGCAAATTGTAAATAAAGAACCATCGGTTGAAGAAAGTAGATAAGGGAACTATATGCAATGATTAACGAGCACGATATTTTATCAAGAGAAAATCTCGATCGCGGTCTACACTGATCAGATATAAAAAGCCTTGGATTAAGTTAAGGAGAGCTTCCGAAAAGGATAAGGAGAAGGTGAAAGTGAGAAAGGAGCGATAAAGAGTTTTCGAAGCCTTGCGCTGACGAATTAATTGCCTCTCGTTATAAATCTCCTCTACATGTTCCTCTTCTTCTTTCTCTTGGTCTCGTCTTTCTCTTCTTCTTGGTTCCACCGTAGCTGCTAATAACTCGACACGCCTCCCGCTTTCAAATGGCTACCGGTTGCGTTTACTACTACTACTGGCTTGCAAAATCGAAGGTTCATGGCAATTTTTGAATAGCTTGAAATTTATATTATCTCTATCTTTGCTGCTAATTTCAAGCGATTTTCGTGGGTGGGTGTTTTCGGGAATCGCGATGAAACGAAATTTCGCATACCGTTGAGCCGAGGCGTAGCGGTAGTCTTACAATATAAATCAAGCAAAAAATTCGGTCGCCTAAAATATCGATGCAAATATATGTGACTCAAAAATTCGTAAAATAAAGTTCTTGAAAAATGGATGATAAGATTCATAATAGAACCTTTCTGTATAAGTAATAGGGAAGAGGCAGGTAAAGTGGCGCTATAACTTACACCGCTCGCCAAATGAGCATATTTTGTTTCTTTCTGAATATTTAAAATGTCTATATGCAAAAAATTTTGTATAATCTTAAAAAAAATGGGACAATTTAATAAAATTTTAATGAGGCTTTCGACGAAAATCAGTTTCTTCTAGATTCTCCATTGAAATTACGATTAAATTTACGCTTGCATGATTACTTAAGTAATTAATTAAGTTAAACACTCGGAAACTAATAGATGCTAAAATTACATATTTTAATATAATATAAATTTCCTTCTTTATATCGAAACCACTAAAATTTATATTTAATAATATTCCACAACCATTATTTTTATTCAAGCTGTGTCTGATGATACAGCATATAGCGTCATTTTACCAATCATTTTATAAACTAAATTTAGATTGTATTATGTCATGTTTTTATAGATTATAGAAAATAGAAAATTTAGGGCGTATAAATTATTATCTAAAACATGCATTGAACTATTGCGAAAACGTACTTCATAATAATTCTGTATTACGTTGGTAACTGGTCGAAAGTTAGCAAAGGACAATTATTATGATAATTTTGTATCTAATACATGCTTTGAAACACAAGAGACTCAACCGTAATAAAGTAAAACTACAACGATTCACACGAATTAATGGAATTCACCGTTGGGAAAACACACTCTCCGTTGTAAATTCCATTTTGGCATAAAGAAGGTGTAAACAAAAAGAACAGAAGCAGAAAGGGTAGGCGCATATATTCCTAATATTCTGCAATTCGCCGCTAAAAAAGGAAGAAACGAAAACGTCTCGATGCGGGTCCTTTGTCGGATCGTTAAGCGGCTTTGTTGGGATGATTTACACGCGTCGGTCTTATATATAGGTGGTTCGTTCTCTTCCTTCGGCGTTATATTCCTTTACGTCCAATTGATTATTATTATACTCTTGCTGCTTTCTGCTGTGTTGTTGCTGCTGACCTCGACATTTTCGGTTGTGTATAGTTTCGCTGAAAAACGCACACCTCTGCCCCTCCGTTTCGATGTGAATATTTTCTTTTCCTTTTTTATATTTGGAATAATAAAATATACAGTTTTTAACTCGTTTTATAAAATTGACTATACCAAATTGGTTGCTACATTGGCATTACTATGTAACCGAATAATGATATAATTGTAGTAAACCTTTTAACTATTATTTATTTATTATCAATATTTTTCAATAATTTTTTAGTACGAATGTACGAATTATTTGACGAATACTATATCATTTTTATTTATATCTTATTATAATCACATATAATGATCTATGATCACGTATAATTTAACAGAAAGGTAATTCTAATTTCTAGAAATAATCATGCATTAAAAAATTAATACGCAATACCAAAGAATTGGATATTTTACTAAACAATTTTCAAAATTTTCTTTAGATTTATTTTTTACATCGATTTGATTCCAGTACCATATTTATTTAAAATAAATATAAATAATAAATCTTGCAAATGAACTTTGAATATTTTTCTTCTTTTAATTTTAATAATTAAGCTAGTTTTATAAATGTAAATCTACTTTGAAAAAATGTATATAATAAAACACAACGCTATTTAGTATTCGATCTATTTAGCATGCGTAAATTATATTTGAATATGCTACACTAATTGAATATAATATTCTAATACACAAAAGTACATAAATTAATACAAGTACGTAAATAAATACAAACTTATTAAAACGTTACATTATATAATTAAAAATTACACTCATTAGATTTTAAATTAGAAAAACGTATAATTTCTTAAGCAAATTATTATTGATTGAATTGATCAAATTTGAAAAGGTAATAAGGCAAAGAAAAATGGATAAGGAAAGCCTTTTTCTTTTCGTTTCGTTATGAAAAAATCCTATTATTATGACAATATTTCGTCTACCATTTAAGATATAAATATTTTCTATTTGAAAAATAAAATTGGCAAAAGTGAAAGAACATGTACTTTCCGTCGTTACTATGAATACGTCCATCACCAAACTAGACAAGGCTTTTCGCGTCTCGAAAGTGTCACGTCGCGTTAATGCGATCGACAGCTTTTGTTTCCGCCTTTCGTGTATCAGTTGTCTTCCTCCCTCCGTTTCAAAAATAGTTTGTCACGGCCGTTGAACAAAAGGCCGCAGGTAGTTAATCATGTATCGCAAATCATGAAAGAGGAAGGAAAAAATACTACGTCGTACGCAAGTCAAACACTTATTTTACATTCGGAAGAGAAAACTTGGTACTTATGCACGTATAAATGCGACAGTGAGTTGGAGTATTGATGTGTTTTTGGATTTTTTCGCGGAAATTCCAATCTAAGCTCACAACGGTAAAATAATGGTGTATCTACAGACACTTGAAATAATAAAAAATCTTGACATTACAAAAAATATAACTTAATTTATAAATTAATATGTGTAAGTTAACAATTTTCCTGAAGTCTTTGTCACTTTCAAAAACATAAAAATCATTATATTATATATATTTATCGTCAATAACATCTGTGCAATGAAAAAATTTAATCTTTTATTACAACCCTCTCAGCTATTAAGATAAAGCTTAAATTATTATTTATGTCAATTTGTAAAACAATCGCGATAAACATACTATATAAGATGTACGTTAAAAATACACAAGTATTAGTTAATATAATATATAATATAATATATAATATAATACGTATTATAATATAATACATAATCGAATACATAAACAAAATGTTTATCGGAAGTCACGTAGATTATATGAGAAACAATGAATATTATTGTCATAAAAACCACTGTACCTCCGAACATTTGCACTATTTTTTAATATAGTATTAATTATTAAGATTCATATGAATTACTTTATAAAATATTGATTCGTATAAATTTAGTTTTTAATTTAATAAATAGCTTAATTACAATTACTTTTTATTTTGATTAATTTTACTACAATGGTCCAGATGTGGATGCTTTTATTACAGTCCGATATGTAGTATATCAAACTGGTATCGTGAACTAAAGGAATATGATATTTTTATTTTTAATGGAATATTTTATGTTATCGAATTTATATTGAATCGTTTTCTGAGAATGAATTTAATAATATATAGAATAAATTTTCTGTCAACATTTACTATGTAAGTAACTGAGCGATATTTTGAAACGTTGCTTAAGAAATTAATATTTTGAATGTGGAAATTTTATTGGTTTACCACAATCATTATTTATTATTGATTTTTTAATATAAATATAAACATAAAACATTCATGAATAATTAGAATCTTAGTATTTCGAAAATAATTATAACGAAACTAAAACTAAAACCTCTACTTTTATTGCAATTCAATTTCTGAATTCTATTTTATATTAAAAGAATATCGATAAGAAATACATATTGTAATCAGATATTTTAATATTTGTTGCATATGAATTTGCAAAGCAGTAATAATTGTTAGTATAATGTTAACCCTTAAATCTTTCTTATCACAAACGATATCTAATTGTTTTCGTGAATATTTCGTTAATATACTTCATTATCTAAGAATGTTAATGAATAAAAATATGCTTTTCGATCAACTCTCTTAATGTACTATATACTATTTATAATTAATCGTTCAACTATATAAGTATGTAATATATTTTATAATAATTCTATATAACATATAGTAATGTAGTTTTTTGTGTGTACGTATGTGTGTGTGTGTGTGTGTGTGTGTGTATATATATATCGTAATTTATTTTTAATGTGCAATGTAATTCATTACTAAGATTGATATTGCAATATAATTTTGACATAAAAGATAAGAAAGAGAAAAGAATTTTTGGTATCCTACTTTAGTAATGAATGTCCCTTAGAAAATTGTAATGATTCAATTTATCTATAGTAGACATAAGATATTTACGTATAGATCTTTAAAAAATTAAAATCCCTTTATTAAAAATTAACTAACTCAATATATATATATATATATATAAGACTTTATAAATAGATTATTGGAATAATTCTTTGAAGTTTATAACTAAAATTTTTAGTTTTTTACAAGTACAAAAAAAAAGTTAAGAATAGAGTATTATATAATTATCAAAAAATTATGCAGCTAATCCTAATTAAAGCAAACCAATGTTAATTGATTCAAACGTAGAGCTCCATCGAACATTTTGCTTTATGATTCACCTCAAGGGGATAAGTTAAGAGATTTAACAAACAGGAAAACCATTAAAAAGCCTAATAAAAATATCCATTGACGTAACCAGAAAAAAAAGAAAATAATCCTAATCCTTAATACCAACGTTATATCTAATGCTGTAACACTGGTCACGTATTTTACTGAGAAAATAACGAGTTTAAATTTAAATTTATCTGCGCGTGTTACAGCGCTCGGTAAATATCGCAAAAAAGATATTGAAAATTAATATACTTTTTAAAAAATAAACGCAAAAGTCTCACCTGTGCAGGAGCAGTGAGTCCGGCCGACATAGCCGCAGCCGATTGCTGGGCAGCTGCTGCCGCGGCCGCAGCCATACTTGCGGCTGAAAGTGATCCATAAGCCGCCGCCGGTCCGTAGTACGAGCTCATGCTCGCCTGTCCGATTCCGCCGGGCATACCTGAAAAGTAAACGAACAGATGTAATTGGCGATCTGTGAATTTGCATTGTTCGCTTATCACAGAGGTGCAGCAAGAGGAAATGGAGAAGGAGTCGTTTGTTGGAAATCGATGGAAATCGAATTATAATTCGCGATGATGTTTTCAATAATTTCAATAATTTCAATAATTTCTAGTAGTTTATAATACTTAATTTATTCTTCGTATTAAAAAGAAGTTAAGCTCTGAATTCCTAGAAGAATTTGCAAAGTACGTATTCTAACGGTACAATAACAATAATCTGATTTTAGACCTGCACTTTGTATTGCTTCATTTACACAGAAACTGACTAATTATCAACGATTAGAATTTAACCGAATCATCATTCAATCGAAGCCTTACTAAAAAGCTCTTATTTTAATAAGAGTTAATAGGCTCTCTTTTCTTTCTCCGTATCGTTTAACTTCATCGAATAATGCTGTATGTGATATTTAATTGAGCTCTATGCCTAAAATGTTATCAGCGCAATAATTTTAACGTATCATCATTTTAGATTAGCTTCATTTATTATGAATTAGTGACATTCCAAAATAATGAATTTTATATATTTATGCGTAAATTCTTGAATTAATAAACATCTTTTCATTACCATTTCGGTTACTTCCTGTTTCATACAAGCTCGTATCTAAGCAGCCCTTATCGAATAAAATTCATCTCTTCGCACTAACATTATGCCTTCTTGACTCTTTATACACCGAGAAACATTTGTATTATGAAACAAAAGACACGCAAAATAAAAATAAAGGCATAGAAGAAGCAGGAATAAGAGAGTAAGAGAAACGTAAGAGAGAAGGGAGAGAGCAAACCAAGTTCCCTAAGAAATTATAAACAAAAAGAAAGGGAATCTGAGTCATTTGAGCAAATCAATCGACGTGCGGAAGAGAGAGAGCGTGAGTGTGAAAGGGGGGGGGGAAACAGAACGCACGCGAATACCAGGAAAATAGATAGAAGGGTAAAACAGAGATATATTGTTGTCCGAAAGTCGAAGGCAGCGATCGAAAGGCACGTCGCTCATTTATGACCCGAGACTCACATTTAAAAAGGCGTGAGCGAAGGCACGAACTGATTGGCGTTGAGGCACCGCAAGATTTATGGTTGCCAAGAAGACCAAGAATCAAAAAATCAGGCATTCTCTCTATACGTGCCTCGCAAAAGTCATTTCATATTGTTAAAAACAGACTTCAGTGAAAATTTATTTCGACTTTGGCAGTGTGTCGATGAACAAAATGGCTTTTACCAGCAACATTTGTTTGCTTATCGGGTTTTCAAACGTATTTCCTTATGAATTCTTCAGAACTTGTATTTAATTTATTATCATACGAACAATCCAACTCACTCTGCGTTATTGCGGTAACACGCGGTAGACTCTGTTCGTTAATACTGATTTATATGTAAAATATTACTTGACTGCTATGAAAGGAAAATAACGATATTCAAATATTTCATTATTTTGAAAAACGCTTATTTTCAACGTGTTTCAAGTTTAAATATAAACGAATAAGTTGAAAAATTATTATATTATTATATCTAGTTGAAAATTTGTAAATTTATTTGGAATTATAAAATTAGAAAACTTGTTCAAAATTATATAATTTTTTTTTTATAAAGTATATAAAGTTATGCTTCACTTAAAATGCATTCAATTACTTTGTACATTTTTTTAATATATCATTTTGAAACATTTACGTTGTTATCAATTTTAATAAACTTTATTTTTAATTTAAAGCGTAATATTATGATGCAATAAGATTTATTGCATCATATGAAACAAATAAGATTTATGATTCATGCTCATAATTTGTACGACATATATTGTATCATAATATATTTTTCAATTCAGAAGTTTTAGTACCGCATTAAATTGACAATCACTACAGAGCCAATGATATGATCGACATAAAGCTTCTCGTTATTAATAAATCGACACAACCCGGCTATAACAAGATAGTTCTCACAAAATCCTGATCAAGAAAAATAAGGAAGCTAAAGAGAGTACGAAGAATAATTTAATGTATCAAAAATAAGAAACGCCACGAATTATCATCTCGCGCACAAAACTATCAGCCCATTGCCATCGAAGGGACGTCCTGTTCAATGAAGCTTTAAAATGAGAGTCAAGAGGCGCAAGAAATCCAAACAACTAAAGAAGAGAAATTATGATGGTGACTGCTACCAGTTTCGCCTGATAATTACACCCTATGGGCCATCTTTGTTTTCTTATGTATGCGATGCAAAGTGGATAAATATCGTAAAAGATGCTTTTGTAATGACTAAAAGTCTAGATAGGTTTATTCAAAGAATCTAAATCGTTAAGTATCATTTAAATGCATGTAATTCCTAATTTTATCTAAATTTTTTCTAGAAATAAACTATCATCTTATAATTGTAATATATTTAAGTTTTTTTTAAGTTTTAGATATTTATATTTAAATTAAATTAATTACCTATTATATCAAGAGGTAATAGTTCCCTAGCAAAAGTATTACGCGATCAAGCTAACAAATTTAAATGATGACGAAGATATACTTTAATCTTTTATATTAATTTACGAATTTGATATATTAAAAAATATATTTATTACATAGATGTGAACAGGCGACTAACGTAATAAATGCAATAAAAGCACCTTGATATATTGTCTTGATGTAATTCAAGAATTTTATTCATTATGAAATGAAAAATGAGGTGCTAAGTGTCAATATTATTAATAAATAAAATTATAGTGTATATATATATATTCAGGCATCGTAAATTATCTTTCGCTAAATAGCTACTTACTTATACCAAGACATTGCTACTGATATTTCATATAATGAGCGTAGTTCGCTGGTAAATTCTTTTTCAATTTTAAACAATCGATGGAGTAAGATTGAACGATCCGCTAGTATACATTTTCAGACGCGCACATATTCCGAATGAACCCTTCAATTGAGCATGCACCAGTAGATAGCCTTTCAATTTTGGCGCATCGCACTTCCCCACTATTCATCTATGCGTCGAAAATATTTAGCCGTTCGTAAACCGGCTGCGCGCAATAACGTTGTTCACTTAAGGCCAGGACAAAAGTTATCGGCGTGTCTCTCGTTTTGCTCGGTTGCCCATCAACGCGGGGGCGCCAGACAATTAGTGATGCTGCATCTGTCGAGTGCGCGTACAGCGAACAGATGTCCGCATGGATCCGCGTTACGTGCTGCCGGGGTTCTTACATCGTTCGCCGTTTCCTTTTTTTATTTACTGCGTGCACGGTTTACACGGATACAGCGTTTGTCGGCTTGGGCATTGTTTGGAGCCATTGTTTTCGTGGACCTATTATTACGCAATCTTGCAGGCTCTCAGTTCGAAATCGCTCAATAGACTCCGGCAAAAGCTGGAGTAGGCGCAATAAAGATCGGGCGTTTGTACAAGGAAGGTATGGGCGAGTGATATAGTTTTTGAAAGTCGATGATGAGAATGGAAACAGAGAGACAGGGCGAGAGATGGTACGAGTTGATGCTATGCCTGCAACCATAATGAAAGGTGAGAGCCAATTTTAAAATAGTTGGACTGACTATCGGCTTGTTACTTGCTAGACATAAAAGAATTACACGCAGGAAAAAGTTTCCTTAGTTAATACCGAAACTTAATGTCATTTTAAATAATAGCATTAGTTCCGTCTTTTATAGGTGTCTCAAACTACTATTTTATGTTTAGACTACGTTCAGTATGAACACACAGATTATTTATGTAGCTTCAAGAATATTAGTCGAGGCTCCAGATTATACCTAAGTCATTATTAGATCATCTAGATTTTTGTAAATATCATGAAGTATAAGTATTAATTCAAGGAATTATTTTTAGTCTTATTATAAAATAAAAAGTCATTCATTTATTGTTCACTTCAGTAACTTTGCACTGACTATAATATTCCGTAGATATTATTATTGGAATTTTGATCTCCTTTACAAAACTGAAAATACTAAAATTAGTATCGAAAAATCAAGCTTGATCAATTTCAAGAATATACTATATTTTAGTTATTTACTTTCCAAAAATTTATTTTCATTTAGACATGTTAAGCTAAAAATAAAATTATCATAACAAAATCTTTTTTAAAAATGTATTGGATTCTATTTCAAAAGCATTTAACAAACATTTTCCAATATTAAAACGTTCACTAATTCTGAATTTCGGCACCTCTCAAAAATTGATTTAAATATTAAATTTAAATGACATTATTCCAACATTTTCAATACTCGATATATATTCATAATTGAGCTGACTTTTAATATCGAGGATTGAAATAAAACAATACATGTGAGTGGGTAGAAAAGATACATAGATAATTGAAAAGGAGAGAATGAGTATTGAATATAAAAAAGGATAAGAGTGTGTACGTGTCCCCTGGCTTCTCAATTACGACTCAAGTATGTGCTGCACACTTTTTTTATCTCTCTGCGAACTTCGGTCTGAAGGGCGTAGATACTTTTTCTAATGATCTTGATTATCGTTATACGGTTGGGCTTTTCTGGTTAGCTATAGATATTTTATGAAGTGTTGGGTAATTAAAAACGAAATTGATTGACGTTAAGTACGTGAATACACTTTTAAGCAGTCTTATTAACTAATGGCAATCTAGCTATGTAAGATTTAGTTAAGTAATATTATCTCTTTAAAAAAAAAGATTAAATTATTACAGTAATAGCTTGGTTTTGTGCAAACTCATTTCATTTGATCAATCATTTAACTTTATTTCAAACAATCTGTTACTTTATTAAAATTAAAATATAAATCATTGTATTTATTTTTTCCTGTAAACCAAAATTAACTTAAAATTAAATTAAATAAAAATTGAAATAAATTGCTATTAGTTATGCGGAGAAATATTCATTAAAAACAGAAAGGATAAGTATTGAAAAGTCGAATTTAATTATTCTAATTATTGAATAAATTTACCCGGAGTAACAGGATTTTATGACATGAGTTTTCGTAAAAATTAATAGAAAATATATTATTAAACGGTAATTCTATTTCAAAGCATTTGTGAAGAATTAATAAATTTAGAATGAGAATGTAAAAAGAATATAAAGTAGTGAAAGTATGTGCACTATAAATCAATTTTATGCAACTGTACTCATATTTTTAACTTTAAGAAAATGTAATCCAAACAAAACGTGACTTTATATATATTTGAAAAAAAGCTGATAAAACTGTGTAAAACTAAAAACCTAAAATTCACTACTCAGTAAAATCCTTACAAAACAATATATTTAATGAACATATTACTGCCGATTCCTATGTACAAATGTGTACCGTTGGTCAATAAAACTGTTAAAAGTTAAAACATTTTATTAGGAAAGAAACAAAAAGTGTAAATGAATTAATTTTATGCTAATTACATAAATCACCGTAGACGCTTAATTTGTATACGCAATCGGACTCCTCAAGTACATAATTTTCATTAAAGCGAAGGAGCAGAACAAGAAAGAAGCAACCAATATTAAAAAATGAACTCGCCAGCAGGATTGAATCGAGCACTGAAAAATATTTACGACGACGCAATAAATCCGAAAATCGCGACTAACCCGATTAAGGCCTTGGCTCGCCATGTACGCGCGCGCGTAATCGCGATATAAATCGTGCAGTCGTCGTCCCGGCGAAAGTCAGCTCACGAGGATGTATCGGCTGCTGGCACGCGAGGGCATAAAGCTGTCGGCTAGCCGATTATTTATCGGATTGTCTTAGTCCGCGCCGGGGCGTCGCTTCCTCCCGAAGTCCTCGACTCCTTTCCCGACGCGTGCCTACGTTTCTGTCACTGCCAGAGGCGTGTGAGCTTATGTCCCAGCAAAATTGCCTACGGACTCTGTCTATCGACCTGTCGAGTACTTTAGTCGCTGAAGTAGACACTGTCATTGTGTCGGCTTACGTGGTTGTGAGTTTCAACGAAGCTTCAAGATCGAGCGTTGAATACTTGTTTTTTAACTTATAGGGATCCTTCATTTTGAGAAACAGGATAACTGGTAACTGCGTGATTTTATAAATCAAATTGGTAACTTTACATTAGTTAATGACCTTTTTTTACCTATTTTTAAGATTATCTTATCCACTTAGTCAAACTTTTTCAGGCTTTGTGTAATTTCGATTCTACGTACACGAGGAAAAAATGTCATGTAATTGTTTTCTGGAACCTTGCGATGTTAATATTACAAAACGAACAGGATTATTCAAATTTCTATGACTCTAATTTATGATATAATAATAACGTTAATAGTTTTCATTTTTTATTCAATAATTTTTAAATTAATCAAACATCTCACAGAATATACTTATTGCTGTCAGTGCTGATCCAAACAAATTTTTGTTCGTTCTAATTTCAAATTAACTTTCATTGCAGAAGTAGAGGATAAACGAAAATTTTTACATTAGGGAATCAATAAAGTTTTCCGATAAACAATTTGTATTTTATAAAATCATAAATATTGATGATATATAATAATACTTTTGTATGTTTTTTTTTTTACAAATGTATGCATTATTAATAAACTAGATATATAATAATGTGTAAGCTAAAATATCAACATTTAGAGTTAAGAATTATCAAAATTAGATTATAAAGGTGTTTTATTTGATCACTTACTGGCTCTTAGAGCGTCCATAGGTACACTGGGATAAGGGATACTGTAGGGGTAACCCTCTTTACGGTGAGTCTTTGGCTTTCTTCGTGGCCTGTATTTGTAATCTGGATGCTCTTTCATGTGCATTGCCCTTAACCTTTTGGCTTCATCGATAAAAGGTAGCTTCTCCTCCTCGGTCAAGAGCTTCCATTCCGCACCTGTAAACATTATTATACACCGCATTTAGTTTAAGAACGATTGATTTCAAGTTGGACTCGAGTAGAACCTTTTCCAGTTTATAAAAATAAATTATAAATACTTATCAGTATTATAAATTTTTATGAAATGTCTAAGATGAAATATGTAAAAAATATATTTATGTAATTGCAATTTAAAAGAAAAAAGCCGTATATGTAATTGATATTGACACAAGATTATGTATAAATTATTTATAAAAGTAGATGTGAATACAGAAATGCTTGCTTTTTAAAAATTTTTCATACAAATACAGCTAGTTATACGTTATTAAATATTTATACGACATTCAGACTTGTGCGTTACAAACAATAACAATTCTACAATCATTCTGAAGACATCATTTTTCTACATAAAGAAAAATAGAAAATTTTCATGCTGGAGGTAATCGGAGAAAACGAGCTTAGCTTAAACCAGCCGTCCCACTCATTCGACATAAGATGCATTGAATCGAAGACACTCTACGTGACGTTCCTCTTTCGTCCGTGTCATTCAACAAACTCGCAGGCAGTGACAAAGAGTAAAAAAAACCAAAGCATTACAAATGCACGCGAACAAAAATACGCGACGATGAAGAAGGAGCGGAAGGAGACAGATAGATCGTGCACACAAAAAGCTTGCGAGTACAATACATCGCACCTAGCTGTGTTCGCCATTGAAAGTCGGGATGGTCTAACAAACTGCGCTAGCTTGGCCCGTAGCCGTGTGCGCGATTTTCAGGACTAAAAATTAATTACCACTTGTTGTGTGAAGCGACTCGAACAAAGATCGCTCGCGCTCGTCGACGCGTGGCTGTGTGCGCGCGCGCGTATCCTGGTAGCAGGGAATTCGTGGAGTTCGAAACTCTCAGTGCGCGAGTCAGCGAGACGGAAATGCACGAGGAGGAGCTGCCGCATACGTGTGCATATATGTAATCCGGTAGTAAGAGAGAGAAAGAAGGAGATAGAACGACAGAGGGCGAGAGAAAACGTGAAAGGGGAGGGCGCACGATTGTATAACGCGTATATCTGAAGAACGGATGAAAGAGACACGAGAGAAAAGGTGCGAAATTCAAGAGCTGTGCTTACGCCAGAAAGAATTTTATTTTGTCTATGTGAAAAGTCGGATGCTGTCTGGTGATGCAAAGTCTTGCATTAAACGATATAATGAAGCTGCTTTCATTTGAAATTATATGTCGGATGGATTTGGAAAATGTTGACACCAATATGCGTAAACATCATTTAATAATAATTTAATTTTAATTATAATACACGCACACGCACGCACACACACACATTGACATTAACATTGAATATATCGAAAGTATGAGCAAAGATTTTTCGAATAGAGCTTAGAATTTTTCTTTAATTCGTAGATGAAAATAAAATTGCAACTATCAATTAAATAAATATTTATATAAATTTTATTTGATTTCGTTAAAATTATAACTCATTTATCATCAATGATTTTAGACGATAGAAAGAAAAAATCAGTATCAGTCTTACAATTTTTCGTTGCAACAATTGATAATTCATTTGAAAAAGTAAAATAAATTATTTAAGCAATTCGAGACTGCCAGAAAAGTGAAAAAGGCAAGCGGGCGTATACAAATATGCAGACGTACACGCATCGAAGGAGTTATAGAAGGAAACCGATGGAGAACACGTTACCAAGGCATCGCAATCCGAGCGAGTAGCGGCAGTGTTGCGCACGTGCTACGACAATGGAGAACAAAGCTTGGTGCTGACGGAGCTGACAATAAGAGAACGACGACTAGACGGCATCGCAATGCAAAGAACAGCTTCCTGAGAATCAAACTCTCAACCAATTCGCTCTATGGGTTCAAACCCCTTGAATTTCCTACGATTTAATGAAAAGATTTGTACCATAGTCGTTGGAATAAAAAAAAAGACGCGGTAGAGTAATTTAATTCAAATTTTAAGCCGAAAAATGATTGCCTGTGAACTATTTTCTTCTTCATCCTCAATCGTTTTATGCAATAACGTAAAGCGATACCAAAGCACGTAATGAAATGAGATCTTCTCCATATTTTCATGATAAACATCTTACATGGCATATCCACCCCTAGTATTTCGAGTTTCCGGACCCGTAGAAGCTCGTCATATTCATTGCTGCATTTAAAGGTGGACAATTGGACACATTTAAGCACAAGAAGTGGGATGTTGTGTATCAGACAACAAAGGTGTGACAGTTGTTCACTCAAAGATTTTCAATAATCTCAAATTTAAATTTTAAGTGGAATGGTGAACTGAGACAACGGATTTTTACCAGTGAATAATAATGTGACAATGTTCCATTATTATCGGACCAATTCACCTTAAATGTCGTTTTCAACTAACGGAAATAAGACCACATACGTATTTAACGTAGATTTCTTTTCTATTGACAAAATATTCACATACAGCTGATTCTTCATTCAGATTAAACAGGCACTTCTAGTAAGAATGAAATCAGTTTTCAAGCATAGAGACTATGAATATGAAATTATATTGTTTTCTTTAAATACGATATATACATTTTATGATGCTATAATTTCTTAATATTTTTAAATGAAATGATAGAGGATGGAATTATATTAATATCAATTAATCAAGGTTGAATTTGAAAAGTTTATATCTCAAATGAATAAATAACCTAAAATAATTTTATCTGCAAATATTTTTAAAACATTTTATAGAGTTCAAAATTGGATATAATTAGATATAATATTCTAATATTTTTCTACAGTCAATTTATTTTGTAAAATAATTTTCAGTATTACTTTAATTAGTATATTACTTTTTATTATTAATATCATTATATTACTTTAATATCATAGCCATACCTGCTACCTTCACTATTTAATTATAAGCTCTATTTCTTTATGTTTGTTATAGTTATTGAAAATGTACCTTGGTGAAATCTATTGGATTAAACTACTTAAATAATCCATATTACAGTAGCAGGAACATTAGTCTCATTACGAACTGAATAACTATATAACTTGCGTTCTATTCGAATAACCGATACTTGGGAACGTAAACTAAGTTCCCCCAATAAAATACAGTTTCACTTAGAAGTCTAGAAATTTTCTACATAAGTGAACAAACAAGTTTTAGCTCAATACATTTTTATCCTTTTCATTCCTTACGATACCTATGTAGTTGCATTTTTGTCTTTCCCTAGTTAGAATTCACTTTGCTTACTCATTTATGATTTATTTTTGTTTTTTTCTATCTTATTGTTTCGACTCCCCTTGTGCGTTTATCTCCTTATATACTTTTTTATTTTATCGAACACGTAATTCAACTCTCGGTGCGACCGAGCTTTTATTAAATACTATCTTAATCTTACGCGTGGCTATAATAGAATTTAATAATCTAACCTATTATTTCGTTAACTGTAATGATGATTCATCAGGTTGTACAAAAAGTGACGTTAAACACTTTTTCGGATAAATCTATATATTGTTAATAAATATCATTTAATCAATTATATCAATTTCAATGTAATGTAGAAACTAACATAACAATTTATTGACAATTTCTATTAAAATAAATTGTATTTTTTTTAGTTAAGAGCGATATATAAGTTTTTATTTCTAAAAGAGTGTAAGTTATGAATGATATTAACTAATTATAGTTTATTAAGGGTCTACTAAACTTTTCGAAACTGTCCTAATTTATACAATAAATTGATGAACATTAAAATAATATTTATTACAAATCAAAAATCTGTATAACGTTATTCTAATAATAATGAATAATGAATGTTATTGTAATTATAATACAAACGTAATTCTTACTCAAGTGAAATTTAATTTAACTTTTAAGTTAATAGTCTAAAATTCATTGAACACAGAGTATAACAACAACTAAATTAAACCATTAAAACTCAGTTAACCATAAAAACCATTTTGCGCCCTCGCCTGATCTATAAATTAATCATATCTGTAAATGTACGCGTACTTACATCTGTACTTATATACGCGGCATATAGAAGTAGTAGTTGAACGAGCTTCTCTCATATTCAACAATGGGGTAAAAGTTGCCACAGGCTTGTTTGATCGAGAGATTCACACACAGTCGAAGAGACAATACGCGAATGTGATGGCTCAAAACGGAGTTTAGGAGAGCGACCTCGAGAAAGGATTTTTAGTTCCCGAAAGAGACAATGTCACGAAGATAATAAAGCCCCCTTTTTTGCATTCCTTCGTGTCTATTTCTATGTATAGCTTTATTGGAATACTATACGCTCTTCCTGAACATCTTCCATGTTGCCTTTTTTTACATGATATAAGCGATGCAGGTATGGGATGAAAGTGTTTGTTTTATACTCAGTGGAGTCACTGAGTATAAAACGAACATCTCCATGGAAAATTGAACCGGCTAAACATTCATGTAAAATCCTGAACATTCGTATATATTTCGTCAAAGATCAAAATGTTCTTTATTTCTTATTAATCTACTATTGAGAGTATTACTTTGCTAGCAATCTAGCAATCAATATGATAACATTCAAAATGATTCAATACTATTGACATTACATTAAAATTCACTTATACATACAAAATAATGGCATAATAATAGATTAGACATTATTAAACGAGCATAATTAAAAATCACATATATAATTATTGTAATTATTATAAATTTCTATAATTTGTAATAATATAGGGCTATTTAGTCTCAAGGCAGTTTTGTTCGTGGTTTTATTGTGTTTATAATGCTTCTTACTGATAAGAGGCATGTAGTAAGAAAAAGAATGAACTAACTGGAACATAAGATGACTTATTATACAGTGAAACAAAGAAACTTCGAAATAATAAGACTTTCTCCAAAGTAAAATATCAAATAAGAATATTAGAAATGTGTAGTATTTTTAATTTTCGGTAATTTAGATTTTGTTCAATTTTTTCAGCATAAGAATGAAAGTGAATAAATTTATATTTATTCTTCTGTTCAAAGAAATTTTTCAAAATTATTTCTTAAAGTTCCTTATACATAAAATTTGATAAGTTACTTAAAATTCTAGTTACCAATAATAAAAAAGTTACAAATCTAATTAATTGTATCCTATATCAATATTTAATTTTTGTAAGATGTACATTCATCATAGTATATTTTAACGAACATAAATTATTAAATAAATTATTTGGATTGGTAAAAATTTTATGTACACAAGTTATAAATTAAAGATGAAATATGTCGTTTTTATAAATATTAATTTTTAACTATTTGATTCTGAAAATCTAATTTCTATTACAGAATGACATTTTTATTCATTAGGTCAGATTTACTATTTAATAGTATTCATTTAAATTCACCTCGTAAAATATATTTAAAATATTTTAATTTTTTATTTTATATTGACCTAGAATATTTTATATATTTCATGTAATACATACATGTAATACATTATATATTTCATGTATAATACATAATCAAGTTAAATTTTATATAATCTTTTAATTATTGTGTTTTTGTTTATTTACTACGATAAACATTTAAATACTACTTTTGTTGTAACAAGCACTGAATATATTTCGAAAATCTTCCTAATTTTTGTCTTTATTTATTACAATACAGACGGTGTATATAATACATACCTTTATCATGTGGAACTTTAAGAATATTATAAATTAAGAATATTGGTACTTTTTAAGATCTTAAAATAATATGGAGGTAAAATAACTGACATTATAATATTTCATTTTTTAAATCTAATTATCCCTATTTTTATTCCTTCAATAACAAGTCTTGTATAAATCTCAAAGACGTAAATATTCTTAAAAAAAGTATTTTAAATATAAAAATATAAAAAAATATTCTGAGTAATATAATACATATAATATAATACATAATAGTAATATTAACACTAATTCATTTTTGAATTTGTAACGTATTTTATTCATTATATAATTTTATAATTACATTCTAACTAATAAAGTAATTAAATTATATTAATTTAATTTTAAATATCATATAAATACTTTTAATTATCAGAAGAGTCAATTTCAAAAATTAACTCATCAACAGCAATTATAACGAAAAAACTAACGTTAGTAAAATGCACTCACAAATTTGATTCTCAAAAATTTATACACCTTAAACGAACAGCATATATATCCATGAGTCTTTTCACATGCAAATGCGACAGAAACGTGGAAAAGAAAAAGAAAATGTCAAGAAAAAGGAAGAATTAAACGTACATCGAAGAACAACGTCCAGAAAAACAGGGAAAATGAAGAAACAAGCACTGTAAAAGAAAGGAGAGTGCAAAGGGCAACGCAGAAAAAACATAAGAGAGTGAAAAAAATGAAATGATGTAAACAAAGGAAAAAGTCAAGGGAGAGAAAATGGAAGATAAAAGCTGGAGAACGAGAGTAGAGACGAGAATATTTGCTTAGAACAATGGGGTCTGGTCTTTCCTCCTCTACCTTCATACATTACCTCCAAAAGCAGAAGAGATCCTAAGAGAGTGAGTGAGAAACAGAGAGAGAATTTGAGGCTGAACTTAAAGCATAATGGCGCCTGCTTCTCCTCTCTTTCGCTGCGAGGCGAACAATACCGTTTATTTAACATCGTTTAAAAATACAAAGCCTGTTAATTAATGGATGGGGGTGAACAGAGTGAGAGAGGGAGAAAGAGAGGAAGAGGAAGTCGGCGCCAGTCAGAGGCGTGAGGAGATGGAACGAACGACGTCGACGAGGATGAGGACGACGACGAGGATGAGGAATACGACGAAAGTCAAGTCGACTTTCGTCGGCGGCTTTTATCGGTGGCCATTGTCAGAGTCGCACTCAACTGCTCTATCGTCTTCGGGTAAGCGAATGCATGGGTATAACTTTTAATCTTCAATAAATCTTTTTTTCATTTCAATGTGTGGATTAGACGAGAGTTAGTAGTCATAATTATTTATTATTACCTACACACGTATATGCATGCAAACGTGTGTGTGTATCTGTGCGTGCATTTTTTGCATTATTCATAAATTATTATATTAACATTATCATTGCTAGAAAATGTAAGAAAATATAGGTTATATATTATTATACTTATTATTATAAATTTAAAAAGTAATATTAAAGAATAATTGCGTATAATTTAAACAGATGTTTAAATTTAAAGATGTAGGATTAAAAAAAAGATTTTTTAATAACATTCTAACGAGGTGTAAAATAAAAAGAATCAACGTTCTTTCAGATTTTATTTAACTCTTCTTTGAAAAATTGTTGCCACAAATAAAACAAGAGGTACTTTACAATGTAACATTACTTTTTTACAATGAAGTAAAACAACAAAAATATAAAATAGATACATAATTGAATCTTAAAAGTTAGAGAAGTCATCGGAAAATAATTTCACTAATAATGAATAATTAATTTTTTCATCTTCATAAAAAGAAGTCAGAAGTTATATAAAAAAGAAAAAGAAAAGAAAAAAGAAAGAATAAGTTCTATAATAGAGACGAATGAAGAACTGGTGCTAATAACAAGAATCAGTGTCACAAAGAACATGAAGTGTAACTTTTGCACAGAGATAAAAGTTTAGAGTCTCCAAAAAGAGATAGTAGAGAATAGAGTGTGAGAGGGGGGGACAGACTGCAAGAAGATGAGAGACTTTAGAGAGAGATTTGCGAAATGAATCGCGTAGTAACTATCTGTAACATTACGATACTAGGGACTATGAAGGAGACAATGTGCACGAACGAATGACAAAGTCGCGCGACGATGCAAACAAAAAATCAGAGAAAAAAAGCTCGGTCGTGAGAAAGTAAGCGCATTTTTGTACTTGTGAGTTCAGTTAAGATGGGTGAAAATCAGGAAAGAAGAAGAGTCACACAGTAGAAAGTAAATGAGACACTCTAAAAGAATAATAGACTCGTTATAGTTAATAAATGTTTTAAAAAATATTTAGCACACGAGAGGCTTGAAATCTGGTTGAATAATTCTATAATTAAATTGACCCAAACTTGACATTAGCACAATTCTCTATCAGCATAGTTTTAATAAGTTTTATTTATCTCATAATTATCTTAAATCTTAATCATAAAATAAATCATATCTTAAGTATAATAATTATTTTTTTAATTACATACAAATATGAAAAGCAAAATGATAATTTTATTCTACGCTTTATTTTAACACAATAAGCATAAATTCTGATTTCATTTTATTGCTCGAAATAGTAAAATAATAAATTTATGCCTTTATTTGAAACTAAGCTAAAGCTGAGAGAAACATCAGAAACAACAAGAAAGAAGAATAATAAAAGGTGTAAGAGAGAGAGAGAGAGATAAAGTGAGAGAGTTAGTGGAAGTGTAAACAAGTTACCAGAGTCGTCGAGATATTTCTTTACATCTTCTTTTTTGCATGCAGTTGCTTTTTATCTTCTTTTTTCTGCGCACATATTATGTGGAATTAAAAATAATCGTTCCCCGGGCATAGACTTCTCTAGAGTTTCTCCCTGGCTTTTATGTATAGCGCAAGATAACGCGGAATAGACCACAGATTTTTACCGCGAATTTGTTGGTATATAGCAAACTCTTGTGCGACCCCTTTTTTATTTTAAGCGGAATAATCTCTCTCATCGTTAGCAAGATCATTTTTCAACGCATAACCTATTAACGCGTGTTCGTACAATATTTCAAAATTATTATATCAATTTCAACTCTAGAATATTTATTTACAACAATTTCTGATACTAAACAAGGATAACCAAAAATACTTGATGCACTTCTCTATAATTAAATGATTTCTTTTCCTATAGTTATATCATACCAATATCATTTCTTGCTGAAAGACAAATTAAAATCTGATACTATAAAACATTCTTGATTAATAATCCTTATTAATATCTTAGTAATAATGACATAAACTTATTCATTGGATTCACTCAACATTATATCATGCTTAGGAGACATAACTATAATAAAATAAACTAATTTACAGCAGTAACAGCCGACACGTTGTTGAGATAAGAAAAATAAGCAGAACCAATGCGTACTACATTCACGTACTACATTCACGTACTACATTCAGAATAAAAATAAACTCTCAAATAATTAATTAAAAATAACAAAACGGTCAATTCGAAGTTTTGAAAAGGAATTTTTCTTCACCAACTAGTAATTTCATGCACCAAAACCCTCTTTATCTTCTTTACACCTGCGTTTCGTATTCTTACACATGAATACCCTGATCTACATGCACTATATCGAAGTGTTCTTCAATCACGAAAATTACAGCGAGCTCTGAATGAGAAGACAGAAAAAAATCATCTACGAGAGCGATCGTTCCAACTCTCTTACATACGGTGCCAGGGGAAAGCAATTGAAACGAGTGAATTCGATATTAGTCGGTTAAAATGGGCGCGAGCGACAAAGCGCGCCTTCACTATTTCCCAAAGATAGAGGATTGAAGGGTGGGAAGGAGGGACTGCGAACCGCGACGGCGACGTCATATCGGCAAGTACGAGGCGAAAATACTTCATTAGGATGAAAGCTCTATTCGTTCTTTCCTCTTCTCAGCCCAACTACTACTGTCTCACTCTCTCTTTTTCTTTCTCGCTTTGTCCAATACTTTATTTCTTCACTCACTTTCTATCCCTTTTCCTCTTAATCTCCGCCCACTCGTGCTTGCTCACCCCTTTCATTTGCATTGTTGCACTTCTCCTCTACTTTTTTCTTATCCTACTCATTTTTTGTCGTGCATACAGTATCCTTCTTTCATATGTATCCAATGTGTAGAAGCATTTCTTTTTTCCACTTTCGCGTTCTTGCTTTCTTTCTCTCTTTCTCTTTATGTGACTTAGATATGATTGCACGTGTACATTTTTCTTTTCGAATGAGATTCTTTGCACGTATGCGGTGACAAAACAAACAAAGTATAATGATCTCGCACCTCTAGTACGTTATTGCGAATGGATATACGAGTAGTGGATATAATGAATATACGATTTACTTGATGCATTATAGGCTAGTCAAGAAGTCTTTCTTTAGCATTGTTTAGTTACTTACTTTTTTAATAATTGTTTTTAAAAGATTTTAACAGATCAATGGCTACTTTCAATAAATTTGATAATACGTCATTCCAATTAATACATGAAATTTTTAATTGGTAGTCCTTTTTAAGTAACGTTCAGAATTTAGTAAATTCTCTTTTTATCTAGTCAAAAATATAAAAATTAAATTGCTAATTTAATATTTTAAATTTAATTATCAAATTTAACTGAATGCCAGTTCTATAAACAAATATGACTTATATTATTTGTTTACTCAAATAACATTAAAGAAAAAATCATCTGTTATTAAAACATGATAAATTAAATTATACATCTTTATGGAAAGTATATTTAAATCTTTTAAATATATTTTTTCCATGCTTTTGTAAATTATTCAAAGTCTTTGCTAAATTCTATCATATTATTGATTAATAAAACAATATGTTTGATAAGTCTATATGTACTACATAAATCTAATAGATTGTCCATGAAAAGCAAAGCGATCATTTAAAATGGTAATACATTAATAGATATGTGGTAAATCATGGTAAATCATGTTCTTAATGAAATCATTTAGAACATAAAACATAAAATTTTCATAATTTTATAATTTATTGGCGCACTTGATAATGGCTCTCTATTATGAACGTAGAGTCGCCTAATCGTGCACTTAAGTATAGAAGCACTGACCGTTGAAAAAGATTGCGAGGTTCGGTATCTTATAAATCTGAAAAATATCTACCTTTCAGCCTATTTAGTCTTTATTTTCTGTAAGCCATATTATCCGTTCGCAATATTTTATATGTTCTAAATTTGTAATAATTTCTATATATTAATTTGTTTATATTCATTGAATGAATTGTTTCTATCTAATTATCTTTAAATACTTGTAGTTTGATTTTCTGTATATTTTATAGGTGTCTGTATACCGCATAAGATGTCTATGTATTTTTCGTCTTTCAAGACAGATGAAGTTTTCGATCTACGTGAGACATAAATTTTTTTAATAATCCTTTTTGAATAAATGGTCTAGGACATAATATCATTCTCTAAGAAATGTGTCTCCTGGTAATGAGATAATAACCAAGCTAATATCTACTAGATTAACTTGATATTCTGTAGCATGTTATATAACGATATTGTACAAAAATTCTTAAATTAGATTAAAATTAGAAATTTTCTTTGGAAGTACTTTCTTTGGAAAATACCAGAACTTTATAATTATGTTAATTATATTATTTATTAACAAATTCTAATAATCTTATAAGCTTATTTTACATTTTCTTATTGACTTATTAAAATATATCTAATACTTGGTAATGAAATTTCATCTATGATTATAGGTATTACCTGGATTTTATTTATATAAAATTCACATAATACAGTTAAAATTCAAACTTTATCAACCAATTTCATCATTTTAGATAAATTAACTTTAATTGTTGACAGATATATGATATGACATAATATATTTAAGAAATTCATGTTATAATGATCAGTTTCAATATTAATCTTATGTGTGTATTACATAAGGTATGACAGATTGTCCATATCCTCCCCACTAGATAATCACATCTAGATCTTGATTTACAAGAAGTGACAAATATATTATATCTCTCCAATGATCTATTTACATAATTTTTAAAGATAAATTCAATTAACGATCGAAAATTGTTCCATGTTTCTCTGAGAATCACTGACAATTTATTCATGAATATGATATTAGGAAAATTTTAACTAAGTAATAATAACTCTTTATCGATTATATCTACTGTAGGTTCTATAGTAGCAGGTGATGTTCTTTGTCGTTTGGCTCAGAAATTGTTCTAATAGAGCCAAACTTCATGAATAGTTATATTCTAATCCTTTGATATGAATATATAATTTAGTATTTTTGAAAAGGAAATGATTATCCGAATCACAGATTGGAACAATGCTTGACATATTTATTATTAATTTAATTTGCTGTTAAACAGTTGGATTCGTTATATCATTGATCGATTTTTTCCAACAGAATTGTCTTATATTTCAAGCATCTTCGGTGTATCGTGACAAACTTAGAATTTGAATAATAGACTTGCATTTATATTGATTATTCAGTTGATTTTTCTGTAATCTAAACTTGGCTAAGCTATTGACTATAACCATAAATTCAGAGTTATAAAAATAGAACTTCTTCGTAAATGTATTAAAAATTAACTTTGAATAAAAAAATTCTTCTTGGTTACTGTTGAAATGAAAGTCTATTCACTGTGAGTACAACTTAATGTTTTTAGAATGAAATTCTTATTTAGAATTAATAAAAATATGTATAATAGATTTTTAAAACTACACGGAGAAAACTTTCCTCTATATGCCGTTGCAAGTTATTTCGATTTTGAACGGAAGTAGCAATTAAAGTAAAAATATCTTCGATCACACTCATTGCACAAATGAATTTAAAATTCTACTCTATAATATAAAAAATTTGTCTATTTAATTATCTCCCTTTTTCTTTCTTTTTTCGCTAAAATATTTCGCTCGTTATGCTTCTAAATAATCCGCCTTCTCCGCTTAACTTTATCTCCATTTCCTTTCGCTCAAAACAAGACAACAATATTGCGAATTTTTAGGATGCGTGCACGAAATATGCATTATGTGTAGACAAAAAAGGATTATTCTCGGAAAGGCACAAAAAAGCGGAATATTGTGAGCGATCGATGCGACGGCTGTAACAAACTCGACGCAACCCGCGCGTGAGGGCGGAGAAAAGATGAACGATGGAGGGAGAAAAAGAGCAAGTGAGAGGGAAGAAAAGAGGGAGTCAGCCACCTCCGAGACCCGTATGTATACGATTATACGTATAATGGCGAATGATGCACTTCTCACTCTCTCTCTCTCTCTCTCTCTCTCTCTCTCTCTCTCTCTCTCAATACCGTGTACATTTTTTTCAGCGACTAGGGTATTTTTGAAAAGAAAGGTAATTCATGGGTATGTTTCCTCCTTACTAATTTAGATTAAAATCATTTCCTCGTATTGAAAATGTACTTAAAGTGTTAATAATTGAACTAATCTTAAAAGACTATTTGGGTATCAAAGCAGGAAGTATCGATGAAAATTTATCCATTTGTGAAAATTTCAGTTAAATTTATGAATAATTTTGAAAAATATGCTACATTTCTAGATAAAAGACCAAGAAAGTAATAATTTTATTTTTTACTATATGAATTTTAATTTATAGATTAACAGAATATTAAGTATTTTTATAAATATTTTTCAAATAATTAAAGCTTATTAATTAATTTTCAAAAACAATAGTATTTTTATAATATACATGTAATCTGATTATAGATATCTCATGCGTTTTAATGAATTGATAAAATGATAGCTTCTCATTAACATTCGTTTTATTGAATTTTGAAAAAGAAATAATAAGCTATATCAACATATTCATTTTATATTCATTAAAAACAATTCCAAGTTTTCAGTTTATTATAAAAATTCATGACATTAAATGAAAATAATTAAATTGATTAGCAATTCGAAATATTTTCTTCACTATATTTCTGGAATAGAAAGTTACATGAAATACAAGAATAATGCCAAAAAAGATGCGCATACTTTAACGTTGAACAAGCAATGTAAATTGAAAACTGTAGACAATTGATCATTAAGTAGCCAAACAAACGTATACTAAGCACCTTATTTTCCGCCACACTCCCACTGTACCACTGCCTTGCATAATCAATTTCGCTTAACTCGACGTCTCAATTGCTCGCGCATATTGCTCTCCCTTCGGGGCTAATTAAGACAGTAACGACGGCAATGAAAACAAGACGGAGAAAAGATGCCGAGAAAGACCTTAGAAAAACGATAAAATTACGAAAGCGCGCCGATGTTGGCGACTCAAACGAGTACAAGAGAGAGAGAGAGAGAGAGAGAGAGAGAGAGAGACATTTTTATTTCTTGGCAGCTGCAGCCAGTCTACGACAATGAAGAAGGAGCTTACGTAACAACGCGTAGGTGGGCATGAAATGAGCGATTTGCGCACGAGTGAGAGGGTTCCGCTCCTCTATACTTCGCATTGTCTCCACCTTACTTTGGAATAATTTAAATCTTGGTGAACCTACAGTCGTACATGTGATTCCTGTATGGCCGAGCTACTAAAGCCCGATATTTGTGTGCACAAATGAAAACAGTTTGTGATCTTCTCTCTGGTAGCTTCATTGCATATTTTGAAGATTTAGCTCGATATGACGGTAATTGCTTTTGTTCACTAAAAAATCCTTTCGTATTGATTAATAAAGTATTTCTATAACGATCTTCGCTTCTACATGTTAACGATCGCGATGCTATATATGTTTGGATATGATATTTTAAGGATAAACTCATCACACAATTAAAATATTTTTTAAGTTCGAAATTCACCAACTTTCTTTTTTCCTTTTATATCTTCTTTCTATTATCATTGCAGCCTCAATAATTCGAACGCTTTAGCTATAATTATTCACTTATATAATTTCAAAAGAAAAAAAAATTATCGACTATATTCATTTGTGTGATATTGAGTGACTTTGTTGAATAAGAAACTATTCATTTTTCAAAGTATATACTTATATATCGATTCAATACTTTTTAAAGTTAGATTTTCTCTGGAAAGTTCATATTATATAAAAGAACAGCTTTATCTAACTATGAAAGAATATAATCACTTAATATATTCATGAATGCATGTAATATATAATGTTTCATATTATTGTATAAACTAGCGTTCTAATATTCACGCTTTCAAGAAATGGTCTAGAAGCATTTACAGATTTTAAAGTTTAGTTCTAATTCTCGTGATCCTAAATTAATAATAGAAATTAATGATAGAGCTATTAGTATATATTATTAATGTCTGTAGAACTAAATAACATTTCGCATTTCTTTTTCTGATAAGTCTTGATGAACAGAACAATTTGACAATCACCATTGCGTATAAAATTAAAGTACAAATTAGCCCTCGTATTTTAGTAAAGGTGACAAAGTGTATTAAATAAAGAATTGATATATATGACATTTGCCAATTTGTTTATTAATTCGGTTATTCTTTTACAACTCATTATTCTGAGTACGTTTTTATATATAATTAGTTTTAATAACAATAATATTGATAATTATGATAATAATAATAATAATAATAATAATAATATATAAATATAGTTTATTACAAGATAACCGTAATGTTATGAGTATTTTATTTTAAAGGTATTTCGTACTTCTTCTAATGAATTTATCCATATTTCATTTATCATGTAAAGTCGTTCATATTTTAAGATCATTTTAATGTAAAATGAATATTTACGACTCCATAACTCGTAAATTACTTCTGTTATTCCGTGAAATTTTCCTAAGCACTTAAGTAAAATTTATGTATATGCACTTAATCTATCGAATGAATACTACACAAGATACGTAACTCAAAATTTTAAATAAATTTTAATTAAATGTATATACATTTTAACGAAAAAATTTTTTCCAGCATAAATTGTATTCATAGTATTATTCTATTCAATCTATAGACTTTCAATTGAACAACTTCAATTTCAAAGTTGCCACATATCCAGCAGTCAATAATCAAGCATTTGCTAAATAGACGACCAAAATAATATTAATTCAAATTAATTATTACAGATTTGATGTTTCTTTGCGTACAATTCAACTGTCATAGTAATACTCCAAAAACCAATCGACACCTAAAAACTTCAACAGACCCTTAGTACTCAAAATATGAAAAAGAGGGGTGGAATCATATTTTCATATGCTTATAATGATCACAAAATTATTTTGTAAGATGTGCACAATTTCCATTTATATTTTTATAATATTTGTAACTTCTAAAGAAATTAAATTTTGGTTATACATAAATATACGTGTAAATTTATGCATGAATATACGTGATATACGACATAAAAAATATATTAACTAATAGTTTATATTATGCATGGTTAAAATAGTAATAAATTAATTTTATGGTTAATTTTGCTTGCGATATACGTAAAGATTTTATACTAGATTTTCTTTCTTAAATAATATTATTAGTTATTATTAATAATAAGATGAAAAAACATAATTTGTTTTATATTTCATTTAGAATTAAAAAAGTTCTATTTTATTATATTTATTTTTTTTCATTTTATATTAAATCTAAATTTGATATGTAATAAATTTAATGCATGTAACGTAGAGAAATGAAAACAAAATTTAAAAAATTATACGTTACGATCTAAAATGCAATCGTTAGATGTTTATTTCTCTATATTCTAATTCTCCTGACATTGTAGCTAAATAATGTTAGCTGAATTAATTTTATTCAAATGCATAATATATGAAGTATAAATTAAAAATTAATCTGCATTTAACGTTGCCAGTTAATTTTCTAAGAAAACGTCTCCAAGGAGATACTAAAGAAAAACTTTTTACTATTTTTTATTTATTTTATTTATTCATCGCTTTTTTTTAATATTAAATTAATTCTCTTTGATATAAAATTTTATTTTCAAATATTAGTTTGCTTGAAACAAAATAACCATTTCTCTGTAGCTATGAAATACAAGAATATAATGTTATCTACGGTCGGATAATGGACAATAAATAATACTAAATTGGTTTTTTAAAACACTTACTGCATATTTTAATTAATAAAGTTTGCTATCTGTCCATCTAAAATATGAATAAATTTTTATTCATACTTTATTGTGCAGTTTTTCGGACATTTGCGTAAAATAGAAAATTATCGACGTCATGGTAGTTTGCTATAAAGAAATAGAATAGAAATAAAAAAAATATGTGCACAAAGAAAATACGTATCAGCTCATTTAAAAGACACAGACATAAATAAAAGGAACTCGAACACCATCTCTTTTGTCATTCTACTGACAATGATGCAAATACTTATTTACCCATACACACTCATCTAATAACAATACTCACCAAGCCTTTTCGAGATCTCACTATTGTGCATCTTCGGATTTTCATGAGCGATCTTCTTGCGTTGAGAACGTGACCAGACCATGAAGGCATTCATAGGCCTCTTGATGTGGTCCACCTGGATACGCTTGCTAGACGCAGTGGCCCCCAAGGGACTGCTAAGACCCACGGCCCCGACCATTGGGCCGACTGCAGCGCCCCCAGGTGGCGAGGCCCCCGACATACCTTGCATACCACGTAACGTCTCTTGGAACGAGCCGTCGCACATGTTGCCGCCGGCTCTGAAAGGCAAATATAACCTGGTAAATTTCTATCAAGACTAATTCAATAAATCCAGCCCTCGTTTTCTTTATCGTACGGCGAATGTAAGTGCGTACTGGCTGTTGGTTAATATGTCAGTTCAACATTTACTAATTCTATTTTTCAATCTGAGCAAGTACTTTAAAGCTTGCTACTTATGTCATCGGAATTATTACAAAACGAACATTAGCAATGACGCACAATATTCACTTTTTAATATTATCCATGAAATATGATGTCGCCTCTTGATATCAGCAAAAAGATTTTATAATTATAGTAACAGCCTGATCACAGGTACATTTTAGTCTTTATTCGTAGGTAATTATTATCCTTTGATATTCACTTTGGCACGTAAATAAATTGCTGCTGTAACAGTGTACCCAATAATTAATTATCTTCCTTACTAAATTTTCTTTATCACGATTATACTCAAAATAAGGCAAGTAATTCTGTTCGGTAAAATTCATACTAACATTTATCCCGTTACCAGTTAGATCAACTGAGAAGTAATTTGTCAGTGCATTAATAAAGGAGCCCTACTTAGTGCTTACACAGACACACATCCAGAAGAACTCAAAATTTCTCAGAAAAAACGACATAAATTCTACTTTAAAATAAATGCATAAATAACTGTCAGCTTATAACCATAACTCGCGTACGTACAGCGACTCAAAACCGTCGCTTCCAATACCATAGACTTCGGAAATTGCTGCGTTCACACAATCAAAATTTCACCTCGTATTGTGCGTCGAGCAGAGTTAATTAATCTTAACCTCGTCCAAATCTCGATATTTCCAAGATTAACTTCGCGGCAATCGGTATAAACACAAGTGCATACATATATCTTACTCTCGTGCACGCGGCGAAGCTAAAAGCCCGATGTCAGTCTCATTGTACCCACACTAAAGAAGGAGACAGGATAAGGAGCAGAAGAAGATTTTAGAGAGAGAGAGAGAGAGAGAGAGAGAAGGAAGGACCTCAAATCGAACGTCTCGAACGTCAGTGCCAGAAACGAAATATAAGCGCCTGGGAGTTCTATTCTCGCTGTCATTGTCCCGAGGAAAATTCGAGCGATATGCCGATATCCGGCTCGTCTCTCCTCTTTTTTTCCAACTCGACAATAGCCTCGATCATCGTAATGACAATACATCAGGGGACAATATGAAGAACTACCCCCTCTCTTGCCCCTTCCCACCCAATCGGCACTGGAACAATAGCCAAGAACAAAGACGCGTTCGTCGAAGACATTTTCGCCTGGTGAAACACGTGTACAGTGAGAATCGACAACGCGCCGAGGACCGACGTATATGCTAATACGTTCAAGCCGATTTGAGTAAAAATAGAGAGGAGACACGTAAATATGGATGAAGGTCTTCACGTGAACGCAGCAGCTTTCCTTTTCTTCGTCGTGACACGTGTCTTCGGCTTTTTTGTCTTTCCATTTTTTCTTCTCTGCTGACCGGTTGCTACTTTTTAGATGTCTTGCATAACACGAAAACATTGATCGTAAAAAATCGTTCTGAAACCATATTGAAAATTTCTTTTTATCGCGGCGTTCGATTTGAAATCGATTAACGATCGACTCCTACGAAATCACGATATTAAGCACTTGACTCAATTCTGTAGAGACTCAATTCGTTTCACATTTCTCTAGTTTTAACCACGCTTAATTCATCGGGACTTGTTTCAACGTTCGTGGTAAAAGGATGATTTATTAAACAATTATGTTAAATTGAATTAAATTCCAAAAGATTTTTTTGTCTTGTGACGGAATTAATGCAAAATTAAAAGATATCCATTATGGTGTACATTTAATTTTTTTAATCGTTTCACTTAAAAGTATAATTAAAATGCAAATACGATAATATGATTGGATACTGCTATTATTCACTTTCATACGTTGTCTAGCTTGAATGTCTTATTGATTTTCGGAGAATTTCATCGAAGTCTAATGTCAGGGCAAAGGTGTCTTCTTTGAGAAAGCAAAAATGTCAAGTTACTCAAGTAATTATCTATAATAATTTGTCACACGAAGATTGGGCTAAAATTTGAGTTTACTAATATTTTTAGGAAACACTCGATAATTATCGTAGCTTCTGCAAAGCACATGTTAAGTCTTATTTTGAAATATTAAATTACCTACTCCAAACGTAAAATGTTCATTGAAATAATTAGCACTGTGTTCTTTTAAAGTAATTGTGTGTACAAGCACACTACTTTTACTTAGAATCCGTACTTGGTTATGCATATCTACAAAGACATTTCCATATTAAATTTTACACTGAAGTAGTTATTGCGTCAGAATAATTATGGCTCAATAAATATTAAAATGCGCTAAATTAATATTGTTAATGTATCAAAAATATAAAATTTTACTTTAAAATAATACAGATTTTTCGTTTATTTTAAATGTGCACTGATTACGTCACAATATATAAAAAGGGTGTATTATAAATGTCAAGTAAAAAAATTTAAATTAGTTTGTTGCGTTATGATAATGAGAAATTATTTCTCCTAGTATTGATATTAAAATAAGAGCAAAAGGTAAAGCAAGCTAGAACATATTATCAACTTTATCAAAATTATTCTCACAGATTTCATCGAAATTATAAAATCGAAACGTACGCTTATGTGGAATAACTTCTTTAAGAAATAAATTATGATTTAATTCTTTCAAATATTTACGCAAATGAAACTAAAAATAAATATTAAAAATCTTTCGTAAAATTTGACACTCGAAATTTCTTCGGCAATAATAAAGTTTTGCGATCCGGTCCCCTGCGAGCACAAAAAGCAAGAGAAGAGTCTCCAACGCTATGACTAAACCATCGCATAAAATAAGAGGACGAGAGCTCGAGAACAGAAGAAACGAGAGAAAGAGAAAAAGAAAGAGAAGTGCATTCTCGAGTATCGTCGGGGAACATGCCGTAATTGCTTATACATGTGCCACGCGTATATCTAGCCCGTTCGTTTTTGAACCAAATGAATCTTATCCTTTCCTCGTATCAAAGCCATTAAATGATTCTCTCTTTCTTCATCCCGCGCACGCTGACGCTAGTTCTTTTTTCGCATCCCACCTTCCCCTCCATTGCTCGATCATCGCCCTAAAAATTTCACCCCTACGACTCTTGAAGACACAAAACCGAAGGCTCTCGAACTAACGCAATTATATGGTGGCATGCGCCTTGGCTCTCGTCTCAGTCTCCTTGAGCATTCATTAAAATAAACGCGCTCAAGGAGTAGGAGAGATCCTAGTTTATTTGCCTTAGGAAAGCCGCAGAGTTCTTTTGTAAGAGTTCTGTAGGTACGAAAAAAATTTTAGTGTCATTACTTCATTATAAATGATACGTCGGCTTACAACAGAGAAAAGAAAATAAACGAGTATTTATAATTTGCAAGAAATACTTATTCAAAAAGGATCTAATTGATTTTATTTTTTTTTTATTCATTGCATTAAATGTTAATAATTAATTGTAAGTAGTACAATGGAGAAAAACCTTTTTATTTTATGTAAACGGTATAATGTTAAAAATAATCATTGTTTTGAACCAAATAAACTGAAATTGAAACAACTTAAAAAAATATTCGATTTGAAAGGAAATCTGTTAATAATCAATAGAATCCTATTATTTCATTGTTTCGCAAAGTTGGATTACATAAGCTGAACCTCGTTTGAGCCACTAAATATCCCAAATTGGCAATTAACAAACACATGTTCACGTAACAATAAAAATAGATTTATGATTTATAATATTAAAATACGTAAAATATATACACAAAGTAGGCATATCATCTTCCGCGGATAGCCAAAAAAGCGAGACATGAGTGCTCGAGAAGTAAGTGCGACTCCTCGGTAGTTACGACATTTCGAATTGCGGAGGGAAGTTTGTGCTCGCGTATGAAATCAACCCCACCTTCGAGTATCATGCAGGGGGATTAACAGATATATATATAGAGAGAGAGAGAGAGAGAGAAAGAGAGAGAAGATCTTAGCAAGTCGGAGCGCGGAGATTCGGTAAAAGATGCTGGAAGTAATGGCTGTTGACAACGAGGGGAGGATTAGGAAGTGCTAATTGAATGTTTAGCCTCACCCTGCGGATTTGGCAACGAACTGCCTATATAACAGCCTCAAGTTTGTGTGCATGTAGCGAAGGGAGAAGGGTGTGGGTAAAAGTTCGTTATAGAGCGACGAAGTTTAAACGTCCTAGATTGCAAATCCATCGTTTTCGATCCGGTGAACTGTCTTTTCAAAAAATACTTGATGCCCGACTTACCATGTCATTTCATTAACAGCGTATAATTAATATCACTTTTACAGCATTACTTTAACCATTCACTCATATTATATTATATTATATATATATATATATATATATATATTGAGGTTGCTGTAAATTACTAGTAGAATGTCCAGGTAGAGTAAATTAAAATAGAAAGTACACTGGATATAAGAAATTAGAAAAAATAAATATGTAAAATTTCAATATCGTAAAATGCATTTTGAATAAAAATACTCATTTTTATTTACCGTTGGCTATTTGAAAAGAGAAAAATACACTGTCTTAATGTAAATTAAACTCTTACATTTACAGATGGCTAAAATACGAGTATAAAATATAAATGTGATTTATGATTCTAAATTAACTGAACTGAATTTTCATTTTAATTTCAGAAATAATCATCTTATTTCTCCTTAAAACACGCGTATATACAAGTTCTATAAACTCTAATAATCAGCATGCATAAGCATAGAATTCAATGAATAGGAGGGACAGAGAAAAGAAGAGGGTGTGCACTACAGATTATAATAGAAAACCGCGCGATTTATAACAGCACTGATTCGCATTTCCATCATCGAATTCTACATGCAAACATACACACGTGTACGCATAATGCGCGCTGTACGAATTTCTTGAGAGTTAAGCACGCGGTAGTCGGAGAATTCATTTGGCACTTGCCTCTAATTGATTGTTTGTTCCGAAGCGGAATATACTCGCTCGCGTATGTGTCCGTGGAGGGGAGTCAGATTTTACATAACAATACTCGGTTATCCATTAATCCCTTTGGATTCGCGAATGCGATTGCTGTTTAATTTGGACCGACATAACGTTGCACCGCGTGTGTTCTCTTGTGAAACATCCATGTGTACCAATTCTTCTATACTTGGATTTTTCTTTTAATATTTTTTTTTGGAAGGTAAGAAAGTCTTTCAGCTGCTTACGTAGCTTATAACTATTCTCTAAATACAAACAAACATATGTGCAAAAATGTTTTCATAATTAAATTGTAATAAGTTTAACTTAATTTAAATAATATTTATGTTTTATTGTATGATGGCTATTACAGTACGAATTGTAAGTAAAATTACAAAATTATCAATGATAGATAATATTTAATTAATGTTAATTAAATCATTTATATTAATTAAATATATGTACTGTATTTATAATCAACTTTTGTACTAAGTATTTTATAAAATTCAAAATTGATATTTAAACAGATATGTTAAACTAGGTATAATAAATATGTATATATACATATTTATGTATTTATTAAAATTAAAAACATAATTAGAAGGTAACATTTAATTGAAATGTATTGTCTGAATAGAAGACAAAGTAAAGACAAAATAAGTAAAAAGTAATAGAGAACAAAATGGATAATTACTAATAGTTTTCTGAATGATGATGATATATGTATACAATATAAATTTCCATAAAACAAATTAACTCCTTTATATAAATGAAAGCTTTCTTATATATTTCTTATTAAAAAAATACTAATTATTCATCATTTTATATTTGCATTAAAAAAAGAGACTCTAATAATTAGTCTGGAAGGATAAATTGTCAATAGTCACAGTTGGGTTTCGTCCGCATGAAATAGCAAATTTCAATCGTTAGATAGAAGTTCCAAAAACTGACATTTTGTCGACCTGAAAAAGATTCGCACGAAGACAATCGAGGCAATTTTCCGACGGACCTGGTCGTTGGTTTGGAGCTTCGAAAATATTGAATCGCAAGGCTCACCTTTTCGACCAAGAGAGAGACGGAAAGAGATAGTGACAAGGGCTGTCCTGCTGTTTGCTCTAGCTTTTGCCATGCGCTCGGATTGCCCTACGAGGACGTTTGCCCTTGGCAAATACTTGGCGATCGAGAAACATGCAACGGGCCGTACGGGGCCTCGTAAATTTTCAATCAAGAGCCTCGGGCTACTTTTACGAACAATTTCATCCGCGAATGAGTCACCATACGCTTTCAGGGTTTCTGTGTCCTTTTTCGATTTCCGTCTCAAAGATGAGCGCGTGCTTTCTATATTATCTTAACATAAAAGTTCATTACCTCTCTTTCTTGATTCGATTTAAAAATTTTATTTATTTTCACCTAGCTATTAAAATGATGTTTAGTTGGAAAGAGCAAAGCAAAGATGAGATTAAGATGCGATAAAATTTTCTATTATAACTTGCATATACGCGTGAATCATTAATATTTAAGAGAATCATAATGACTTATCTAGTATTAAAATGTAAATGGTACATTGCCGGTTTGTATGTAAAAAGTACTTCGTAAAATTAATTATCGTTATCTATCTAGTTTATATTATACGTGCATAATATAAAACTACATGTGCCCGCCCTACTTAAATAACCAAAAATTATAGATCTTATCAAGTTCTAGTTCTACTAAATTTCATTTTTCACTTAGAGTAAAATGTACTGCATAAGAAAAAAGGTGCCTAAAGATACTTAAACATTTTATGAAAAATCTAACAAATAGTTTATATAGATAAGCTGGTACAAATTAAATCTGATAGATAAAGTATTTCGTATGATTCAATTTTTTCAATATTTTCCACTAATTCAGTAATATATATCAACATACCTATATGTGATCTGTTTTCATAAAAATTTGATATACTGTATGGTATTTCATGTAATGTAATGTTAATCTTATCAAGTAAGTACGCTACGATGTCTGCTTATTATAAAGAGGATTATTAAGTGATATTCAAATAGTAATTATTATAAAATTTTAAATTAATCCACATGTTAAATGTCAAAACTTATTATAAATTATTACAATAACTTTCGAATTAATATCTTAATCGACATAACTAATAATTAACTATATTATTAAAGAAATAAAAGAATAAAATTGAGCTGATTTCCATTTCGGTTTTGAATCATTAATATTAATACTTTAAATATTTTATTCAATTTAATAAAATGAATGCATGCCTTCTCCTTATTATTAATGATTCTAATTTAAGGATTATTTTGAATCTTATTTATGGCCAGAAGATGTTGCTTATGCGGATAATTCCACTTTCAATCTTTTTTATCCCCCTCCCGACGCGATTTTCACGCATCATGACTCTGACATTACCCATAAACTACACACTAATTGGACACAACTCGTACATTTTTATGCTCACCTGCATCACTATTTACCATGACGAAATTTATTTTCATTCATATTCATCGTTCGCTTTATTGCATTTATTATTATTGTTATATATAAATATAGGTGATTCTTCCGTAGTAAATACATATAACAATATACCACTTCTGTTAAAACCAACTAATAGGTAATATTTAGCAGATTAGATAATTTTGTTCGTTACTATTAGTTTACAATCACTAATTATCAAGTTTTAGTACGTAAGTAAGTGTTGTTGAATACGAATATAATCAAGTAATAATGATGCATTGCAACATTTCTTGAAAGGAAAAAATAATTTATTCCATTTTTATATCACAGGATGTACATGTCTACCATTCATTGCTTATTAGCATATTATAACTTTAATCTACAATGCATCATAATATAAAAAATAGTTGACCTTGCCAATATGGTGAATTTTGTAAAATATAATTGCACGTATTATGGAATAGTTTTAATATAAGTTATTCGTAACTAGAATCTACATTGGATGGTTTGCCTAAAGTAGTCAATTTACGCGATACTGGAATTTTGTTTTCGAATAAAAAATGAAAACTTAAAGTTTAAGCTCGCAGTATGCACAGGATTCAATTTTTTCGAATGAAAAAAATTCGGATACTATATTATACAAGGTTGATACTGCTAATCTTATAAAATCAGGAGACTCAAGGTACTATTGATCCATGAATTTACTAAAACTTACCTCATAAAGTGGCCGGCGGCCCGTTGGTGCAGGTCCAGCTCAATCGTGCTTCCGTGATTGAGACTCTCGTCTCGATCTTGTTAAAAAAAGAAAATATTCCCACTTCTTACTTCCTCTTCAAGTATCCAACACTCACGATACTGAGGGCGCGTCTTCTTCTAATCGAAGCACGCAGGAATCAAAGAACGAACCGAGAAGAAAAATAAAGGAAAAAAACAACGAGGAAAGCGAAGAAATAGTGCAAAATCAGCAACGACAACAGCAGTTTTTCTTATCCTTTCGCTCACTACACGTCGCACATCCTCAGTTCCACTATCTCTCACTCATGGCAATTGCACGTACGTTACTCATTATACATCCACGCGCTGAAACAAAGCGAACAGAAAATTTCGGCGCGTTAATTGATTTTTTATTATTTATAAAAAAATACGATTAGCGCCAGTAACTTAGCCGACAAAAACGACGAGAGAACGAAAGACTCCGCGCGTCACGGCCGATAATTCGTGAGTGTACAGGAGCCTAGTGGATCCTGGTCCCAAGGTATGTTCTTTCCTTCTCTCTCTCGAACCTACTCTCCTTCCTCGTCACCGTCTCGCTCTCGCTTGTCCATCTCTCTCCTGCTATGGAAAGCGCGCTTTCGTTACCCCCCCTTCTGCTTGAGTTCTCGTGGTGGGGTTGAGCCGCGCGCGCAGAACCAATAGGAATGGGGTGAGAGGCGGGGCTTGGATCTAGCGATACGGCGATTCGCCAAGGGGAAAGAGCGGGACGAGATGGCAAAGGCCTTGTATAGGACACTTGCGCTAAGGAAAGAGACAGAGTGATGCTGAATAAGAATGAGGGAAAGAGTTCGTGGTATAAGCTTGTGAAGGGTTGAGAAGGCGAAGGAAGGTGTGTGGGCGTTCGTGCGAAAGATGAGAATGAGGTAAAACTGGAGAGCGAGAGCATGGTTTCGGTAAATAAGAGGAAATTTAATTATAGTTAAGATTGTATTGTTTAAGCAGGGCAATGTATATATCGAATGAACAACGCCACGCGTTCTAAAAATATAGGTACGTAGCAGTGGTGTTACTATTGGTATACGGAAATGGTGAATTATGTAATGTGTCGAAATACTGTTATTATTATGAGAGATATACTGTAGAACGTTTCTTGTCGAAAAGAGCTTTAAATGGCCTTATGCACACGATCTTAACAACTGACGCATAATAAGGAAATACTGATTCTCAGCAAAACTTTCATGTGCATTATGTCAGTGAAAGAATTCTAATGTTAAATAGTTGAGCTCAATTTAATAATTATGAGTTATTTGCACATAATTCATTATCAACGGCCTCTCTAATAGCACGTTAACACGTTTAAATGAACAAAATCATCAACCTAAGAAGTTTAAAAAATATTGAGCCAATTGATAGTTCTACTTACAAAGATAATTAATAACTATAGATTATCTAAGAATAAAAGTACTATTAATTCATTTTTATTAAATTTGCTCTTCATACATACTCTTATAATAAAATATAAGAGTATCCATAAATTAAACTATTTATCATTTTTTCCTATAATAGAATTATATCCAGCTATCAATGTAATTATTAATACTTATATTAAATACACTGATTTTCTGAAAAGAGATTGTATCTTAAGGAAATGAAAAATGTAAATTCACAACGTATATGATCATAAAAGAATTGTTTCATACTGTAATACATTTATAGAATGAAATTTAGCTCCTAAAAATACATTTAGTCAATTGCAATCATTAATTTTATAAAAAGAAAAATTATTTTTATAATAATTTTTTTGTAAAAAGAACTATTATGCCGTTATATCATTACATTAATACATCTGAATCAGAAATTGTCATTATGTATAAATGTATGGATAAAAATTGTCGGCCACACGCATATAAATTCAAAGCCATTACTCCACCAAAATGAAAAAAAAAGAGAGGTAAAGAAAAGTAAAGAAAGAAACGAAGGAATACAGAAGAAAGAACGTAAGGCAGTGCGGTGAAGAAAAGAGCGGAATCCGTAAGAACGGCGGGCGAATAATGGGAGGTAAGAAAGTGACTTCCACTATTGCTCCAGCCTCACGTTGTGCATAAAGTCCGCCATTTTTTCTTTTCCATAGCGTGTGCGTGCATTTCTTGTCTCCTTCTTGGGGTGTATATAAGAGGCAGCCACAGTTCGTCTCGATTTTTTCGTTGAGCTTTACTATGCATGAATGTGTACCTCGCATTCTACCTTCTTACTCAGATTCGGAGGAAGAGTAGAAAAATAAGACATTTTATTTGTTGATATTGTAAATCATTTATAAAAATTGCAGTTGAAGAATTTAATATTTAAAAGAATAAGATGTGATGCTATTGAAAAACTTTGTTTTTATAATTGTATTTCTTCATAATAGGGAATGTTATAAACTCCGAATTAAAAATGTTTATTTAATTTTGTAAACCATTTGGCTTAGATATCATATAAAAATTTTGTTTTTATTATCTTATTTGAAAAATCGCTGAGTAAAATATATTATTAAATTTTGAAAAAAAGTAGTTTTCACAACTACTTATTGTATATTAGTTACAAAATTCTTAATGCACAATTAAAATCATTTTTTATACTAATTAATTGAAACTATTTATTTTAGTGTATATAATATTTTAAGATCTGATAATATAATAATAAATAATGAAATTTGTTCTGCATATTTTTATAAAGTATTTAATAAATTTAAATTGCATGATAATTTTGTAAAATACTTTTAAATTATGATTTTATATAATTTAATATTTTCAAATGGATATCAGAATAAATTCTAATCCATTGTTATTTATTCGATTTATTAACGGTTATTTAATACATTAAAATGGATTTATTAAACTTTTGAGAACATTTATCATTTATAATGTGATAAAAAATAGCTAATTATTTAAATTCTTTTTTGGTCTAATGTCATTTAATGATTAAATGTACTCGTGACAGTAATAAATTAATTTTCTATTCTTAATAGTGTATTTTCTAAATAGATGATTGTAGAAAAATGGCTTTAATCATTGAAAATAAGTTAATTCTAATGTAAAAATATTGGCTTTTAAAGGAACTACAATATCGAAAATTTATTTCAATTATTTCTTAAATTAATCATGATTGCTATGATTTGCATTCAGATGTATACGTTAAATATTTTGTAGGAGTAATATCTTCTCCTTCATACTTCCTATTAAAAAAAATGTATATATATTTTACTATATAATAAAGAAAATTCATAATATAAGTTTATGTACACAAGGGTATGAATGTCTTAACGATGTCATGATAGTATTTGAATCATGGTGCATAAGCTTTAATATTTAATACTATAATGCAATACTTTAAGAATTGCATTTACATTAAATATAAATATTTTCATCTTTTCTGATATTTTTAATTATTATACATATTATAATAACACAGTGTCAAACGAATATATAAAAAATGAAAATAGTTAAACTTTAATCAAGGAAGAAGATTTAAATCTGTTATCGTTAATTTTTTAAACTATTTATATCAATGATATTTTCTTCTTCCTCACAAAAGAACCTTAAAATAAATTAGTTTAAAGAACTTAAATTTATCTTAAGTCTATTTTTTTATAATTAAATTTAAATATTAAATTATATTTAAAGTTCTATATTTAAAATTATATTTAAAAATATATTTATACATTATATTTAAAATTCTTTGAAATACGATATTATAAAAAGCATTTTTATCTAGTGTTAATATCAAGTTCTTAAAAAATAATTCCATCGATGCTAATAAAAAAGCACGAATAAAACACGGGGCAAGCTCAATAACGAAATTCACTAAAAATTATCTATGCATACCGCTTCAAAGTACCGCTCAGCTATACAAAAAATATTTCAGTGGAAAAGAGTCATAAAAAGTTAACCTTGCTTTTTCTAAAAAACATTAGAAAATGATACATACTGTTTTAAAGACTCATTGATATCCGTAATTCAAGTATTTGCGCTGCAAGTACACAATATGTCGCGGGTCACGCGCTCCAAAGCCGCAAGCGTTCATTTTAGCTGTCACGCAGCTCGCAAGCGCACGCACACATGCGTACAACTATCGTGCAGATTTTATTTAACCGCGGGAGTGGCGCAAGCGAGTTTTTGGGGGCTTACACCTAACGCGCGTTATTCAATAATATCGAGTCGCCCTCAGGGAGCGAAAACGTGCGCAAGAGATAGAAAGAGACGGATCTCTCCCCTCTGTATTTTTGGACTGCCAGAAGAGAAAGCGAGCAAGAAATACCGAGGGTGGCTGCAAAGCAGGACCCGAAACAAAAACATATTGTCTGAATTCAATTTGTGGAGAGGGGAGCATTAGATATTCATACGTTACAAGTTTCCAACGATGAGCCTGACAACGCTGGTATAAATGTGGGGGAACACAGTATAGGAAACTGTCAAGAATCACAGAGAGAAAGAGAGCGAGAGAGAGAGAGAGAGAGAGAGAGAGAGAGAGAGAGAGAAAGATGGGTTGAAGAGGAGATAAATTTCCTTGCACCTAACGAGATGCTTTAAATCAACATGTACGCACTTGAGCTATTCATATAAAAGCTAATTTATTAATTCTCTAGCTAATTCATTTTCATTAATCTCATTAATTTTACTCATGTATTGGAATTATTATTAAATACTTTATTATAAAATAAATTCATTGTACCTAACTAGTACTAGTTGAATAGTCGGAACAAAAAATTAGTAACAAATGGATGTTACAAATTTAAAATGATGTACAAATATTCATTTATTTACCATTATTAACTGCGAGTCCATAAACAAAAGCCAATCTTCAAGACTTTTTTTACTTTTTTTCTATTAATTGAGAGTTTTTACGCAACATATACTTACGTACACATGTCAGCACATTTGTCAAAACAAAATAGTATAGACAGAATGTTTACATAATATCGTGTGATTAACCGAGCTGCCCAAATAAAAGTGTTTCAATCGAGTATAGACTCAATCAGAGAGCTCACGCATAAAGAAAGTTAGCCGAAGTTGATAACAATCTCAATAGTACACGAACAGCCTTCAAGTTTATGTTCGCTATAGAACTCTTCATTTCCTTAAGTTCAATTACACTAAGTGCCCGAGAATGCATATACTCACAACAACGCCCCGTAGACGCAGGACGTCTTTCTGCCTATCGTTTAATCGACTTTAAGGGCTGATGCTTATACGCTATTTTTACATTTTAGTTTCCCTTATCCTTCTTCGTTAAATTCTTTTTTCCTTGAATAATTTTTTTCTCAAGAAACCGTAATATATTATGACCAAACAAAATTAACTAGACATTAAAAGCAGATATTTCTCCCCAGTATTGCAAACAACAATATAAAAAGAATATTGATTATTAATCAGTGGTAATAATAATAACAAGATTATTTTTTAACAATGAAAATAATTGATATAAAATGGTACCTTAATCTCAGTATAATAAATCAATCAAATTGTATCAAAATGATCAATTAGATAATTTAAATCCATCCTGGACCGTATTTTTTACCGTAAACAACATCAACATGCATGAGTTAGAAATATTTTTTATTCAAATTTGTATCATAAAGGCAGTATTAAACTAAAGAGAAAGGCAAAGTTTTCTCTTTCATTTTTTCTTTTCTATGTACAGTTGCACATAAAAAAATACTGTATGCCTTGCATATCCTAACAAATGTCGTTATTACTCGAATAACGACACTGTATGCATAAATAACACATAGCAGACCGTCTATGACTCTAATCAAACACACTCAATTCAAATGAGCCTCGTCCCCCATATTCGGCCAAAATACAAGCGAGCTTTTTCTAAAAGATAAATCTCACTACTAATGATTCGTGTTTAATTCTCTTCTTTTTCGTTTTCTTTCCGAAAATCTTTGTATCTCTTTCTCTCTCTCTCTCTCTCTCTCTCTCTCTTTCTATTTTAATCATATTAATTATGTTAATTAAATAATTAATTATATTTAATTTATATTTATATATTTAATTTATATATTTAAATTATATGTAATTATATTAAATATTTATTTAAATAAATAATCGTAATAATAATTCTCTTAATTTTTTCATAAATTTATTATTAGTTTGTACATCACAGTTTAAAAATTAATTCTGAATTTTTGGTTTCTAAAACTTAATATAAAGTTTCACTTTTGCTTGGAATTAAAGCAAATTTAGAAGAACTAATTATTATTTAAATAAATTTTTAATACAATGTTCATTCATTAAGAATTATTATATGTACACATATATACGTATGTATATTTACAATTTATATTTCATAAAAAATGGAAACAGTTAACTAAGTTTGGTATAGTACGAAACATGTATTGACATCTATGTTCAGTAGTTTTACTATATTTATTAGTAGCCTTTTAAATAATTCTGCAACCATTTTAGATTAATTGCCATTTTAGAAATTACAAGATGAATTATAGAAACGTATATAATCGTATGGTATCGATAAACTGAAGATGGAAATTACTTAGTTCGTGTAGCACTTTGCTTATCCATCAAACTGATGCACAATTAAGTATTTTAACTGATAATACTGTAGAAAACAAATTTAAACCCTATCTTTATTGATTATCATTATACCATACTTATTTGATGCATTTTATATTTGATGTACTACAAACAACAGTGTTAAAATTTACCTAAAATATTGTCAACTTTACTTGAATTAGATATAAATGTAAATAAATGATTTATATTAAAAAAATTATATTTAAAATAATTAAATTAATACAATTGATGGATTTAATTTTGTAATACATGTAATCAATGAGCTAATATTACTTTTATTTCCATGATGATTTGATTTGATAAGAATTTTATATACACTCATTATAAATTATATATTTTATATATATACAATTTATGAACTATTGTATTTGGTATGTATAATTATAGAAAATATCTCAAGCACGGATTAAATATATTTACAATTAATTAAAATTTTTAATTTTGGTGAAAATTTCTATATAAATTGTATCAATGACTTATCTATCAATGTTTTATAAAAATAAAATTTAGAACGTTTAATAGTTATATAAATACGGCAGATTTATATAAAATTTAATTTATCAACCTAATGTTTATATTAGTTGCCATTTTATAAAAAAAAAATTTTAATTTCTAATTTCGGAAATGAAAGTGAAAATATGTTATAAGTCGAACAATTTTTTTATTTATTTGATTATCTTTCTTATGTTTTGTCGATTTTGTGATAAGTTTTTAATTTTTTTATATGCATGTAGTTATTATATTTTCTATTATTATAGTTACTATATTTTCACTATGACCTAAAGTCATATATACGAAGAAACTAATATCGAAATTATTTTGCAATTTTATTACAAATGATTTTATAATTTTAAATTTTTTAATATATATTCATGTATTAAAATCGGTTAAAGTGTAACATCCGAATGAATACCACAGTATTTAATATGGACTTAATGGTCAAGTGATTATGCTACTCAAAAAAATACTTGTATAAGTTTCTGCCACGACGCACCACACTGATTAACTCAATCCTCCCTCTTCCATTTACATTGTACTCTTTTAACGCATTGTTCGATACTATTCTCCCCTTTTTCCAATGAGTAAACATGAGATACGCACAACTATCCCCTGCGCTGGCGTGAACGTGTAAGGCACGTGCAACGGTTCAACTATAAATGTCGGTCCTAATTAAGACGAGTACATTAAACCTCTCTCATCTATGCCAAATCCGTCAAGCTCCTATAATATCACGTTAAATCGTCCTTTAACTCCTTTAAAAGGATACGCACAGGCATACCTGGAGCACGCACTCACACCTAATGCAAATGAAAAAATAAAGCAGACTGTTCGTACTTAAGTGATTGACCAAAAACCGAAGAAAGACTACAAGCCGAGTATTGAAGAGTATCAATAAAACTACGAGTTATTTAACCGTTTAAAGAGTCTTTGAGCTAAGTGAAATTTAATATTATTTTGGTTCGGATCGAGCTGTGATACGTAAGCATTTTAAAAGAGAACTGCGTTAAGTAGAGTTTTAGATATTTACATCTGTCTTATATTAACGGTTAATTTGTTATTTTTAATTTACAAAAATTATTTGAACATTGATATTTAAACATTTTTTGAATATATTGTTCAAATTTATTTAAAATTATTTAAAAAAATCATTTAAAGACTAATGGGAAGTGAATAAAATTGAAGAGCACTTTAATTTAATAACAACAATAAGTTCGATAAGAACATAAGGATATTAATAAGATCAATCAATTAAAACTTAGATAATTAGATAAATATTAATAAAAATAGAAATACTACAAAATTTCTTCATAATTTTATTTATATATTATTAAAAGCTGTTTATTATATAAACTATAAATGAATTTCAGATACTTGTTTACAATGATTTAAAAATATTTTTTTTAGTTCTAGAAAAATATGTTAATATAAAATATTTCAATTTCTATTCATTGGCACGTAAATTCAACTGAAAATTCTTCAGCTAGTTTAAATTGTTGAGCGAAATTAACGGGGCGAAGCTGCTTATTGTTCCCAATAAGCAGCTTTTGTCGCTCAGCGGGTATTTTGCCCATCATAATGCCTGCAACAAATATCTCCAAATGAAATATTCTATTCCGCGATATTTTAAATTTGTCTACCTTAAATAGATGAATAACATATAAGTCTAATATATCATCTATCATCAATCTATACAGCACTTAATAAAATGATTGGTTAATTAATAAAATTTAATTTGAAATAGATACTAATTGAAAGGTTACAAAATTTCTGCCGTTTGTTTTCCCACCTACTTGAACCGTTTCGAACTCACGCAAAGAATATAGAAGAAATATAAGAAGAAGAAGAAGAAGAAGAAGAAGGAGATTATGATGATGATGATGATGATGATGATGATGATGATGATGATGATGATGATGAGGACGACGACGAGGACGATGATGAAGAAGAGAGAAGCGTATATAATAGCACCAAACGGCACAACAATGCAAAATAACAAGACGCACAATGAAAGAGGACAGGTATGTCCATTTCGGATGGAGGAAGTACATATACGGGTATCTAAAGAGAAAGAGAGAAAGGTGAAAACGTTTATAATGGCGCGGTGAGAAGAGGAGCAGCGGGGAGCATCGAGGAATCGAGCGTTTGCGCACCCCGGATCTCATAAAGTTTTACCGGTGGTCGCCGATTGTTGGCCCATTGTCCAGTCGTTGGGACACCTGCCCGCCTCAAACATGGAGACAATGCGACTGCGCGTTCAGCTTCAAAACAGCACCCTCGGAAAAGCTTCGTTCATCTTTCGCAGCTTATTTTCTCAATCTTTGGTTTTCGTTCGCATAACATCCAAGGAGAAAATATGAGGCGCGTGGAGACAAATTAACTCGAGAAGACGAAAGTTTGCTATCGACAAAATATTTCAAAAAAGCGGACAAGGAGGAACTTTCAAGTTGAAAAACTCAACGTACAGATTTTTCATAGTTTACCCTCAAATCGAGCTTGAAATAACGGATCTACAGGGTCGTAGGTTGTGATTCATGAAGATGACTGTATGTTCAAATAAATGAAAATTAATCTTACTTTAAATTTTGATAATTACATTCAAAAATAGAGAGTTATTTATTTTTATTCTTTTTCAGGAAAAAATAGAAATGTAACATCGTATTTCTCAAGATTTTAACATTATTTTGTACGCATTATTTAAATACAATTTTATACTCCTTTATGATGAATAAGTAACTTTATTTTAATTCTCTAAAATATAAAGTAATTATAAAAATATGCATGCAGAAACGAAAAATACAATTTCCTTTTAGGTCTTGTTTAAGAATATATACAGATAATTAAATATTACTTTGAAAGGAATAGAAAAAGTTAACAAGCCCTTACATCTAGACAACATTCCGCACACAAATGTTTTCATTTTCTTTTTGATTAATTTACATATGTGATTATAAATAATAAATTATTGATCAGCAACCTCATCATTTAATAATTACACATCTGTATTATTAGTGCTCTTTTAAATACGTCATTGCATTTTGTTTTTTATTTTGTCATGTATTGTTTTTTTATCACTGTTTGATAAAAAAACAATATAAAATTTGTGAACAAAATAAATTAACGATCTTCTGCTATAGTCATATAAAAATAATTAATGATCGCTTTGATTATCAATGCTTTAATTGAAAAAATCTGTAATAACTTCAATTTTCAATACTTTATTTAAGAAAAATTGTACTATATCCGTAAGTTTCTACAAATTTTTTGATAATTCTAACTAGTGAATTTTCATAGAAATATCCAGCTTATAGGAACCGATAAATAGGCAACAGATTTTAAATGTAGAAAAGCGCAGAACCGAAAGATGGATTTGCTCGTAGAGCTCGACTCGAGAGAAAATCCTTTCAACACTGGTGGAATACCGTTAGAGCTGAAGAGGTCTTTGCATAAAGATTGCACTGACCCTCCATCTGATAATTTTCATCGTTTATTATTTACAAAAGATTCCTTCGCTCATGACATTTATTTTTACAATTGAAGGTTATATAAAGAAGATTACGCGAAATTCTGCACGAACGAGTTTACGAAAAATTTTTGGGTATTTTATTTTACCCCAGTTATTTACGTCAGTTAGTGAAACAATATATCCAACATTAGTGTCTCCCATAAAAATATGTCAATTTTATACTACAAAAATTCGTCTTATGTTCACAGAAAATGTCATGTACCGTCGCAAGATAAGGCTATGAGGGTCGATTTTCTCATTGAGAGTAGACTGCGGCGCAAGTGGTGGGGGAAATAAAGGCGGCAAGGGCGAAAGAATCGAAATACAAAATGAAAAGAATGGCGCGATTTCACGATAAGACACTGGACGAAGGGGACACAAGTTTAGACGTGTGGTTTACGACACGTTGAGCGCGTCTCACACTCGGTTCGCAGGTAAAAGGCAAGATTTCTCGCCTCCCTCTGTCTTTGCGTGTCATTATAAATCCGATTGATGGATCGCGCGGGTGTTTGACGAGAGGGGCGCACGAAGAGTGCACCAGTGGCATATTGTCTCACGGTGTATGGGCGGAGAACACGCTTGAAGATGCTTTCCAGCTGGTGTCGTAAAAGGTCTCAGGAACTTAGGGGAAGGTTACGCACGACCGACAATAGACGTCCACCAATGCGTCAAATCGCGAAGCGGGGCTTCGCGGTTCTTCGTAATGAAGATCTTTTGAATTATCCTTGAAAAAGAGAAGAGTACAATTTCTACACCTTATTTTATGTCATTTGATATAACGGATGCATGCTTTCTGGTCCTTTCCATTTTTTTTTTTATCAAATCTGTAATACATGCTGTGTATTATTCTTTCTTCATATTCTTGTTTGAAAATTAATGGAAAACATCAAGTACCCTATTTTTAAGATATCTTTTGTTGAATTGAAAACGAAAAAACTAAATTCAACTTGACGCGAGGCTTGAATTTTTTTTTAAATAAAGCAATTCTTATGAATTTTTAAACTATTTGAGATCATATATTTATTACATGTTAAGTAATCGCATAGATCTGGATTTTTCCGTACATGTAAAGTTTAAATAAAATATAATGTATTTATTTTAGGTTTATATTTTATTTAGAATATAAATCTTAATTTTTTTATTTAGTAAATTTTTATTTAGTAAATCTCAAAAAGTGTAAAAATATTATCTCATTATAGACTAGATTACATACGCTAGGATCAGTAGTCATTTTTCCCTACATAAGATTGAAAAAGTTACATTAAATGTGTTTAATTTTATAATATCAACTCTCTTTTTGTTTACGTAAATATTACACCTATTTTGTTAAAAAATCACAATAAACTACTTATAAACAAATTTTAAAAAGTTTTGAATTTTGTAAAAGGATAATATTTTTAGAATGTTCACAAATAAATACATATTTTTGAAAGTATATATTGGAAAAATTACAAGTAATACCATAATAAAACAAATTCTTTATTTTATTTGATTCAATGTCTAAGCTATTTTGTTTTTCAGTAAAAAACGAAATTACAAATATACCGAATAAATCACTCATATATTAATTTACATATCTTTGTAGAAAGTGTACAAGCAATAGACGGTATTATAATGTAACAAACATTTATCGGTAGTTTCTTCCTTTGAAATTAAAATTATCATAACAGACTTCATACATCAAGTATATGAATTACACAACAGATCAAAATATATTGTAGCATTAATAAAAAATATAATTTTTCTAAAGTATTTTAATTTCAGTTCCAACATACACTCACTTTAGAGTAATGACTCAAAATCCAATCATTGCAATTGTATAAAGTTGTATTCCAAAGCACCAGGAAGACATCGAAAGCAACGATTAGTTTATAAAAATGTGTTCCGTCTTGTCAGGTTTGCATGTTTCCGAATAGAAGGCGAGAATTTTCAAATTCGTTGGTACGAGCGTTAAACAAATCTCACGGCTTGCATAAGTGTCACTCCGTCCATTTATGCGCATGCAAATCGAGACTAGAGACGCGGACTTACGTTATACAATACGCGAATTCCTAACCGCGTCTGCGTAATGGCTCGTGGCTATGTGACGACCGAGGGAGAGGAGGGGAGAAAGAAAGAAAGCAGTCTCGCGTGTCGCATGTCTATGCAAGGCAAGAGGGAAACTGTCACGACGCATCGCGACCGCGATTTATTTGCACGCGCTAAAAGCATGAGATCCGCGTATTGTGCCAGAGACGAGGAGTACTCTCATCCATCACCAATTTTCAAGCGCGAATAAAATGCCGACGAATGCCGTCACGTAAGGAGGAACCACGACATAACATTACTCCCCCCTCCCGTCTCGCGAAATCTTTCTTCACGAGCTCTTTGCGAGAGTGTACACCACTTTATGCATTTTTGTGCGCACATTCTTCGCCGACGTCCTCTCGCGCTTTTTCGCTCTGTAATTATTTCTTTTTTTATTTTCGTGCATGGATGTAAACTCACCCAAGCTTGGCCGACATTACGTGACCAGAGTGATACTTTTTCTTTAATTTGTGAACAGTGCAATCTAGTATAATAGTGTAAAAGTGTAATCTGTGTCTTCTTGTTTTAACTGGTGTATATTTATCTTTGATGTGTCTGCATCTTAAAGTTCAACTTTAAGATGCAAGCGGAAATGTAACGTTTTATAATGTACTTGTGTCCCTTGACATTAGTCTGAATATTAACCGAATATAGTAATTTTTTTTTGTATAAAATACTATGTGATACAATGATATGTAATAAGCTAGAAAGAAATATTTAAAAATATTATAAAATCTTGTATTAATGAGAAAAATAAATTTTTGTATGCTTCAAAAAAATATTCTTAAACATTGTCCTCTCTGATAACCAATTACATAAATAAAAGTTTAACCCCTGAAACGTGAAATATATACATTTGAATACTATTCTTAAATATGTTTCATTGTTTCCGAGTATTTATTATCTCTATCCATTTCTATAAGATTTAGATACATACATATGACACACTTTTATGTAATATCTATTGTAATACATTCTTATGCTTTTTTAATATTGAATACTAAAATACATATACGTTCAAATGTGAATAGGTATAATCGCTCTATTAAAATTATAGTCCGTTGTAATAAAATTACGTAACTTAATGGAACTCTAATGTTTCGATAGTGTATTTATAAAAACACGTAAAAAGTTTATTTTTGTCATGTTAAATATTCAATTTAACTGTAAATTTTGCTTATTATAAAATCAATATTAATATGCATGTAAAAAATATTTTTTTATCTGCTTAAATTCTTGTAACTAAAATTTGAATGAACTCTTATATTAAAAATTGTATTTTTAAGATTTATTACACACACACACAGACAGACACACACACACACACACATATTTCTTTACTTAGATGTGATGTACTTTTAGTAATAAATATTATTTACAAAATGAATACTCTACTCAGTAGCACTAATTTGTAGAACACAATTTGGAAGAAATAGAATCAAATACATTAAAGTAAAATAGAGAATGGTAAAAGAGACAATATAAACTTTATTAGATTATTATAATGAACTCTATTTCAATTTCTTAACGTCGCTATTATATGCTAAATCTATTAGGTTCTTCTCGTTCGGGTATATTACGATAAATTACAATATATATTATGATATATATTGTTCATTTGTTTAATAAAGCCTATGTTATATATATACATTATTATAAATATCTTGGCTATTAGGTGCAATAGAAAACAACTTTTAATAGATCATTGAGAACTCATGGCGATTATAATATCTTACTTCTTGTTAAATTACTATATATTTTGATTTTATATATTTAGCTTTTCGTATTTATCGACCGTGAGACACTAACAATGTAAATTATTTGACCTACATAAAATAAAGTATGAGCCAGTAGGAACTATTTCATCAAGTAGCGACAGCAACAGCACCACTAGAAATAACAAAAATCCTCTATTAATTGCAAAGTTCTAGCTCGTAGAAAAATCCTGGCAACACCGAGTGTTTCCGGTGGCCGGTCCCTTTGATCATCTTTCCGCTGAAATACACACGCTCCATAAGGTGCAAAGCTTATGCGTTCTTCTCTCCCATCGCGCATTTCTAACAGACAATAAGCTCACATCCCCTCTCCTCTTTTTCTTTCTCTCTCGAGTTGGCTCTATCTCGTGTAAGCCGCTCTTTGCAGGCGCAAATTCCCATGTAAGTAGGCGCGGAAAACGAACCACTCGCCGTCGATCCTCCCCACTTTGTGAGACTCTCTTTTACCCGAGGCCGATAATCGACAACTTTGGGGCAGCTTTTAAAGAGCTCATTAGCCAGCAGGGAATCGATGCTTATTTCGATATCCCCGATGCTCGAAAGCGCGTGCGACATTGTTTGCGTACTTTCTGCTGCTTTTCTATATCGCCGCACCCTCCGAGCCCGGCTCTTCGCGCACCTGTAGCAGCTAAGGAGCGAGCAAGAAAGTATCTTTTCGCTAATGCTCGAAGAATCGTCGAGCAAAAGAGGTTTTCCGAGGAGTCCCGTCGCGGTCATTCGGGAATTCCGCAGGTTATTGTTATGGGTGAATATTTTCGCGGTACGCCTAGCGCATGCGTCAGAAGAATCATTTTCGGAAGAACGCGTGACATCTTTTACAATGACTGGTTCAACTTTCGGTTTCGGCTGAAGAAGAAACTTATAGGGGCATGAATGGACGCTCCTATTGTTATAGAAATATATTGAAGTAGTTGCTGAATATTAGACTGGAGTTCGGATTTGATGCATACAAATTTCATTAATAACGAAGCTCCTAATGTGTACTTTTTTCACCTAATGATGTATATCTTTTAGGTGCTTAGCATTTCGAATATTCGTCCGTGAGAATATCATATAGGTTCGAAAAACAAACTATAAAACAATACTATACAACGGTTCTGGAATAAATCAATTTAATAATGTATTTAGTTTCACAAATTTATTTGTTGAGATATTATACGTAAATTAAATTAACTACATCTTAAAAATCCTTTCGTGACACATATTATTATTTTATATAAAAAAATATAATACATTACTTGCCGAATTCTTTTACCAAATACTTAAATAACTAAAATTAAAATACATTTTTCTTAGATAATGAAATAAAGATTAATTCGTTATGTTTTTTTAATTATATTTGATTATATTTTTAATTATATTTAAAAAAAATACAGTACGCAGTCTCAACATCCACACCCTCTTCAGATCTATTCTTATCTGTCATAGGTCCTCATCTCTTTTTTTCTCTTCAACCGTTACTTCACAAATGTATAGAAAACGCCCATTATTCGTATATAGAGGGTTGAGTACGAATGAAATGCATAACCTTTTTCCTTTTCCTTCCTCGCGCAAGATCACTATGCAATCCATAAAAAGAAACGATGAAAGATCTCAGGCATGTTTTGCAAACTGCAAAGAAAGTAATCTGGCTTTCCCATTTATAACAGGACAATGTTTACGTTGTCGATTTTCAAAGAAAAAAATACTTTACCTTAAAGGAATAGTACGCTATGGTCAGTGTATGGAACTGATGGTGCTATTGTGTAACATATACGAATATTTCGAAAAATTCAGAAATTTGCAAATTATTATGAATTCAATTGAAAGTATAACTTTTGTGAAGTTTTCTAATGGAAAGTGCGTATATAGTATTTTGTCATTATTGAATTTACTAGTTTTAATATATCAAACATTTAGACAAACGTTATTTGGAAACCAAAAATATATTCTCTTTAGTTAAATAATTTGTTAACAACTAATTATTAATTTGAACTATTTTAATACACATGATATTTTTATTTAATTAGATCCGAGCCATTAATATACTGGTTCGAGCATTTTTGGAGAACAAATATCCTGTATTAGTCAACAAATATCACAGTTACACATAAAACCAAATTAAAAATTTATAAATTCAAAAAAAGTGTCTAAAAATGTATTCACAAATCAAAAGTTAAGTAATTATTTATTTTTATACAGTAAACTTCTATTCAGTACTTTTTAATTTTATTTTATCTTAAAAAAGTCTTGTTTTCGTGTATTATAATTAAATGACCTGAAAATCTTCCCATTTTTTTAAATAGATTAAAAAATTGATATAAATTAAAATAAAGAATAATATATATTTTTCAAAATCAAAATTTATATAATTTATACAAAGTTTATATATTCATCATTTACCAGATTTGCTTTTCCTGTCTTACTAGAACGTTTATTTCGAATAAAAATATGAATTAGGATTGATACTGATTTAAAAAGGTACGCCTGGTTATTTAATTTACCTATAAACAGAAATATTTAACGTAGGTAAATAAACACGTAATTACACAAATAATTTAGAAAAATCAAAGAAAAGAAAAAATTAGAGTGAAAGAGAGAGAAGCAAAAAATAGAGATTATAAACATAGCATCGACCGTTTTGCAAAGCAATCCATACACGGTGTCTTATACAAACGTTTGTGGCTTTTGAGATTGCAAATTTGTGTATGTAAGAAATAATGAAATAAAAAGAAAGATTCAAAGAGGGAACGAGAGAGGGAAGAGAGAAAGAAGGAAGTGAATAAACTTACATTCGAATGAAAAATCTTGGCTACCTATACGCAATACATTCTTTGTGTGAAATACATATGAAGAAAAAGAGAAAAGAACAAAAATAAAGAGACAGAAATTGTCGTGTGGTACACACAAATATGTACGTCAATGGAATAATTTTATCAGGGAGACGTAAATATAAGGCGCGTTTGAGGAAAACATTATGGAGAGAAATTCTCGTGGTGTGTTGGACATGTAAAAGGAACGTTTGATATGTACATCGATTATGGAAAAAAATGTAGAGGGTACCCTAAAAAAAATTTTTCTTTGAGCGCTGTCATTGTTGTATTGGAACCAATATTTTTAGAAAAGTTTCTGAACGTGCTTGCGATACGAATTTATTGTACATTCTTATTGTACTCAGTTATTTTTACCTTGTAATCCGCGTAATATTAATACGAAATAATATATATGATATAAGTTATAAAGAGTTTTTTATTATCATTACCAATAAATTCAGCATATATTATTCCAAGGTTGTAAAATTAATTGAATATTTTATTTCATTATTTTTTTTTAAAGAAGCTTTAATACATAAGTTGTCATCTATTTGAATATAAAAAATTATTCATCCAAGTAATTAATGGATCAAAGGATATAGTTTAATTATTTTTAAAATGTTTTCATTAGATAAATTTTTATATCTCTGATATTTACTTAGCCTTTAAAATTATTAAATTTGAACTAAATATAAATCTACAAAATGCAATGAATATATCCATATCATGAACATGTTCCATGTTTTATAAAAGTTAATTTTATTATAGTACATAAAAATAATCATTTTCTTTTCTTAAATTTACAATAATGGAAAAATAAAAAATAATAAGCTTATAAAAGTAATATTCTTAGAATATTAAACACAAAAAACACTATTCCAAACGAAGTAATGTACAAATTTGTATCATATTTCTCTATTATTTTTTAAAACTGTATATTTAAATTTATATATCTACTAGCAAATAAAATATATACTATGAAATCTACAACTGCATTCAGCCAAAACATCTTTATTAATATTTGATTATAAGCTATTGTTAAATAACTATTATTAAATATAATTTTGTAGTTGTAAAAGTAATTGAAAGAACAACGGATTTCGTATTTTTATTCATCTCATAAATATCAATAGCATTTAAAAATAGCCTTCTTTATTTTACAAACATATTACTAACTCAAAGCTTGCACATTATTATTTATAATACAATATTATCTTTGGTCTACTTTTTTTTGAGTAATAGAATAATTGTATAACAAGATTTTATCAACACCTAAAGCACATTCGGAATACGAACTATATTTTTCTGCAAACGCGCTACGCACATCGCAGTCTGCCTTTCTCCACATTATATTTGGTTAATTGATGTCACATTCTTACACAAACTTTCAAAATACTTAAAGAACTTTTAAAACAAGATTTCTGATAGGAAACTCTCTAGTCTCATTCACATTTTTCACGATTTCTCCTGATTTATTCAGTTGCATACGAAAGTCGCGCAAGCACGACAAATGAGATTAGTTGTGCCACATTTTTACCAAACGCAAGCCAGTAAACACACGGTAGTAATCCTTGTGGATATTGAAGGGGAAATTATAGAAATAGTTTTATTTTTAGCTCATATTTGGAGACTAGCTTTGAATTTTACCGATTAATAAAGATGAAACGGTATCCTTTATTCGATATCTATTTTTATGTGATTACACCATTGATTTCTACTTTCTTATACTTAATCGTTATATTTTCAATAAAAGAAAATTCTTTGTACTACAGTTAACATTATTCAAATTACACTGATATAATTACGTAAATAATTATCAATCGCTTACGTATTTATTATTTATTGTTTTGTTTAAATTAGAAGTATTTTAAAATAAACATTGAAAAACTTCAGAACTCATGTAAAAAACGTGGTACTATTTTGAAATTAAATTGATTAAGTATTCAAAGAAAATGTGACGTTATTTATATGCAAATTCTCTATCTCAACCTATGTTTAAATGGTAAACTATATTTTAGAAAATTATACTTCATTAAATTACTTATAGCTTTATCTTATATATTTACAAAAATATTTATTCGAATAAAGAAAAATAATTTTCAATAGAGTATTAAAATAAAATTCTCTTATAAATATAATGATTATTCTGAAGAGAAAATAAATTATTAAAAGAACTAGACGTAGAATTGTTAGATTTATATTTGACATTGAATAAATTTATCATAATAATATTACCTTGTATCAAAAGTTAAAACTTAACTAAAAATGAATTTATCACTTTTAACAGACATAATTCTGAGTAAAAAAGAATTTCTTTTTCTCAATTCCATTCATAATTATTTTTTTAATAAGAGAGAATAATTATTTGTATTGTATACATTCTTTTTTTAATTTAATTTAATTCATTTTTCTTAATTTACTATAGTTACTTATAGTAACTTTTAATTAACGATTGATTGATTTAGTTATTTCTATAATATATAATTATCTTTGAATTTTTTATTCTTTTAATTTTCGTACTAAACAAAAATTTCTATTTTAAAAATATTTGGAGCGATAAGAAAATAGAATTTATCAGATAACATTTGGGTATTGATCATTAATAAATAATCGATTTTAATAAAAAGTAATTTTATTACTCATAATTAATCATTAAAAAATTAAATTTTCGAATAAAATAAGGATTTTAATACAATTGTCCATTAATAAATTAATGGAAATAAATGTCCATTAATTACAACCAATTACGCATATGTAAAGTAAAATAACGTTGTTAACATTAGTGTATTCCTTTATTATTTAAAATTTTATTTAATTTAATTGGATTCTACTTAAAAATAAAAAATAAAAATACATATATAAAACAAATAAAAACACAAAAATTTCTAAGTTAATAAAACATATTATAGTAAGATATAAACTTTTACATAAAACGTAAGCATATAAATGCCAGTTAATCTAATGATCAAATCACTATTCTGGCAAAACCATGTTCAAATCAGCGTAAGCTTTGCTATTGTTACATTTCTTTTTTACAAGTATTTGGTTTTGGCTTAAGGATTCTTAACTTCTTCGTTAAATTAAACGCGTTTGAAAATCGTGAGATTAAGTATTGTTGAAGTTAGATCATTTAAAAGCTGGTATATTATCTCTCTCAAGTTTGAAGTAGTACGATCACATTCAGATCTAATACAATTCTTTCTTTACTTATGTTCCACTAGAGCACATTGTATATTAAAAAAGAAGATCAATGATATAAAGAAAACATCAATTTTTGATTTTATCGATGGGGTTCTGCAGTGCATTCACCAGAAGAAAAATGTCAAGCATTTGGTACTGGCAGCATCTTTGTAATCTTGATATATCTCCCTAAATTTCTAAACTGAATTGATTGTTATGGATTGCTTTATTGCACTTATTTACTTTCATTACATTATTTATCATATAAATAAAATATGGATTTTTCAAGAAAATATGTCTTTTTTAAGTAACTATTAAATTCGATCTTCTTTCATCATTAGATAGCTATAGTATATCTAAATTACGATCATATTTAGTAATATTATAAAATTTCAAGATTCTTTTCTGGTATAATTGAGAACTAAATTTTATTATAATTTAATTGTATAAGTTTTAAATGGAGTTTTAATTTTAATATTAAGAAATTAAATAATTAAATATGTGGTAACAAGTTATATATTAAGAGTAAAATTTTAGTTTTATTTCTAATAAAGTGTAAATTATATGAAAGGATAAACTTATGTTTATCCTACTTACCTTTGAGAGTATTTTTACTTTTTTAGTTGTATGTATTTTTAATTTTTAATATGTTCAAATTATGTTTGAGTCAAGCATAAATGCAGTCTAGAGTCTAATAATTCTATTTCTATCATTTTTCTAGACTACACGAAAAAATAATTCTCAATATGTTATTTTTGATTGTTAGTAATCACAACTGCATACCTTTAAAATTACAGATTTTTTAGAATAAGAGTGTTATATATCGAACATGATATTAAATTCAAAAACACTTTTTGTCAACAACACTTTTCAAAAAAACTTATAAAACATTTATAATAAACTTTAATAAACAATTATAAAATTTATATATTATATTTTATACGTCATATATACATATAATACAACGAAATTTTATGTTATATATATATATATATATATATATATATATATAACGTAGTTATATTAATAAATATAGAAGTAAAACTCAATTCATACTTCTGTAAAAATTATAATTAAAAACGTCGATTGTACAACCATGTACAAATACTTACGTTAATCATTCATAATTAATCGAAAATGTATTATTGTGAATCTAAATAAGCTTCCATTATTAGTTTACTTTTAATGTTTTGTATTTAATTAATTTTTATTTTCTTGTGACACTGAAATATTCATTTGAATTACATGGAATTACCATAAATATTAGAAATAAATGAGCCTCAAGATTAATTTACTCATAAGAAAAATTGTTTTTTCCAACGCAAGAGTACACGAATAATACTAAATTAATCTCTAATGCCTTTCCCAAATTTTACCAAACGGTCGTTCAATTTTAACCGAACAAAATCCTTCCTCCCTCTATCATTCATCTTTGTTTGGCCTACGAAATACCTCCGTCTCCTTTTTTTATTGTGATTCTCTCTCATTGCTCCTGAAACATTTCGCTCTGTCTATCTACATCGAACCCCTCGTTTTCTCTTTTGCCAAAAGTTTTCTCCCTTCCAGCTCATTCTCTCGCGCGTTTTCTCGGGCGGAGCAAACGACGACGACATTGGTTCGTCATTTGGTGCAGGGACAATGCACGCGAGGTCTTCCGATAGCCCCCGATTGTTTGGTACATTTTCCCACAAAGAATCGAAGAAAGAAGAGGAGGAGACAAGAGCGTCAGCGCCTCGTCGAAGGGAATAAAAGCAGAGAGAGAGAGAGAGAGAGAGAGAGAGAGAGTCAATCGGAGTCCAAGTCGATCGCCAATTGACTGACGTTATCGGTCTATCTCTCAGATTAGGAAGATTGCTCTCAACGAAACAGAAACGAAGGGAGATATGTAGTCTTTTCTTTTTCGTTCAGATGATGAGGATTCCCCCAGATTCAAGGAGAAACAAAGGCATAGTGAGCAGTGCAGGAATGAAGTTGAAAAATGCGTGCGCATTGTGTATTTTAGGCAATTGATTTGATACTGCCAGTGTTGTGGTATTGGAAAAAAATTACATAATAGGTTAGTCCTAAGCAAATACGATTATAAATGAAAGTTGAAGCAAGTTTTACACTGGATTCACATGTTTTTTGGTGGGAATGCGTATGAAGTTGTCGCGATTGATCACGATCATGTTGATTATCATACCTAGCATTTTTCTTTATGAAATTCAAGGGAGTACAGCCTGTAAAAGAAATTAGTAAAATAAATATAATTTATTGTAAGGTCACTTTCATTTTCAAACCATTAAATAGAATTCTTAAGAATACATGTTTTTGAAGATTTGTACTTTTAACTATTTATAAATCAGATCATTATGTTTGAACTTGAAAAATTTGTTATAATCATAAATTTGTTAGATTAATTTTTTCTCAAGTAAATTTTTTTTCAAATATAGATAATCTTGTACTAATTTGATAACACTTAGAAATAATTTTAAAATTTCTTATAGTGAATGGAAAAATTTATAAAATTAATTTTATAAATTTTGTTTCGGAAAAAGAAACTCTAATTTTATTGATTTATTATAATTATAATTAAAATTATTATAATATACTAAAATGTATGCAAAGAAATACTGCTAAATTTATAAAATTTATTAAAAAAGAATTATATTATTAACGTGATATATTCATTTTTAAATTCTTAAAATTAAAATTATAAATAAGAAATTTAAAATTATATCAATTAGAAGAAATTTAATATTATATCAATTATCAATTTAAAATTATAAATTGTATCAATTAATATTTTGTTCTTCTTTGTATTTACATGAACAAATTAAATTTATTAACACAAAATATTAAATATGTAATTAAATATTTTAATGAAAACTATTTTTGGCTTATGTTTCAAATAAGACTACATTATATATATTATAAAATGTTAGAATAGTAGAATTTTCAAAATAATTAATAAAAATAATTCCATTAAACACAAATATGTTGTGATACTTATAAGTAAATAAGAATTATAATATCAATTAGTTTTAAGTATTAAATAACTAATTATGCGTAACTCAGTATTAAAAAAATTTATTATAAGAATTTATAAATAAATCATTTCATATTTCGAATATAAGTAATATGATGCACATATATAAGATTACAGTCATCATTACATTATATTTATACTATATTACATTAAGTTATATTAAATAATACATTAATAGCAACGAACATCATAAAAGATATCTATAGTATTCCAGCTACTTAGACGTAAAGTAAGTTTCTAAATGTGACTTATAAGAAACTTAATTTGTGATGCATTTTTCTCCTTGTTCTCAGAAAGTGACCATTTTTTTATCGCTTATGCACGCGGCCTTTTATTCTCTTCTTGTTTTTGTTCGCGGTACAAAATACAGGACGGAAACGATTTCCCTCTCTATCTCTGATGCTGTTTCGGGAAAATTCTACCTGCAAGCCGTATGCTATTACAAAGTTCTCTCGTGAGAATGATTCTTTTTCTTTCCATGAATGAAAACCAACTTGTCGGTTCACGCGAAATTTTTATTACACGTAAAACTGCTACAATGATTTATTATTCTCAGAAGTGTCAATTCGTTTATTGATTTTCCTTTCTTACATGGAAACAGTAATTATACTATTTACGGAATATTTCATTTTGCATTTACATGTTGAATATTTTTTATGCTTATAAATGAATTTCATATACAAATTATGAATAATGCACGCGTATTAATGAAATTAATATGCTCACACTCGAGTTTATTAACGTAACATTTTAATTAAACTTGATTAAAAATTAATTTTTTAAGTGTTATCTGGCATTATTATTATTATTATATTATTATTTTATAAGTAATATTATGTGGAAAACATGTCTATGAATTTTAGTATTTTTACTAAAGTTAAACGTAGTTAATAATTTTAAGTGGTATTTTTTTCATTGAGAAAGAATTAAAAAAATGTGAAGATTGATAAACTTCATATTTAGAATAATAAATTAAAAAATAAAGTAATAATAAAAATAGTATTTTAAAGATGAGTGTACAAACTTTTCAAGATTTTCATCTAATTTTTCTATAATATTGTTCTTGTAGAGGTTACTTAATTTTAAGTAAAATACTATCGATCCAAGATAGTATTTGTTTTCTCTTCATGGTAAGCAAATATGTGTGTCAAATATTACATTATAATTCGGCTAAAAAGAAAATGTTCTTTTTAGTAGACAAGACGAAAAATACACTTTAAATGACGCGAAGTACGGACAGGATCGAATCCAAATGCATGAAAGACATTTGAAGCGCGCTTGACCGTATTACGTATACCGGACATAAAAACACCCTTCACCTGTGTGCCGCGCAATTTCCGTTTCTAAACGGGATTCTTCAAGCTCTTTTATAAAAAAGAAAAAGGAAGGAAAAAGAAAATAAAGGACGAGCAAAGTACCAATAGAGTCGAGAAAAAGGAGAGAAGACGCTCGAGTCCATCCTCTACACAACTATACTCAGGCGTGTACAAGAGGCTGTATACCTGATCGTGAGAATGACTTCTTTGAATGAAAACGAGAAGAGGGAGAGTCGGCTTACCTTATAATTCCCGCCAAAAAATTGGGCGCCCAGCCGTCTGATTCAAGCGGCTACAAAGCAAGGAGAGGGGAGAAAAATGAACGGAGCAGTAGAGGGAGATAGGAAAGGACTCTCTGGAATGCAGTTTCTACGGGGGTGGTTTCTCGCTTTTGGTCAGGCCGGATAGACTCTTGGGGTCTTTAGTGTTTGCACGATCAAAAATGCATGAAATTGGATTGCAGATAGAAGCCCTTATTTTCGTATTATTTCGTTCGCTAATTTATGTAACTCTCGTTGCTTAAATTAACGCATAAGTTAATAAATTTAGTAATTAGAAATCTCAACTAAATTTTTAGAAACCAATTGCTAATATTAATACTCTCATCTAAATAAGTTAATGAATTGGTAAACTATTATAATTGTCTATACTTTTTCTCTTGCATAATTCACGTATTTATTTTTATTGTTGAAGTTCATTAAATCTTGTACATATATAGACAATATTTAAGGAGCTAATTAAATATTAACTAATAAGAACAGTGTTCTTTTTTAATTAAATAATTTCACATGCAATATATACTAGAGTCATAATTTAATTGGAAACTGATATTTAGTATTATTTGAGTTTTTTTCTAAGTGCAGGGTATGATTTTAGTAATCTGTAGCACATTCTCTTCTTTCACAGCATAGTATTGCCAATATTGGTTTAATAAGATGATAATTATAGTTTGCTTAATGCTTTGGTATGATCATGACCATTATATCTGTTCAATTTATTTTAATGCTTATTTAAATAATTGTTCCAGTCAAAAAATGGTAAAAAAGAAAAGGCTTTATTCATGTATTTTATCATAGTAAAACATTTTTACTTCAAAATCATTTACAGGAAATAAATATTAGTAAATTGACAAATTATAAATATGCGTGTTAAATAAAATATTCATTGATATCTTATTCTCAATAATCAAAATACTATATGTATTTAATAAAATTGATTCTTAAGATTTTTACTCTATATTATAATGAAGCTTAAAAAGGAGTCGGTAATGATTGAAATTGTTTTTTATATTATCTGGTAATTAAATATTCATGAAAATTTGTATGACCCATTGATTCTTAATTACTGTGAGTTTCTTTATTTGAATATAATAATTGATAAATGAAATCATTAATAATTAATATTATCAATAAAATAATGTAAAATATAATAAAATAAATGATTAGTTATCGTAATTTTTTTCCTAAGTAAACTAATATAATTCCAATTTTTCATACAACGATGCAATATTACAACTCAAAGTAATATTATAACTTGATGTTATTTCCTACAAATAAATACTTTTTATATAACTTGTGTGTTTATTTTTCAAGCTTTCGTTTATTTAGTGATTCAATTGTTGAAGATATTTATTCTGATAGTTCAGTATATTGAAAAAACATTTACTTTTTCCTTGAGAAAAACTTATTTCAAAGTTAAAAATATACTAACACATAGTTGGAATAACTATGTGTTATTCCAACACATAGTTAACATTTAAAAGATAATAATAAATTAATGAATATACAATGTTATACAATATTTAACATTCTACATTATGATTATTAATTATTCAAAATAATATATAAGTTGCTTCATCTTACTGATAAAACTTCTATTCAACTCATATTTCAATGAGTTTCATATATGATTATTATTTACAGTAATACAATTGATAGTCTATATTAACTAGCTCGTAATGACATACTTATTATTGAACAAATCAGTGTCTATTCACTGAGAATCAATAGTATTTACTAGATCGACTGTAAAGAAAGGTGCTGACAGTAGTATCTTAAGATATTGTTTATCATCAAAACCGATGGAAAACCTTAAGAAGCTATACACCTTTGCTATGTCATTGTGATACGGCTATTTATGTCATCTAAGTGAATTCTCGCCTATTGACTTCGAGTCTTGATACGTATCCTTTTCTTTCCTACTTATCCCTTTTCGTGAATCACTACACAGCCTCCTCTAACTCAGTATCGTCCTCCTCCTCTTTCGTCCGCGTTAATAAAATGTAAGGTTCGCTCTTGTCCGCAGAAAAGACCGTAAGAACATTTAACGAAAAGAAAACACCTTACAAGTAGGGAAGGAGATATTGCAAACAGGTAAACAATACAATGGAGAAAAGACATCTCTGTAGTATGCATGTAAATACATACGTGCGTATGTGCAGGTAACAGAAGCAGGTGTTAGTCAAGAATATATACATATATATATATATATATATATATATATATAGCCTTCTTTTCTCCTACTAAATGCCCGCCTTTCATCTCTTTTCGCCTCATTTCTCTCGTCTCGTCATAGAAGGAAAGAAAAAAGGGAGGAGAGAAGAAAGAACGCGTGGGTAAAATGGGAAGCTGCTCATAAAGACGGGATTTCGATGGAATTGCACGTTTTTCACAAGAGCTCAGGCGACAAAAGCACGCGGACCTTTAAAAGTGACGCACTACGTATTGTTACACGCGGTTTATCGTGTTTCTTGCGTCGCTACTGCTGCTGCCGTCACTACGCCGCCCAGACAGGCAGTCAAGATTTTTGGAGTCGATCAATGTAATACAAGAGCGCATTCTCACGTAATGCCTTCTGTTGATGAGAGCTGAAGTTACAATCGAGGTGGCGAGAGACTTTTCCTTGAATCCATAATAGAGGACTTCGAGGAGAAAAAGTTTTGTCAGAAGTTCGAAGTTCATGTTGAATACTTATTTCTAAATGTCAACCTTTCTAGCGATACATTTATTTCGTAATAATTATTGTACAATAAAATTCATTTAATTCAAACGCTAGAAATGTTTAGATTCACTAGATATCATTAAATGAGAGTCTATTTTAAACCGAAGCAATTATAATATTGTTATTACTTCGTGAAAGGTTTCGAAAATCCGTGCATTTATTTATCTTATTTTTCAACTTAAAACAAAGATATAATATTTGTTAGGTATGCTTCAAAATAGATAATTAAGTAATTTTCATTTTAATAATCACGAGTCTTATATTTAACAATATTATTCACAAAAACTTATAAAAGATATCCAAAAATTGTATTTTTAGAATTAGTGAATGAGATCTTCAGTTACATCAAGTTAATTTGAACACAAGTTATAAAATCACAAAAGAGCAATGCAATATTTGTTTTATAAGATTTGTTATATAAGATTTATCAAATTAATTTAATTATTTAATTAAATATTGTTTACAGAATAATTTTTGATCTTTTACAGAATTGTCTTTGAAACAAATGCTGATGTATACAAAAAGATAAACGATGGAATTGTACTAAGTTCTTTAAAAAGTATCTAAATTTTTGTTTCAATAATGATAATTATAAAAAATGATGTAGTATTAACCATAGTAAATGATAATTCACATTATTCTCTATTGGTAAGGAACATCGTTATTTCGTAATAAAATCCTATTAGTCATGAAATGCGGTGTACCTCTATTTATATAAAAAAATCTCTGGAATAGGCGAATTTAATACAATTAAATTTCTCTTACTTTAAAATAAGTTAAAATAATTTAATAAAAACAAATTTTGTTAATTAAATACTACTGATGAATTATATTTTTTTAGACTTTGGTTTTTTTCGTATTTTTTTAATAGCAGTATCTTCATCAATAAATAATAATTAAAATACTAAAATTTACTGAGCATTTTTTGTGTCAGAAAATATATGGTATATATCAATTTTAATTTCGAAAATAATAACATATTTGATTTAACCAATTACAAATATTTGATTTTATTTAAATATCTAATTAATAAATATAGAAAGTAAAGAAAATATAAAATTATGTTACAATAAATTTCAATTTAAATAAAATTATTGTAATATATTTTGATATATTAATAACGCAAAAACATATTTGCCTGTGTATTGAAGTCATTTGATATTTAAAAATATTATAAATCTTTAGGATATGATATATTATTCATTTTTCTCCTAATATTTATTAATGAATTAGTCATGATTTTATTTTATTATACTGAGAGCTTGTATATAAGTATATGTTGAAAAGAAACTTAAATGAACATTATTAACTGTATTGCTATAATAAGTTTCTTTTATAGTGCTTCAAATATATCTTATAAATATAATATATATTTTTTTATATACTATATCCAATAAACGAGATATTTATTAAAATACTTAATGAACATAGCCATAAAATTGTAAAAGTAGAATACTTTTACAGAGAGTTCTTTTAATTAGATAGTTCTTAATAATAGCACTGATGTACTCCATGAGATATCGCTGGATTCAGATATATATATTTTGTAAATATATGTAATATTAAGTAATATTTACAAATGTAATCATCTACAAATAATCTTTCATTGAGCTCACCTTATTTTTTTCTATTTCCTTAATTTTCCTTAGTTATAGGATTTAGTAAAATAATAAAATGCGTGGATATAATTTCTTAATAGAAATCTCAAATAAATTCAAAATTTCTATTTTATTAACGTCTTTTTCATGTATTACGACTCTTAGCATTGCGTACATGTAATCCTCATTCTGTGAATTCGCTGTTGCGAAACGGTGACCAGGACGGATTTTCCTTGTATAGCATCTCTAGCTGCTTTTCACGTAGATTATGCGGTTTTCTCTTTCTCGTTTTCTCGGCCTTACTCTCTTTCTTTTTCTTTTCCCTTTTGATGATTCGCGCAGCATACGTAATCGCTTTGGGTTTCGATTTTGCGCGAGTCTTTATGTCTATATATATATATATATACACACATAAGATGGATTTCTGACTCCCTTTTTCTTTTTCTTTTGAGCAAAAGGCATCTTATTTTCCCGTCATTGTTATTTGGATCGACTGTACTTGCACTCAAATTTCGTTTGAATATCGATATTCGAGTTTTTAGGTATAAGCTGGTTTTTAAGCTTTTCTTTTTCTGAATAAGAATATGTGTAATCCCTTGCAAGAAAGTATCATCTATAATGGATTACAGTTACCATACAATAGGTATGCGGTTGTTTAAACATCAAAAAGATTTTATTTTTTCATTAATAATTTACTAAAGTGTGCAAAACTGTTTTGTATTTATATTTTATTTTATTATTTAAGTTTAAACTACACATAATAACAGTAGTGTAAATAAAATATATTTTCTACGCCTTAGCATTTTCTTCTTTTCATTGATTTATTTATTTCAGTATAGTCACTTTTCACTTGGAGGGTAACTTAGAAAGTATATGTCCGTGAGTACTTTCGTACAAGAAATATGCTTAGTGTATAAAGTTTAAAATAATATTTAAAAATAATTAGACACAAATTTTTGAACCCTAAAAAGATGATCATTTCTAACGTTATCGATTAAAAAATGGAGATTAATATATAAAATAATGTAAAATAATGCCGAACGTTCAACTCTATTTGTAATATTATTAACCAATTAAATGTCATAAATATGATATCTTTCTAGCAATTACTTTACTCTATGAACAATAGGATAATCACGATAAATAAATGGGTTATTGTTCGATGAAGCACAGACGATAGGATTTAAAAGAAAGAAAAAAGGAAAATAATAAAGAAATTGTATGCAATTTCCATGTACATTTTCCAGGGATTCGCACGAGAACATTAGCACGACGTACAGGTTGCGCGCATAACACAATGAACCCGCTGTACTATTAATAAATCCCATCGCTTTGCGATACTAAATCACCTCGCGTACGGGGTAGAAACGAGACGCTTATAAAATGAAAAAAGAAAGCTAAGAGGGCGGATGTGCTTAACCCATATTAAACACGGTGTAAAAAGAAAAATTGTCGGTTCCTTTTTGCGGAGCTTTCGTGCATCGGCCAGCTTACAACCATTGTCGATATGTACGAGGGATGGCTACTGTACACCTTGTCACTTTCCTTCTTTCCTTTCAGATTTTCAAGTCGTATACCTTGATTTCCCGATGAGCTATGGTTCTGTAAATAAAAGAGGAAGAGAGAACCGAGAACGCGCGCGTCCTTTCGCTTCCTTTCCTCTCGACTGCACGCGCGACTTGACGCATTCGTAGATTACGTACTTTATTATGCGTTTCCAATTCGTTCGATTTTTTCTTCTTCGTGCTTTCTGTCCAATTCCTCTTTTTACGTCTGAGGACTTTACAAATAGTATGCGATGGAAATAAATTACATATGACGCTTTATTATGTTGGCAAGATACGTATGAGATGATCCGTTTTATTCCTTCTTTTTTGTTCAGTATTTAATGTGTCAATTTTGGACATGGAATGGATTCAGTCGTATGTAGACCATTTGTATATATTGTATAGTTTACTAAATGTTTTTCAAAAAATAGCATTAAAAACATGTCTTCTTGTATTCCATTTAGTGGAATATTTAGGTCACACTTAAAATTCAATGCAAGGTCATAAACTATTTTATTTTTGAATAAAAGTAAGCTCTGTTATGAATTCTTATGTTTGAAAATTTCAATTTCCAACATCTAAAAATAAGAATTTTTTCACACGTTTTAATATGTCATTTTCTTTGTAAAAATAAAAGATAATTTATAATAATTACAATCTTGTAAATTAATATATTCTAATAAAAAGTCTTAAGTGGCATAAGCTAAGTAAGTTTTGGTAATTTGGCTGCCAAAATTAAATTTATTATCTATGGAAACAATTTCTTTGAATTGATTATGATTTTTTTCTCAGTAAGTATATTTCTGACAATTAAATTGATTTACAAATAGAAGAATTGCAAATAGAATTAAATTGTTAACAAATAGAAAATACTTTTCTATTTGTTAACTCGGATATATGTATATAAAAAAACTTTAATATTTATTTATTAGTGACAGAGATAACAAATGATAAACTTAAATACTGTGTTGTAATACTAACTACTTCAACTATATATATAATTGTTAATAATTTTAAGTAGGAGATTGTAAAGTGTCGAAGTATTTACCTTTTCATTAAAATTCACAAATCATGTTATTATAGATGCTTGTAGGTCTGAAAAGAGATGAATATGAATCAATCAGAAACATTAAATAAAAGGAGTAAAATTTTCACGTGAGAAAAGTAATCTCACAACTAGAGAAAGTGATGGTAGTCCTAAATGGGAATAATTTTCAGAACTTTAAGAGTACACTTTATGAGTGTCTTTTGTCAGTTACGCTCCTGTCGTTATAAGTCAAGTACATAATAAAAGATACAACGATGACTTTTCTTACCTATCCATTCAGAATCGATTTATATCAGCGATCACTTGCGTTTTCTTGTATTAACTCTCAGGTCGGTATTGCATTGATGCACAAAAATTTTCGAGATGCGAATCAGATATGAAGGTAAAGAAATTGATTTCACGTCATTAGATCTAGATACATGATATTAGGTTTTTGTTAAGGAAAACTAGCACGTCGTAAAAATTGAAAAACGACATTACTTTTTAAATAAATCGTTCAACGCACATAAATTGAAATAATTTATGATTTATTTATATAAAAATAAATCATAGTTTTATTCGTTTCATAATAATTAAAATAATTCTCTTATTTTATACAAATATTCTTCTATTTGTATAAAAATCTCTATTGATAATTCCATTTTTTATAACTTCAAATAAAATCTCTGTAGAAAATTCGAGCTTCTATTCCTAAACCCTTATGAAAATCATTATTTATATTTAAGTTTTAGTTTTTGTTTTAGTACAATAATTTTAAGAAAAAATTAAGGGTAAATACTCTATTTTTATAATTATTTATATAGTATTTAAAAATAAATAGGATATGTTTTATTATGTATTATGTATTTTTGATTATAAAGTAATAATATTTTTCTTTAAAACGTAAGCTAAGGAAAATTGAAAATTTTATTATTATATTTTTGAATTCTATGGCATTTTGAGAAATATGCCAAAATATTTTTAAATAACAGTTTTGAATATTTTCAGAGTAATTCGTAACTTATTTAAATACTTTGCATGGAGCGTGTAATCAATAAACACCCTATGCTCGAATTTACTCTTTAACTTTTCTTAAGCAAGATGTTACTGTATGTCTTTTGTAAGATTACCGAATTTCATAATTCTACGAGAGTTTTGTCATATCATTTTTTTCCGTTGGTTTTTGGATTTTTGAAAAAATTGATTTTTATAAAATCATCACTATTACTAAAAATTAAAAATATAATAATTTGAACAATCAAAGATAATTTAATTATAAAACCTTTCAGAAATATTTTTGTAAATCGATTAAAAAATAACGGTTGTATACTCTTGCTTAATTTTAAAAATTCGAGAAAAACCATTTAAAATTTGCATCACTGCGTAAAACATTAAAGAACGTTTATAAATTCTTTTGTAACTTTGAAAATACTCAAAACTTTACCTAAAAAATTTTTCATAAAATCACTTTAGCTTTTCTTCTTAAAACAATAATATTTAAATATTTTACATAAAATAAAATTACTTAGTATACAAACGAAAGAATATAAAGTATGAAATTGATCAGTTTTTCAAATGTCAATTTCTCAGACTTCAAATCCCTGAACTATTTAGATAATCTTATAAGCACATTTTAATCTTATGGAGTAGAATTACAGTCAGTTTTAGTATAATTCTATGCTAAGATTTATAAGGAATATTTAAATCTAATGTTTAAAATTATAATAATACTCCTTAAATCAAATAAGTTCTTTTAATATGTATTATAATTCTAAAATTATTTAAAATGTAAGCAGCGATCAAGAGAAATATCATTTATACGACTAAATATTTTAATACAAATTTATTCTACAGATAAAGTATAAATTTTATTTTATAGCAATAATGTAAATTATCTTATATTTGTATTAATGATAGTAAATGTTTGCAATAAAGCGTTAGAAGAAAGACATTCTATAAAGACAATAAGATGATTGAAAATAAATTGTAATTTAAGTTAGATACGTCAATTGCCTTTAAATTAATTTATATTTTATGTGTGATTCTTGATTATTTTAAAATATTCTTTTAGCTTATAACTAAAATAATTTGAAAAGACTTTTATTGTGTATTAAAGATAATTCACAAAAAATTTCATGTTATTTAAGCCATTTTACTAGCTTGTTTTCAAATTAATATACATCAAATCAATATATGTTAAAATAAGTTTAATTTTAATGAATATTTATAAATAAAACTAGTTTTACTGTAAGAAGTTAAAAAAAATTTTAAATTTATACATATCTAGCAAAGGAATAATAAAGAATTAAATATAGTGTTTCCAGTGAAAAACATGCCTCACGAAACGTAATGACTCGCTTCCCACAGACACTCCCTTATATCAAATGAAATACTTCCCGTTATCGATTTAACAATAGTACGTTGGTAATACAATACTAGAAGATTACTGAAACATTTTATTCTAATTACTTATCAATGAAAATTTGAATATTAAAGTAATTATCCATGATGCTTATATAGAAAAAATGCACTTTTTAAACGTCTTCAATAGTTAAAGATTAATATCTTATTAATTATTTAGAAAGTGTTTTGAAAAATGAAATAGAAAATTGAAATGAAAAAGTAAATTTTTTTAATAAAGCACGGAAACTATGTAAATATCAAAACAAATTATTTAAAAGCTTTTTTTAATTTTCACTAATTGATCTTAAATCATTATTGACAATTTTAATTAAATATGCAACTGTAATTAAAATGAAATACGTATTATGTACTTCAAAATTATGATCATATAAGAACTGAAAAAGACAAATTTAATATCATGTTTCTGTAATTCATTACAGATTGAAAACTCTAGTCTAGGAAGAATTGAATATAGTACAATAGTTTCTGTAATATTACATTCAATATTCATAAGATTTCCATATTTATTTGAAAATACTTATTAAACAAACAAGAAAATAATTAATCGAAAAGACGAAAGGAGAAAACATTTACGATTCATGTAATAAGTGCATATCTTTACCGTGACGAATTGATGCCACGCCAAGAAGGAGAGCAAATGCAAATGCAATGTGTAGTTTTCCGACATATGTCACCACAGTCGCACTTGCCTGTATGTCACAAAAGCCACACTATCACTATTCGCAAGGCGCGCGCCTACCAATATAATGTAACACTCGGTTCGCTGGAGGATCCAATGACGAGGACGAGGTAGGCATGAATAATTTTTGATCGACCGTTAGGCGTAAATCTTATGAAGCGGAAACTTGAAAGGCTTTTATATGTAGCAAATCATTCGCCTATCACTGTCGAAAATGTTGCTACGTTAAGTGAAAGACTATTCGCTTCAAATTTATAACAGATCAAGTTGAATTACTAATCGAAATAATTTCTCTTACTCATCATGTAAAGATTGAATTCACAATTAATTGATAATTACATTCACTGTAATTGATCAAGACAATAAATACCCAGATTTACGCAAATTTTAACTTTTACTTAAAAATGTTTACTGCGAGATCAATAACTCGTATCGCGGTATCATATCTTTATAAAGCATTGAATTATTTTCATTTTGATAATTTATATTTGTATTGATTTTGTCACAAAATAACAAATCTTGACGTTTCTTCTTTTTATATATTTCTACTATTATTTCTATTATTATTACATTCTAGTATTATTACACACATACACATACACACACCCGTGCGTGCGTTCACGCACGCACACATATATAGACATAAGATAATGAAGATTATGATATTATTGAATACACTTGAAATTTAGTCGTAAAATATCGTATTAGCTTTAATATCTGTATCAAATAAATTTAATTCCAAAATAGATATGTAGATCACGTCTTAATAATAATTATTTGTTTAAATGATCCAGTTTTATTAATCTTTCTTTATGTGTCATTATTACTCATTATAAATCATATTTCGAGCTTAAATATCAAGTTTATTAACCATCATACAGTATCTAGGATTACTCTTACCATAATTGAATGTAATCGTGCTTTTTAGAGGAATCTTTGAGTCGTTTAGCATATACATGTTATCTCAAATCTTCAACCTCATCTGCCTTTAGCTTTAACAATAAGGACATTGGTAGCACTTTTGTCATTATCACGCACATTGTATGTATAGCTGAGAATGTACTGCTCACACGCTTTAGTCGGGGATGATACACATTTGAATTAGAAACGAACAGCTCATACCCTACAAGCCACTGTTAAAGACCATGTCTGGTTTCGTGTGGATATATTACTTTGGAATTTATAGGTGTGTGCTGTCGTGTGTTGATTCATTCATGTATGCTTATACGCGCAAACGTACGCGTACACGAACTTGCTCGCGTGCTTATACACGACTTCTTTTTTAAAGAATTTTCACGCAAGAAATTAATCTGAACTTAAGTAGATAAATACATTTTTATCTAGAAGAAAATATTACAAGGTTTATATTCTAAGGATTCTAAAATACATTAAAAGATTTAAGTTTTGTTCTAAATAGTTTGTGAATTATTTAAAAATAGTAGTTTTAATCTTTAAATAAAATTGGATTTAAAAGAAGACCAATAACATTCATATTGAAATTATAATGAATGCTCTATATTATACATTTAAAATACTGTTTTAACAATTTCCAAATTGCTTTAGCATTGACCACAAGCGATATTTATAATTCTACTTGTCCTAATGAAACTTTAATATTATATTTTATTTATTTGAAATAACTAATGGAATATACTTTTGCAATTAGTTAATTAATACATAGTTCTATAAATCTAAATCCTAATGACAACTTATTGATTACATAATATATATATATAATATATATGACATTAAATAAGTCACAATAATTTAAAAAATACTAGGAATATTTATTGATTTTTAGCAAATAAGTTTTTTTCTCCTCTTAAAATATCTTCAATAATCGCTTTCATATATGTTTTCATAATTGTCTTGAAGAACTTAAAAGAGATGTAATCAGTCAGAGATAATAACCGACTTCTAATACTTTGAAGATGATAATATGCAATGTAGTAAAGTAAGGCAGAACAGTACTCGATACATAAATACGAACGTTCGCTTCCGACAAGATAAAAAAAAATACGTTTGTAGTTGGTTGACGCCGCACGCCACTCGCCCTTAATCCAAAGCGTGTGCAAGGGTAATTTCGGGGGCAACCGAGCCAAATTACCAAGATGTTCGCGCGCAACATAACACATGAGTTTCGCTCGCTCTTCCCCGGCACGACTCACGGCGCACACGACAGGGTTGAAAAGCCCACGTACCTGTGCTGCGTACACGGTCGATTTACACTAGCAATAAATATATTAATACCCAGATGTTCTGTCTCCGCGTCGTCCCTAGTCTTACCCTTCTCTTGTTCGTCCCGCTCCCTGACTCATTCACCATCCTCATGTCTTTTCCAGTACAGCCTCTTTGACTTTCTCACTTAATACAATTTCAGCCAGACTTTCCTTCTGCTATGTACTTTCCAAGTAAAATATAATGGGACGTAACTTTTCAAGTTGTGTAATATTATCAAAATCAATCTTCAGGTCTACTGAATATTTATGATAATAATGATAACAATGATAATAATCGACTGAGACCGATGTTCAGAATGTTATTCTTAAAAGATCTTTAAAATCAAAGAATATTTGTATTCTGTTTTCAATTAATCACGCGTTATTTTAAAAAATTGAAGGAAATTATAAAAAAATATATAACAAAAAATACATTATGTGCATTTTCTAATCTTGATGTAAATCTAAAAACTTATTAAAATTAATTTATTATAAGTTATTATATTATGGTAAATCTTGTAATAAATATAATTCTCAAAATGAAATCATTATCTAAGTCTACCTTTCATGACAATAATTAATTTTATATATATTTGGTAAATATTTGCTAACAATTCTATTATATTTTTAACCTTTTAATTAGAAAAAGAATTATTAATAATTTATTAAATAAAGGTACTTGATGTATTTTATTAATTTTCTTAACAATAATTTCCATATTGATATTAATTAAAAATGATAAATTTTTTAAGAAAATTTTTCTAAATTCATAAAACGATAAACCAGTCGAATTAAAATAAAAAAATTAGTTTTAACATTTTCAATTATATTTTTACTCTTTCGCTCCTTTCTTTAATTTAATTTACTATTTTACTTCATTTTCTAATATTCATTTTTCTTTCATTTTCCACATTCTTTATTGATAGAATTTCTCTAACCTCCATGTCTCTATCTCTTTTCTTTTATATATCTTCCTCCGTACTCTTCTTCTTTCTCTCTTATTTGTTCGCATAAAAATGGGCGTCATTTTTCGGTCCCCGAGGCACAATCATAACTGCGTACTATGAAAAATTCATAATCAATGTCACGCGTTTTACGTACGTGTGTGAAAGGGTACGAGTTAAAAAAAAGTTTCGATTGGTGGTGCGCGTGCACGAACGAATCGCGATAAATTTTCTTTTTATCGCAGGGCGTGATTTGGGCGGAATCGCAAATTTGCCTTTTTCATTCTTCTGTCTCGCTCTTTTTCTAATTGATTGATTTTCATCGTTGCAAGATTATTTTCTAATACGCTATTACTTACTAGCTAGGATAGAACCGTGTGAAATGATTCTTTCCGGTTATTGTCAATAAGCCTTATGGGCTAAATTGATATTCAAATCGACTCATGCGAGTCGGTTAGTGTAATAAAAAAACAGCAGCGATGCAATTGATTTTGAATTGATTTTTCAGTATATTATCGAGACAGCTGGCATAGCAATGTTATAACTTTCTGTTGGTAAATGTGAAATTATATATATGAAAATTGAAAAGTCTAACAATTGTATTATATTTTCAATATTTTCTTGTTTAATTATTTACATTAAAAGTAATGAATAATTTCTATTTCTCTCATAAACTATAATTAATAAGCAATTTTTTTTAATACAAGTAAGTATTGGTAAAAAATTTATTTCTTACTAATTTTTAATCAATTATCCAAAAATTATAACTAAAATAATAACTGATTTTTCAAGCATGATCATCTTACTGCTTACAAGTCGTTAATCTCTCTGTCAAATATTGTACAAGGAAAATGTGTTGATGACAGAGTAATATTTTTTATTTTAGTATATAAACTTAACGGATTAAAGGCATTAAGTTGTTTTTTTTTATATTTGTTTATTTTCTAAGATATACTAAATAATTATGATCGACTGATCTTTGTAACTTGAAAGAGCATCGTAATATATTGATTAAGTTAGATATTAACGAAGAAGAGCAATATTGACGTAGGCGATTTTCAAGTAGCAGCATTTCTCATATTAAAATTATTATTTTCTTTTTTAGTGTGAGTACGTGTATACAATAAGAATTTAAACAAACGATCATACATTATCTTACGCAGAAATAAAATATATTTTTATTTCAATGTTTGCATTTCTGTCATAAATTTAATTGTAAATTATCAAAGGAGTGGAACAAAAATTATATTTAAATTATTAAACATATCGATAAATAGTAGATAATTTTTAGATGTAAGATAAATTATTTTAGACGCTAATTATTTTTATTCCTTGTCATGACTACTATTTACATTCCGATCCGATTGTCAAATTTACCAGCTAATACGTTTAAAAGTTTATATTTCTCATACAATATTTTCATGCTAAAATTTCACGATAAAAGCAAATTAATAAGTTAAATATGAAGGGACAGCTGTATATAAAACAAACATAAGTGTTATTCGTTGTGTGTATAGCTTGTAGGTACGATATAAAAACAATTTGTCTTCCTGATACAACAATCCTCTATCGCAAAATTACAAAGACCAAGTACAACACAATGTTAACATATACATAGTGAAACAAAATAAAGCATCTCTCTTTCGAAATGTCGTAAAAAGGAGAATCACACGCGGCGTGAAAGGTTCTAGAGGCGTATAAAAGCAGAAGAGTCGAGCTAACAATAGCTTGAATGGCTCATCGCGCGATATTTGGATCGACGAGTTCATTCTCAGTCTGGATGCTGCTACGTTCCTTTTCAGTCTGTCGTTCTTGCTTTTTCCCGTAGGTCAAATACCGTCCTTGAATGAAAATAAGAACCAGAAGTCCACCAATGAAAGCGATTGGAGCTAAGAAACGACACCTTTTCCGCTCCGCACCTTTGGAAAACTGATGGGCGTACACATACACCTTCCTGTCTCGCTTTATTCTCACTTCTTCTAACTTCTTCTAAGATGCTTTTTGTTCAGCATTCTTTACATTCTTTCTATTTTTCTTAAAGCTCTTTTATGCAGTTTTCCTGCCTTTTCTTCTGGTCAGTCTTTGATATCACCTCTGTTTGCTCTTGCCCCTTTGACCAACTAATCTGTATTTTCGGTTTTAAACTTAGTATCTCCTTTGTTTATCATTTTTCTTCTATAAAAGTTGTTTACTATTTATAATAATGCATTGTGTATGATGTTAGAATATTATATGGTGATAAAAAACATTATCAACCTGTATTTACATTTTTACTTATTTTATTTAATATTGTTATAAGAACTTTTTTATGTACAATAATTGCCATCACAATGGAAAATTTTGAAAATATTTATTGTTACTATTATTGTAAATATCGAATAGAAAATTAATATTTCTTTTTTACTTAAGTATCATGTATTACTATTTTAAGTATATTTTTTGAGATCTGTAAAAACGATAATTTGGTTTAACTTACAGTATGCACTGTGAAATAGTAAACGAGAACCACAAGTGTACCATTGTTTTACTATTTATGTACTATGATAGTAGCTTCTCCACTCTTTAGCTTAATGTTACCTGGTGCTTCTCCATTCTGATTCATCAGTTTTCTCCTCATTTTGTAAACATAAGAGGTAAAGAGTGCAAAAGGAAACAGTCGTGAATAACTACATATAGCTATTTTACTTTCCTCTCTTCTTGTCCATCATCTCTTCTCGTAACAAGCGCTTCGCAACAATAAGGAAAAGGTCTCTTCCGTTCTATCTTTTTCCTACGACAAATACAATGAGAGAGTTTGTCCAAAGACGGCGTTCGTCGAATGCGGCCAACGCAACGTACAATGTCCCACCAGTGCCCTTTTTTCGGAAAAATTGGCCTTTGTCGTAAGCAATCGCATGACCTCCTCATTCTCTTTGCGCACGAGTGCGCTTTTGCTCTTTTCCTTGTTTAGAGTATATTGTTTATCATTTTCCCTTAAAAAGATCGCCATATTTTTGCCAAATCTTGTACTAACGACGAAATTTTGCTTTGCGCGTTCACACGAACATCCTGCAATATCATCATAAACTGAACTAATACGTGATCTGTAAAATAAGAAAAATTCATGTCCATATTGTCTTTTTTTCGGTAATTACAATTCATGTAAATAAATCAGTTAGTCAATTATATAATTAAATTATATTATTATATTAGACTTTTTTAAGCCGTTGCTAAAATCTGGCATCGAATCATCGTAAATCTTATCTTATCCGTAATAATGAACTGCACATTTCAAGTTTTTCAAATTAGCTATAGATAAATCTTTGATTATTTTATATAAAATTCATATTTTCAAAAAATACCATTAAAATTGCATTTTCACATTTGATTAAATTGATCATGCAAATAGAAATATTGATATAATTTTAAAAAAATATAATTTCAATCCTTTTTCAATTTATCTACTAATTTAGCTAAAGAGTCAATAATCAATTGGTTAAATAATATATGAAAATGAAAAAAATAACTAGCATTTTAAAGTTTATTTAAATATTTATTATAAAGATTATTTACATTATCATTTAATAAATTTGTTTATAATAATATTTTTATTGTATTATTAAATTCCAAATCGAAATATTTTTTATTTGATTAGTGTATATTTTTTAGTTTTATTAATTTTGAAGAATCTAGAGTATTACTGTTGTAAGCAATAATATTTTTATTTATTTAATTAAATATATTTGATATTTATATGAATAATAAAATAATATTTAACTATTTACAAAAAGAAGAACTATAAGAGAATTTTATTATTTTAGCTCTGAATGAACCAATGTGAATTAAAAGAGAATATTATTGACCTCATACAAATACTAGCTTATTACTCTCCAAAGAAAATTTAAATATATGAAATGTATACAAGAAGTATTATTATATTTGAAAAATGTATGTAAATTATTTAGTTTAGTTCTATAAGATTTTTTTGTGTCATAATTTTCCTGATTGCTGTAACAAAATCGTTTTTGTAAAAGAACATATTTCTAAAAAAATTTAAGAAGTTTTCAAACCAAATAGGTAAATAATATGTTTCTAATATTAATAGCAGATAAAGCATTCTGCTTGTTATAATATATATAATATAATATAGTATATAATATAGTAATATCTGATAATTAGAGAATTCTACCGTCGTAAATATAGCAATTGGAAAAAATCTAGCTTTGGGTAAAGATTAGAAGAATACTAGAATGATAAGGTGCCAAGGAGTACTTACAAAAATAAAGAATAAGTATCAATGATCATCATGAATAAATGAGCCCCAAAAAAGGCGAATTGATTTTTTCCTCGTGTCGTAAAATGTACATTAATATTATGCAATTATAATCATGACAATCTCTTAGCGGTTCAATTAATTTCTTTAATAAATTCAATAAATTTTGTCTATCTAACATCTGTCAAATCTGTAAAATCTAGAGATAATAATTTTATATACTATTTCTAGTTTTTAATTTAGACAAATTATGAATATGAAGTTAGTCAAGAGTACTTTCATATATAATTATCAATACAAATTATATTATTTCACTCAGTTCGACTTTCTCCCTCCGTCTCACCTCTTTCGTGTATACTTACTTGTATACATGCGTGCGTGTGCGTGTGCGTGTGCGTGTGCGTGTGTGTGTGTGTGTGTGTGTGTGTGTGTGTGTGTGTGACCGTGGGCATACAGAAATGTATATACTCAATTCAGAATTAAAGACAGCTTTGTTACCCAAAAATGATCGATAGGTAAAGTGCATTGAAGTGACACAAACGTTTCTCGCACAAATCTCTTGTAATTCACGTGCCACGCTTAGAGATCTTCAAAATTCCCAAACTCTATCTCCCTCTATTTTCTTTTCTCTATAAATCGCTGACAAGCATTGACGAATGAGATATGCTTGCGCGCGCTGCAAGAAATTATGGGACCGAAGACGTCTCTAAAAAGAGAAGAGAGGGGGATATCCTTAATGAAAATTCTGTAGCTAATGGTCGAAGAGTGTCAATGAAAACTGAAAAACGAAATTCACGATGAGCGAGCGGATAGCACTTTTAAAAAAAAGGACGGTTAGACAACATGAGCCTTATGTCCCTCGAAGGATGACCAAGCATACTATCCATCTTTTCAACCCAACGAACTTATCGTAAACAAATGTCAAATCAGCGAAGAATGAAAAGAAAAAATACAAACCGTTCTTCTTTCTGTCACAAACGTTTCACACTAGATCTCCATTCCAGACACAGAACTTTTCTACCATTCATTGATACTTGAATGAATACGAGTGTACTTTTGATGCATCCAAAGTAGCTGTAATCCAAAGTATGTAGGTAAATAGGCTGGATTATATAAGCAGAAGTTCGTAAGAAAATATGAACTTGATATTATTTTCTTATATATATAATAAGAAAAGTTCATAATTATTACTAGAAAATCCATACTATAATATAGAGCTTCAGAAGATTCTGTATAGTTCTCAATTTTATAGTTTCGCGCTATAATTCCTTCGCGTATTTTACAGTTGAAATTTTCAAAATAGAGCATATATTAAGCATCGACAAGATCCATTTATTTTCTCAAAAAATGATAAATGATGTACTTTTTGAATTAGAATCCTTACCAAACTATTTTTTCAGCATTGTAAATAAGATCAGTGCCGTAAGCGAATTATTTATTTTTATTATCTATGTTGACCATAAGGTACTAAAGATTTGATAAATAGCGTCCACAATCGAATATACTACATTAATCCAACTTAGAATGTTATCCAAATACAGGAAATGGAAGAATGATTGTATATATAGAGTATAAGCAAGGTCTAAAGAGCTTAAGTTATACTGAACGAAAAGTATCAACTATCTCTTTTTCTCCCTCGCTCCCTTCTAAACGTCACTCTGCATTGAATCTCGGCGATATCTAATCGCTTGGTATACACGAGCTCTACAATGGGACACCGACGCAACAATGGATCGGGACATGGATGCAGGTCCGTTGTCTTTCTTCGACGCCTCATGTCAGTGACACCCATCATTACAGCCTCTCTTGATTGCACGATAGAGAAGAATATGTGAGAGAGACAGATATTGAGAGAGATTCTAAAATTATGAGGATACTCAAGTAAACAGAATGGCATCGAGAATAGTTACACGTGATCAAAAGTATTATTTGAGTATCGGACTGAAATTGTATATAATGCAAAAAATCTATTTGTTCTTATCACAAAAATATTAGTAAAATATTTTTGAAATATAACATAAACTTCAATAAATAATGATGATAAGATAGAATAAGATAAAAATAACTCATAGCATATTTCTTTTCATTTAATCCAATGTTATTGTTTAGTTCCATTATATACTATGAACTTATTTCAATCAATTTTAATCAATTCTTTTTTGCATATGATTAAAGAAAGATAAGAAATTATAAAAAAAAATATGTGATTTCATAACTTTTAAAACTTTTATTTAAAAAAATTAACTTTGTTGTTGAAAATGTAAATCAATTTCTTAACTCAGAAATATTTTTTAATTGAGTATTATTAACATTGATGAATTTGTGGGCTTAATAAAGAGCAAGGAAACTCACTTTCCATCGAGTTGTGTAAAGAATCTCCAACTTTCATTCTATTCTAAACTTAGTCCATTATATAAAGTACTTTCGTATAAATTGAATGTCGAATTTGAGTGATCTACCTCAATAAATCGCAAATTTATTCTAAACATATACTTGATGATATACTTTAGATTTGCAGTAATTTTATACTTTCTATTTCTATACTTTCTTATTCTACTTTATTTTATACTGTAAATAAGCCTTTAATATTTTTGTATACATACTTTACTGTAGAATGTGATACTTTAATAATTTTCTTGCAATTATCATACATATCTTCAGTGTTAGTCATCAGTACATTTTATCAATCATTTATGCATCCATTATTTTCATATAATCTCATTATAATTTTTAAATTATATTATAAATAATCTCGGTTTTCCCTTTTTGTACGCGTTCTCTTGGATATCTTTATTTTTTTTTTTTTCAACTTTAAACTCTCTTTTTTCAAGCTAAATATCTACGATAGGTATATAAACTTGCGCATAAGCGCTTTATTAACAAACGAAGAGGAAGAGTCTTGGGAGCTCATTCCATTTCGAATGTAAAACGCATTTAGACGTAGCACAATTTTCGTATTTATAATACATGTATATACATCAGCAATTGCTCGGTACTCCAATAGCCGACTTGACGCCGCTCGATTGAGAAAATAATCTGCGCCCTTCTCCACATCCATCCTCTACCAATCAACGACTTCCGTTCTTACTTATCTTTCGTCTTATTCGCATAATGCACTTCAGGGATGTCGGCGTTCAACGTCTTGATCAATGCCACCTTCTGTATGATGCCTTCCAGAATAAACGAGAACGGCAGCCAGTGAGGAGGAAAATGAAATGAAAAATAGGGTTTGGGTTTAACTCGTTTCTCGTGAGCGCGAGAAAGAGAATAACTCGTCCAGAGAATAATGTACGTGTAATCGGCAAGTCCGCAAACGAGTGCCAAACAAATAGTCGTTGGTTCCGCTGCGAGGAGAGAAAAAAAAGGAGAAAAGAAAGGAGGAGGAATAATTATCTGTCACTTTTACTTAGGAGATGTGCGCTGTTTGCTTATCCACCTAACGGCAAAGGCTAAATTAAAATGTTGTTTACCACCACGCTTTCGAATTTTCCTCGATCTGACGAAACTTGTCGATACGTACCTATGAATGTAAATGGATAACGGTAAGGTTTGCACGGGTGCTCAAGGAAAATCGAATTAATTTAAAATTTCGACTTTGCCTTTTCCTTTTTATCATTCGCTAAGAGAGGGGCGATGACAAGTTGTAGGTTGTTCAGCTTCGTTGGAGAAGACGATTGCGTTAGGGCTAAATTAATCACCCGCGTTGGCTCTATACAGAGCTTGAGTTCAGTTTATCGACTGAAGAGGGGAGTAGCACACTCAAGTGCTATCCGGATCACCACCACCAGCAGCTCTTGTCGGGATTTTCTCGCAATCTCACCAACCATTAGGCGCCTTTGTGCGTTATGTGTACTATGGCCTCTTATATTGTGATCCACTGTCTTACACACCCTTATTCGTGTGGTCAATTAAAGTGCTTAAGTGACCTCATGAGGATATAGAGGTTTAACGTCCTTTAATAAACTCCTTGTTGAAATTTTTGAAAAATTATGAAGTGTTATTTATTCCATTAATAATTATATTTAATAAGGAAGATGCGTTTGGAATGTAGGAATGTAATTAATATAAATATGAATTATTACATTTTATCGTACTACCTGTCATAAGGGAAATCTGATGGAAGATGTACAAAAAAAGATTTACCTGTTTTTCATTTAATCGATCAAATACAAAGTGTGCATTTAGTGAATATAGAGTTGATGAAATATTCACTAGATATTACATTTTAATTACAATTAATAGCGAATACGAATTTGAAAAAATTGATCACTTTTTATATGAATATTCATTTATATTTTCATAATATACCGATTACTCTTGTTTCATGCTCAGAATATAACATTATAAAAATACATTATAAACTTTTATCATTAACTCGATTTTTTCGCCTACAAAGTTTCATTCATTAAATTCATATTTTATTTTCTATAAATTTTCTGTATATTTTTTTTTCTATAAATTTTTATATTAGAGATTTACTCATTTCTAAACTAAATTAAAAAATATGATTAATCAGTAATTCAATGTTTTATTAATGATCGTTGTAAAACGATATTTTAATCCTAAAACTACTTTTAATTCATTACACAAACAAATTTTACAATAATTTTTCAGAAGAGTATATGACGATATTTTTTAAATATAATAATTAATTGAATATTTGAATAAATTTAACTAATAATAATTATTCATTTTAAACTTTCAATAAACTATATGTTCAATAATAAAATTATAATATACAATAATTAGGAATAATATTCAATTAAGTATAAATAAAAAGAGTTCTCTTTAAAAAAATAGTTATATAAGTTTTTATATGTTTAATGGAACATGTAAAGAGATATTTATTTTCTATTTTCTATAAAACAAACATAGGTACATCTGTATAAATATTTTATATTTACATGAATCTTTTGTAACCAAAAATCGAATAACATACTCATGCAGAATACAATTTATTAAAGTAGATAATGTTTAAATTATAAATTAAAAATAATAAATCCAAGTCATGAAGTATTTAATTTTACTTTGTTTAAAGGATGGTAAAGTTTACAGATAATAATTTTGGAAAATAAAATGAAACGTTTCCTTTAATACTAATAAATATTTTATTTATATAATTTTAATTACATATTAGCATTGGTGAAATTATTACTATATAATGAATACTATTTGAAAACTAATCAAAGATGTTATAAATTAAATAATCCACTAAAATAATATATTAGATAATTTTCAATTAGTTCAATAATATAACTATCATAATAGTAAAATTAAGTTGATTTTATTATTTAAACGAATATATTTCTTGGTATATAAAAAAATAGTACAATTATTTTAATAAATATCAAGTACATATGCTGGTATTAAAAAGATAACATATATTAAATATAATCTAAGTATTAATATTCTTCAAGTTTATTTTAAAAAGTAAAATATGTACAGTATTTAAGGCTACGGTTATTCAAATGTAAAAGAAGTAGTTAAATAAGTAAACAAAAATACGTGAACTTACAATTGTATTCTCAATAAAATTAGGCAATATTAAAAATGTTTGACGTAAGACAATTTCATAATCAAACAAACTATGCTAATAACTTTTTCATACTCTAATAAAAGTTTTTATTTTTAGCTATTATTAATAAGTTCTTGTTAATAATACTGAATTAATATGAGTTTAAAATAGATTTTTAAAAAATAGATAATGCTTAATCAGATTGATAAGATCTTTAGGTTAGAGAAACAAGTAAAAAGTTAAATAAATATTTTATTATACTATTACAAGGCGCAACTTCTAGTCACGCAATTTTCTCATTTTGTGGACCGACATGTGTCATGTCTAAACCACATATGTCAGAAGAAGGGGAAACATCTGAAGACATATACAACTCGCATGTGACATCTTTTTAAAGAAAACGACAAAAATTCTAGGCGAAAGCAAGAGAAAGAGGTCGAAAAACATGGCAAAGTGATACGTGTTCTTGACACTTTTATACTAAAAAGTCACGTTGTATACCCTCTCCTCTCAACCGCGCATACGCATTCACGCCCCCACATATTTAGGTACATATGTATATATATATATAATTTTTTTTCAGCAACTTTTTTACCACACGATAATGGCGAAGAGTCAACCTCTTCTCTACTTCCTGCTTCTCTTTATGCCCAGCCATTTTTGAGGACGTTGAATGGCAGAATGCGTTCGCCGGTGAATCATACCGCGCACACCCGCATTATTGACTTTCGACAGTCGAGTGAACTTATTTTTGGACATACTTTTTAGCACCGATAAGCTCGGCACTTAGCTTCGATTTTACTTGCATCTCTTTTTTTCAAAATAGATATGGCAAATGTTAAATAAAACGAACTCAATCTACAATTAAAAAGTATTATTGTGTCGTGTAGATGATAAATCAGTTTTTAAACCTTAAAATAATAAACAGTGTTTAATATACTTATTACAAAACTATTCCCTTTCGTAGTATAGGATTTCTGTTAAGTGGTAGTAATGTTCACAAATGACTATGAGTAGTTCAACGCTAATTTACGGACGTAACTAACGTAGGATAAAAATAGAAATGAAACAGTTAATAATAAGTAATATATGGCAAAAGAAAAACTTTGCTTATAATTTTAAACATTCCTTACCATTCGCTACAGAAGTACATCCTTATTATTTTAGATTATAATAATAAATAAAAAAATATATTTCACATTTTAATAATCGATATAACTTACAACATTTCTATTTACGGTATTTTTATACATTTTAGCTATAGAATTAAAATTAGTTCAATATTTTCTCTCAAATAACTTAATCTCTATTTTACAATCTTTCATAAAATAAATTAAAAAAGAAAATTGATAAATACTACTAAAACAACTGAATATCAGTACAAAAATCTCATCTAATTTACTATTAATAATATCTGAGCTAAAATTATCAATAATACATAGCTCCATATATCAATAAATTTTTTTAATAAATAAATGAATCAATCATATTCTAATGAATTTTTTTAATGTCTTACTTTAAGTGCAATTCTTTGTCTACACTCGTAGATATACATGAAACTAATTGAAATCAGTTGCCTGTGAAGCAAACGTTCGATTTATGTGCATATTCCATAATATAAGCTCTCAATTATATTAGATAGTACTGATTTTGCTGCAAACTCTATTAGCATATCGATATTATACTATAAAGAGTCATTATACCCGTTCTATGAGGTAAAAGTAATTAATAAACATCCAGCAGATGAAAAGAAGCATCGAAGCACCGCTTCCTCTTTTTCCCATGAACGAACGAGTCTCTTCTCACGTTGCAATCCGATACTTCACCTTCCGTTCGATACACCACTTATATTCATACACCCAATATGGTTATCCAACCAAACGATCGACTGCACATACACGCATCCCCCTCATTCTCGCGCTTTAATAGTGGGAATCTGCATTTTAACGCATAAAAACTTCGCGATCCGCGCGGCTCGCCCATTGTACACGTTGGTGCAGGTACAACGTGCGGATGGGCATCGATTATTGAAGAATAATATTTTATAATAATCGCCGAGAAATTGGCTGCGTCATATTCAGGTTTAAACTTACGTACAGTTGTGTATATTGTAGACATAATTGAATGAAGGGTGTGTACTTTCCGGACCGGCCGAGAATGTCGAGGATGGAAAATGAAGTTCACCCGAGTATGAGACAGGAAGTGCAGTTCCTGCTCCTTTTGAGGACGGCTCCTTGTACACAGGTTAAATGCTTATCGAAGCAATCGAGCGAGTTTTTATTTCGTTATTTGTACACTGCCAAGAGTGCTAGCGTAAGCTTACGTAAAAGTTGATATTCAACTTGATGTTCTGATGATATTTAGAATTGAAAGTTGATTCACTTTGCGTTTGTCTATAATACATAAACAAGAATTACTTTACAAAACAAATTCTATACAATTATCGGTCTTATTTAAACCGTGCAATTATTATTTTAAAGTGAAAGCATCGCTCTTACAAGAATTTAGTTTAAAAAACTTCGTCATTTTTGAAATATAAACATTAAAATGATAGAACTAAAATATTTCACACTTATAAACTTAAATATTAGAAAGCAAAAATAATTACTAATTACTATCAGAAAGTATGTAATGATATCAGTTGGTATTAAAAATCTGGATTGACGTTTTCAATTTATTTTTTACAGACTTTTGATTAATTTATTTCAAGTATTCAAATTTCGCTTAAGATTAAGCGAAACGCGTTGTTTAGAACTTTTTCAACAAAGTTTGAGTGACGAATTTAACTAAATTCGTTTTTATATTTAAAAAAGAAATCTTATATTTTCATTATCTTAAATTAATTACTATGTTGCATACTTTTCCGATTGATTATAAACTTACTAACTTATATCAAAGATTTTTTCAGGCTGACTGTCAATCATTGACAATTGAATTGTAATGGAACTGTAACAAGTACGTACAATTTAACGTTCATCAGTAATTGCTACTGTCAAGAGTTTGATCAACTCTTAAAAACCTCATTTTTTAAATTTATTAATTTTCTATTTAAAATAATCACATGTGAATGAAAATAAGTAAATGACCCCAAATAATAGAAGTCCAATACCGATTGTCAATGTACTTTTCTACAATCACTGCTAGATTATAAAATTGAATTCACATTAGAACGTCAAATAATGTTACTTTGTGTTGAATAATAAAGCATATTTTGATATAACCGAAATCCATGTACATGTCCATCTGAAAGACAAAAAGGATAAAAAATCGATCCAAAAAGCTCAGCGATCAATGTAAAATTAATCGATAGATAACGTACGTCAGCATCACTAGTTCTCGCCGGCGATTTCAATAAAGCTCCTGAAATCCTTGTATCCCCTAAGGAGAACCAGCAACGGTAGCAGCTCTCATTTAACATCCCTATACTGGTATAAACGCTTCCATTGTGAGGCGCGCGTGTTACAAATTTCCCGGGCCTTTGGTGCTCGTTGGCTCGAGCATAAGCCCTCCTTTAATTATCATTGTATCGGATTCCTCGTCGAATCGATGGAGAAACCGAGACGAACAGTGCAACTAAGAGTAAAAGGACGCGCCTCTGTAATCTGTATATCTATATATTCTTATGGATGCTCGACATCAACAATATGCGCACGACATGTATATACTGGTAACTCTGGGCCGTGCTATTTCAATCTCTAAGAAGTCAAAGAAATTCAGGAGCCTCTAAAAGCCGAAGCTTACGAAGATATAGAGAAGAAAATATGGAACGGAAACGAAACCTTCTGTACTTAGGTACACGCGCACATATGTGCAAAAAGAGAAGAGAAGAGGGAGAGAGTGAGTAAGAGAAAGAATCTAATAGGATCGACAGAAAAAAGAAAGAAAGAGAAACGAAGAAAAGGTACAAAACGATCGGTTTGCCCCCTACTACCTCTTCTCTTTTGCAGGGGGTTAAAGAGAAAAAAGGCGCGAGCAAGTAGAGGAAGGTGAATATAACTCGCGATCCCTAATGAAATGCGGATTCCGATTATCGTTACGGGATCTATAGGGATGTATATCAAGCCGAGATGTCGAGGGTATGCTAAAGCGAACGAACGTTTTTTTCTCGATTGTGAACGAGACATTGGCTGCTACGTATTACGTGCGCTGACTGTTAGGGAGTAGAAAAAATTGTGATATAAGAGGAGAGAAGAAAGGAAGAAGGCGAACGAAGTACGTACGAAGGAGCCGAAGAGAAATGGTGAAAAATGCAAATTATGAACGAGGGGGTGCTTTAGAAATTTTGTGTAGCTGTGTGAGTGGATTACTTAAATTGCATTAAGTATTTAAAATGGTAATAACTCGTTGTAGAATCATATAAGGTTTCTTTGCATACTCACAAAACGTATTTTACAAAAATATTTTATTGGTGCATAAAATGATAATTATCACGATACTATTTCACCAATAACTTTCTTAAGTATCTAGTCAATTTTAATGTTAGTTATTCTTTTTAATGATTAAAGATATGTTAATAATTTAGAAAAATTTTAACTATTTTTAAAAAAATCAGCAATGTTAGCAATTTTGTTACTAGATATTGTAATAAAATTAGAATTCAAACGATCATTTGATTTTCATTTATTGCTATTTGTTTATTAATTGAAAACTAAATCTATTTATATAGTATTAGCAGTTCGGCCTTTAATAATTCTCTAGTTAATAATACATTTTAAAATAAATAAACTAAGATTATTATTGGAATTGTATATAAAAAGACATTTGATTGGATAAAGTCAACAAATCATTTTAAATGAAAACTAATACGTTAATTTAAAATTAAAATTTTTATTTAAAATAATACATAATAATAACAGAAAAGTTAAATCACAAATTATAACGGAACCGAATCTATAACGGAATTATAATTTACATATAAGTAGACCTTGTAATATTTACTTATTTATTATTAATTTTGTGAATAATCGATGGTATCCATGAAATAATTTGAAATATTTTTATTTCGAAAACGAAATCACTAAATTTGATTTTTTGATTTATACAGATTTCTCTTTATTCTGCGCAAGTTTTACATAAAGAACATGATATTCCAATGAATTGAATGTTCATGGTATACCAATCTAAGGAATAAATCGCAGAACGTAAGAAGATAAAAAACTGAAAATTGAAGAATAAAAGAAGATAAAGAAAATGCACATAACGAAGATAAACCAAGAGTAAGAAAGAGTGAATAAAAAAGTGGAATAGAAAAAGTTTCTAGATGTATTTACGAATTTACGAATTTACTAGTGACTGGAAAGATTAGAATTGAGTTCAGTTGGTACATGCAGAGACAGCGAAGACATTTGCATGCAATACCAATTTTTGTTCTAAATTCAAATCAGAAACAGTGAGAATTCGCGGTAAACTCGTTGTCACTCTCTATGTCCGTCAATTCTTAGAACGGTACTGAGTAATAAAGACAGAATTCTTGACTTGAGAATTCGATCTTGAACGTACTTTCTATCTATTATTCAAATGATAATAAAAAATCGTTGAAAGAATTGTAATTTACAGTGTATACAATAATACTGCCAAAAAATCCATTTCTCTCTGTTTTTTAACAAATAATTTTTTTTTTGTTTAATTCTATTTCAGGAAATTTTTATGGAATAATATATTTAAACTGAAAATACTAAAAAGGTATTTTGATAAAATTCCTATAAGAATTTTGTCGATAGTACAATCACTACTCCATATATTAACTAATGATTTACTTTGATCTCATTATAGACCACTACGATTTTTATTATCTTAAAAATTAAATATATGTCTAATTTTCATATTGATTTAATTATAAAATTTGTTTTCATTTTCTTATTCTTCATATGTAAAAAGTTGTATAGTATGGATGCAAGATCGTTTCTAAATATGTAAATATAAAAATACAAATCCACATAACCTTTATCTTTTATAAGAATTCAAAATCAATCATTATCCAATACGATATAGTCATTCAAATTACTTAAATATCATATATTCTTTGATTTCATACATTTCTATTGAGTTCCAGAATAATTAATAGCATATTACTAGAGCAGTTGACTCTTAATATTACAATATATAGGTTATTAATAGTTGAATACATTTTCAATAATAATATTTGTAAACGTAGGAAATATATGTAACATCAATTGTATATTTATTTAATTCATCACAATTCGTATTATAAATTATGCAGTGCATTTTTATTTGATTATTTTAATTTACTAATATTCTCTTATTAATATCTATTAGAAATATTTTATTGAATGTTAACACAAAACTTTTCTGCTACAATAGAATCTCATTTTAAAAAATTATTATATAAAATTATCGCAAATAAATATGTAAAGTATGTTTTTAAAAGTATCAAAAATTACCTATATTTGTTGACTTGCTGCTTTTCCGCTTATTGATTGTACGATGTCTTATTACTAAGGCTTTACATGTACAATTATGCAGTTAAAATGATACAAATATTTGTAATATTCGGTACCTAATTAATAGGAAAAAAACTACTTGTACTTATAATTATTGTATTATTAAATCTAATAATTAGCATAATTAATAATAGAAGTTTATTTATACTTTTTATATAAAAGTAAAATTATTTTTTCGAATAGAATATAATACATAACTCTGTAATAAATAACAATTGAAATTGAATAAAATGAAATTGGATTTAACATCAAACAGAGAAAAGTGTCATTCTTATATTAATAAGGTAATGCACTTTCAACTTTCTAGTATAGTACAAGAGTTTAATGATTAAATCAGAATTCCAAAATAAATATATAATATTCGTATTTAATTATAACAGCTATTATTTACGTATTAATAATTTTGCGATGAATATTCCATATTTTATGGTAATATTTCAATAAATATTTATTTTTGAACAACTATAATAGTAGCTGTTTTAATTTTATTAAATTTCTAAAAACATTTTTAAGCTTATTTCTGCTAACTTCGAGTATTATTGTTATATATTATGTAATTAATTGACCTTAGAGGTAAATTACTTAACGATATATCAAAACGATAGCTAAAGTTACAAGTTACAAACACGAAAATATTGTATTTCCTTAAGTATTGTCAAACACAGCCGTTGAACGCATCTCTCATAATTCTAAATAAAATGAAGTGTTAAAATTCATCAATTTCTAATCTTCTTCATCTTACAAAAGTAAAATCTTCGATTAATGCTCACGCACATGTAAAATACATAAAAATGTACGCATGCATGTATATATTTAAAAACTATTAAACCGAAAGAATGCATCTTGTTATTGATAATTTTAAATAAATCTAATGAAAGTTAAATTCTCGACGATATAAATACTTTCTTCACGAATAAATAACAATTGGTTTACTAAATAAAGGTCATTCGCTGAAAATAATATGAGAATAAAAAATAAATAATTTATGAATTATTTTAGGAAACTTCTTCATTAAGTGAAATAATGCAAGTATTACCATTCAATTTAAGAATTCGTTTCTCTTTCCTTTATAAATCCTAAATATTTCTAAAGACTAAAATTCATTTTTGTAACGATTATAAGACTATGCTTACTGAAGCTTATTTATTATAAGAATAATTATATTACTTCATTGTTTACTCATTTTTAAACAAAAGTACTGGTACATCTGTAATGAATTATTATAAAATAAAAACTTTATTTCAAAATCTTCAAATTAACTACATAAAAATATCAATTAGTATGATATAACCAATTTCATAGTAATTTGCATAAACAATTTTACAAATAATTCTTGCTTATTGATTGTTATTTAAGTTTAGTCTCAACAATCGCATGTCATTACTTTTTATGATTTTATACACCATTAGTAAAAGAAAAATATTCGTCAAAGAAGATAAATTTATGTTTAAACCGAGTGGAAGCATAATTAAAATTTACGGAAATTTTTCCGTTTTAATCGCAGAATATTTTATGAAAAGCATGTATTTAAAAGTAATATACGTTATTTTATGATAACTAATAAAGTAAAGTGTATTATTATTATTAAAGACTTGTATATTTACATCGAAAAATATATCACAAGAGCAATTATTTAATTTATTAATTAGATAATTAGAATTATCCAATTAAAAAATTATTGAAAGTTTCCTCTGCCGAATATTTCGTCACAACTCCTTGTAACACGATATTTTCGTGACTTTATTCTTTTACAGACTGAATATTCAGCTATACCAAAAGTTTGGCTTTCCTCAAAACTAAAAATTCACCATAAACTATGCCATTATTCTAGAATTGTAGATAATGTCTAAGATAGCGTAATGAACCCGTGCAAAGGATCTCCGGTTAGTAAATTTGAGTAATATTTCTACGAATAGAGCGGGAATGTAGACTTCCAAGAACATTACATGAAAGAAATAAAATTATTAAATTTTAATCGTATTCTTAATAAATACTCTTATTCTTATTATTCACTTAGTCTTCTTATTCTTTTGACATATCACCTTAATGTTTTAGTAATTAATATATTATTTAGCTCTATGTGGTTGATTAACTTTACATTTCCAAAGGAAATATAGCTGAATACTTTATTAATATTTTCCAGTTATATTATAATATAAAGCATACTAATTTTTATTAATCACATTATAAAACTACATTCAACATTCATAATTTTATATATTAACTTAAATCATCTCTAAGTACATAAATAAATATCTTGTATAAAAACGATTTAAATAAACGTATACCAAAAAATATATTGTCTTTTATGAAAACCTACCATCAGAGGACTTTTTAACAATGACTTACTTAATAAAATTAGTTTTAGAGAGAAAACGGTTTATTTTCATTTTAGTATTATCTAAAATACCACATAATATATTTGTTAATTTTGATCATTTTAATTTAAAAATTTTTTTAAATTATGTAATTTTAATTTTTAAATAATAATATTTTGTAAAGAAAATTACTAATGTAAGTATTGCAAGCTAAACTTATAGTACGTTGAGTTATATTGCAAAAATTTATTATTGTAAGTTTGTAAAATACAGTGAATGTCTTCATTCAAGCATAATTGTCATCAGTATTTACAAAAATTCTGATGTATGATTTTAATTTCAATAGTATTATTGCAATATATTGAAATACCTTAAAGTACTATTATTATTAACGCAGGATATTATTAGATGTCTTTCAATTAGTAATTTAAATTATAGACAATTAAAAATTAATAATTTAAATAATCAATAGTATGTAATAACTTTAGAACTAAAAATATTTTCAACTTCTCTTGGCAACTGTTTTTCACTTACGCATCAATATTAATACATATACATTCAATTTGAAGGATTCGACGAATGAGAATGAAATAACAACAATGACAAATATCTAATCCTATTTGGAAAAAAATACTGAATACTTTCGAAATATTTCGATGATGGTGAAGAAAGGGATAAATTGCCTCACGTCCAGAGAAACTGAGATGAATGCAAAAAAGCAGCTTTTGTTTTCTGCATTAAAATCGACGGTGCCCAACTTTTCTTCCCTAGTTCACTTCTTGTTCACCCTCCTTTTAGCATATATGATTCGACGTATTCTGATGCTCGATCGGCCGTGAGATGATCATTTATTGCGTGTCATAAAAGGCTTTTAATCAGTCCACCGAGTTTTTCCTGTAAAACTTCTGTAAAGTTTCTCTTGTTGGTTTACTTTGGAAGTTCAATATCAGAAACTAAAATGTATCAGTTTGAAATTATCACTAAAATAGAGGATAATTACTATTTAGGTACCTGTATTAATAATGACTTTTCTGAAAAACATTTGTATTTAATAGTATTTAATTCGTATATGATGTACTATTTTTATTGATAATCCTTTTTAACAAATAAATACTGTTGAAATAACAATCTTATAATTTGTTTTATTAAATATTATAAAAGTTCTCGATATAAGCATTGAGGATAAAGCGAAAGATTAACAGACATTATTAATTAATTACTCGTTTTGTCACTAAACGACTACGTGTGCATTTGTTCGTTTATATGAATCGAGACACATTAGTATATGCACGATAAAAAAAGAATCATATACTTTGATGCATCCATCATAATTTTGATATTTTCAAACGCAATTATCAAAGATATCTGTTCGAAACAAAATCTCCAAAAATACGAGTCACCAAAGTCGAAAGAACTAAATTCAATGCATGAATGACGGCAATATTATGAAATCACTTGCTTGGAGGAAGATGATGTCAACGATAAATATAAAAAAAAGCAATGAAACTAAACGAATAGAAATTTTGTCTTTTCTAAGCATAAATTTTTAGTCATCCAATAGACAAATGTTCAATTATAGATTTTATAATGTAGATTCTAATTTTGAGACTTCTTTATTTACGTACAATCTCGTTGAAAATCTCTTTGAAATTTAAATTTACGTGTCGTGTTTTTTAAAAATTATTATTTTCAAATAAATATATATATTGAGGCAAAAGTTATATTGTTTTATTTTCCAAAATTTCATTCTTTATTTTAAACAAATTGTAAAAAAATAAATTACTATAATACTTTTCAAAGTATACAAGCATAATTATTCTAGATTATATATGACCATTCTGTGAACGAATCTTTAAATATTTATATCTCATTATTTTTTCACAATTTTGAAAAAACGAAGTAACAAATGCAATAAAATAAATATTGCATAAATTTTTTATATATTGAAAATTAAATAAAAACATACAAACTCAAAAGGAGCATTCAATAAAATAAGTGTTTATTTATATCAAGACATTCTAGGATCTTAAAAGATTAAATCCGATAAAAAGGTATTTGGATGAAGGATTAGAAATTTTTATTTTAATTTAATAAATCTAATAAAAATTAGACTTTCACACAAACTAAATAAAGCAGTTGATTGATCGTTTGACTTATAAGTCTAAAAAACTTATCGCAAGCATTTATTATGATTAAAAGTTAGCTTGATAATAGATATTTATAACAATTGTATAACAAACAGATTTTTACTGTGAAGATTTTATAAAATGAAAATTAATGTCATACAATTAATTTAACTAGAATTGATTATGTAAGTAGTATTATTATCCATTATTTAAACGGAACGTTTACCATAATAATGAACAATTATATTGCATGAAAACTTCCCTTAATCTCTGTCACCGAGTGTTAAAGTACGTTTATGAAGTAATACAAAAGAAACGAATAAAAGAAAAAAAAAGTTTGTATATTTTCTGTACGTTCAATTGAAGCAGTCAAAAGTAACAACGAATCAAAGAAATTTTGTTGTGTTCAAAGAGCTGTGCGTCTTGGGTGGTTCTGTTACAAGCACACGTGTATATGTACGTATGTTCCAGAAGAACGCAAATAAGCATGATAGAGAGAGAGAGAGAGAGAGAGAGAGAGAGAGAGTGAAAAGGAGAGATAGGGAAAGAATCAAAAAAGCGCATATACGTTTAATACTCACTAAGCCACATTAGCTGGCATTTTACATCAGCGTCGTTGTCACTTTGTCCGATCGAAACCTCTGCCGCACACTCGTCTCTTTTTCTCCTTTTATCTCGACGTATCTGACGCGCGTCACGCCTATCAAACCGATCCAAATAGGACGCGCTGTTGATTATTGTCCCTCCCCTCCTGTTTTTTCATCTTTCCTTCAACATGCACGCACGTATCTCCTCGTCATTGCGTCGCTTGGATCGCTAAAAACAAGGGACACGTCGATCGAATGATAGGCGTGTTTGCTGCTTTTACAAGTTTACTGGCCATTCCTTTGACGGGCTGACAAGTCGTATTTTTTCGATTGATGCTCGCCGAGGTTATATAAATATTTCTTTCTATGGTGGCTGCAGAATGAAATGTCTTTTTTTTAAGTACGAATTCTTCAACTGTATCCCACACCTTTATCAATGCTACCTTTATAATGTTTATTACATGGGACAATGACATGTACGATTCGTATTCAAGCACAATGTAAAGTAACCTAAAAAGCTTTTTGTCGTACTGCTAATGATTTCAGTAACGTAATATTATCTTTTTATGTCATATGTGTGCATACCTATTTGCAAGACTAGTATGAGTATATGAAAATAAACGCGCATATAATATAATAAATTATTTAAACTTCTCGGACCTGAAAAAGTAAATCATCTTATTTAAAATCAATCTATTTATTAGTGTTAAAAATTTCATTCAAATTGAAATATTATTCTTGTTACCCAACTCAAGCTCGTATTTATTCAAATTAATTATATGCCTTAAATTAGGCACTTCTTGCTGCACTATATCTTAAAATTGGGAAAAGTAGTTACTTTTTAAAAGAAAATGAAGTATAGTGATAGATCATTAGTTTGCGGCCTCAGAAATATTACCTTCTCTTAAAAAATAATCACCTCTTATACAACTACTGTGTATACTTACTGACTGTTCACGTTATAATGAGTTTTCAGCTTTAAATCAATCAGTACGTAAAATAAATAACGGAAAGGAATACCGATTACCTACTACTTTATCCCTAAAAACCTGTCCAAAAGAATAAACCAAGTTCATATTCTGCGCTCATTACCAATGGAATACGCAAACTGTCGATCAGAGATTCAAAATATCGAACTTGCGTAGACTGTTCGAAAGAAGAAGAAAAGAAGCCGCGAATTTAAATCAGCGAATAGGTGCGAATATGAGAAACACGTAACAATACCTGTGTGCGCCCGCGCCAATCGTCTCCTCTTCGTACAACTACTCTTTCTTTCTTTATCTTTTTCTCCTCCTTTCCTTCTCACTCCCTCCCTCCCCCCCTCTCTCTCTCTATCTTAGCTAGCTGTTGGTTATAAATCAAACGATACCTTTCCACGAAGGTACGCTGCGGTATATTATTTATTGCCGCTCGTTAGCGGGCAACGCAAGTGTCAGACCGCCATCGTTGCCGTGGATTGTTGCGATCGAGTGCACCTCTTCGTGTACGCGAGTGTGAGTTACTGTCAATGTTGTCTCTCTTTTTCTTTTTCTGACTATCCGATTTCAATCGTCGAATCTACCGGTTGGTCCAATGATGGCGAATCAGCGTTTTGTAATGAAGGAAACGAACTTGAAAGAGGGGAATTAATTCCTCGAATACCATAGTATGCAGCCAGTTGTTCGGATATTTCGCCTGATTTCGTGTATAGAAGTGCGAATAAGAGGTTTTTTTAGTGACGAAGGATTTTCGGATCTGTTACTACGTGCTTTACGAATTGGTTTTTATTGTTTTTTCTGACTTTCGAGATTAATGATAATGGATTATAATACTCTGAATAGTTTATTATCCTTACGTCGATTATGTATTATATACGCACATTCTTAAAGGATTAGTGTTCAGCACGATGTTTTTACGAATGCCGTTCTAAAAATCGACTAGTCTTTGACCGATACCGAAAGTCGATTTTGAAACGTCGCTTTCTCGAACTGCCATGCGGGAATTGAATCTCTGGAAATATTTCAAGACCAAGGAATTTATAGCGTAGTTATTTAAAATTAGCAAATTTCAAAGACGTTTATCATCTTAATATCTGTAATTATAAACGAGTTGGATTCATTAAAAAACGTATTCACTTTAGAATATATTTACTTAACCGAAACTTGGAAGACATAATTAAAACAATTAAATGTCTTGTAATATTTTCCTGATGATTTTTTAATTTTGATTAATAAAATCTATTTTTGTAAAAATCGGTAATATTTAAAAACAAAAAATTGTTTTTTATACAAGTAAATTATGAATAATTATTATGATAGAATAAGAAAGAGTATATTTTTAGTAGAAATTTCATATGCATGGAATTAAAATTATTGTGTACATCTCAACATTGTGAGTGATGATATTACATTTCTTAAATGAATAAAACTTTTTCGTACAGTCGCTGTACTTGAATAAAATCAATAATTAATGTATAATCTTTATATTTTGATAAACTATATTAAATGCTTACTCAATGTATAAATACATATTTGAGCAGATATAAATAGATAGCTATATCTATTATTCTTATTCTATATAAATCTTTCGTTATGAACACGCTGATCAATTTTTTTACGTCAATTAATTTATAAATAGTCTAACTATCAAGTCTGAAGTTTTAAAATGACACGATTCGACTGTAATAATCTCTAAAATCAAATTAAGAATCATCGATATTCAAATAAGAAGACATTTAGCATCATTGCTCTGTATAATTATATTAGATGAATGTTTAAGAAACATGGAGAATATCTTGGATTTATTATGAGCATGCGTAATAATGATCAAAACTATACATACGAGGAAAACACGATTTGTTAATTTAAATAATTCTAAATAGAAAGAAAGTTAATTATGATAATGTAATAACAATTACTTTAAATTAAATTGTTCGTGTTAGTATTAGCACTGGATGATATTTTTAGAATATATAATTTTTATAATTATTTAAATAAATACTATCTTTTTATATGTAGTTGACTAATATTTAAAACTAGTTTAATGAGTCCTAATATCGAAAAGCTTTTTTAAAATATGCAAATCACCTAATAAACAATACTTAATATTAATCTGTAAGTTTATAATTTTTGAAATTTAAAAATAATTTAATATATAATAATAATATGATGTAAGCCTTTAAATTTAAATAATGTTGTTAAAATATAAGAAACAAGATTAATCGATTGTACTATTGTTTAATTACCACTAGCTATTTTAGTACTATTTATACCTTAATTATTTTGAATTATTAATATTATTAAATTATTATTGATTTTTATTTAAAGACTGTAATAAAAATTTACATTAATATATTTTTAAAAAGCCTATTGTTTTCAAAGTCTAAATATTTTTTAATTCTAGCAAAAAAGCCGTCATATTTAAAGAAACGAACCATTAAACCTCAAATTGAAATATAATCTAACACAAAAATATAGTCGAATACAATACGAACAATAAATCTACAAAAATATCTCTTGCTTAAAAATTTCCAACATGTAATTATGATTTTCGCCCCATTGAACATGTACATATAACGTAGATCATTATAATGCAATACTCAAGCAACATATTCGTTCTATATAATTATCTACACTTACAAAAATGTAATACAAGTACCATTACTAAAACTTATTATTACTGAAATAGTCAGAAAATAATTATGGTGAAATATAGTACTTAAATGCAGAATGAATTTTTCGAACTTCTGTATTGCTTATGAATTAATTAATTCTTGAACAATCATAAACTTTATTTTAACGAAAGTATTATAATACAAATATTAAATTTTGATACGAACAATGAGAAAAGGAATAAAATTTGAAAATATAGAATAAAATGTTTAAATTAAATTTCAAATGCACACAATATACTGTAATTTTAGTAATCTAGTGATAATATTGAAATTGTAATAATTAGTAATATGAAATGAAAAAATCTAGATCCCATCTAACAATATAAATTTTACGATGGTACATGTGTAATAAATCAATATAATGCAGGTGATCACTTACTATGGAAATTTCTAATAACCATTCATCAATACAGCTTAATCCAAGAAAAGTATATTTTTTTTCTAATCCGTATTTTTTTAGATACGGTTATTTTTAAAAATTTTTCTAAGTTCTTCTAAATTACATCGTAATAAAAATACACAATTACATTATATTTGTTTGCAACTTTTATCCAGTAACACGTACCACTTCCTTTTTATGAATTATTTTGCATACAGTTTTCCATCAAGAGAGAACAAAAATTATAAGAATCTATATATATTACCGAATGCGACACATTATCATAATACAAGTGGAAAAGTTGTACAAAACAAAATGGGAAAATGGTAGGTTGCCCGCTTTTAAATAATTTAAGTATGAATTTCGCACACTAGTGGAATATTATGTATGTGAATATTGAACAAGTAATATTATGTTTTGTACCTATTTTTGGCCCATTTTTCTTCTTTACTTTTAGTTACAACGTATTCGAATTTAGTTACAAACATATTCTGTAGACAGAAATTTTGAAGCTCGCTATATAGATGCATAAGAAGTGAAAAGAGGTTTTATACTTTTCACTTACTTTTTTCTCACGTGCACTTTTTATATTCATAATTAGACCGATTCTTTGCCCTGATTTGAATGTCTTTTCACGTGCCTTTGTCGTTTTTATAGATGATAGGAATAATAATAAAAAATATATACTTTACAGTTATATAATTATGAGTGCGTATGGGTGTTTGCCAAGATGGCTTTGTAATTAGATAACTTGACCCAAGTCGCACTGTTCAGAATATTTGTATAGGAGTTTTGCTGGCACTTTCTATTATTTATTAAGCTTTACTTTGCACCTAATTAACTGGAGAAATAATATCTATGCCTGATAAAAGAGCTGCATTGTGCGTATAGAATGTATGCATCGAGCTTCTGCTGAAAAGATGTAAGTAAAAAAATATAGAATAAAGGGTGTGATATAAGCAACCATATTTCAGTGCCATTTAGAGCTATAGATATATTCATTTTTTTCGAGAATATTTCATTAAAAGAGTTTTTCATTTTGAAAGCACCTTACTTATGTATAAATTTTTTGAAATATTTAAAAGCAAGGTTTTAAAGAATTTTTAAACTTTATGTTATAAAAGTTTGAAATCTTAATTTTTCTTTTAATATGATATTAATAGAATGTAGAACTTTTTGCTAAATATTAATTGACTATATATAATTTTTTATTTATTGAAACGTTTATGACTGACGATAACTTCTTTTAATTAATTATTTAATGGTCAATATCTATTTTTACGGTTTTTATTTGTTCTAGAGTTTGTAAAATGTATTTAGTTATATTACTTAAAAATTTAAAGGTATGATATAGACATTAAATTATTATTATTCAGTTTTAGATTATGCTCTTTATTTTTAAAATGACTTTTCTCTATAAAACAATGGAACACTGACAATTCTGTACAGATCGATAACTATTCTATGTAAATTCGGAGTACTTTTTAAAATTGTCTTTAATTCATAAATATAATATGAAACAATTTTTCGATGGAACAAAAATTTAATAAAATCACGTATGCTTTATCATGTTAATAAATAAATATCTTCTTTTTATAAAAAGAGCATTTGTTTACATTTTTCATTCTATTGACCATTGTTTGGCACAGTCTACAATAGTAGTCTACACAAAGTACTACATGGTAGTTAGTAAAACTGCTTATCACGTATGAGCTAATGCCCGAATGTGCGACTATGAGTGGAAAAAAAACAAGTAATGTTTACAAATTCCATATACTTAAGCTTACCTTTCAGAAATTAGTCTATCGATAAACTATTTATAAAAAATATCCATCCATGTATACGTTTATGTGATTATGTAAGACGTGTATGAAATTTTGATTGATGCGTTGAGCCAAGTACCAGTTATGTATAATCAGAAGTGGATACACATTTGCGTAGGTATATTATATATGTATGTGCGTGTACACATACGGTCTCTTATCTGCTATAATAGATTCTCGAAATGAAGTATTTCGCGCGTTTGATTATTAATTGGGGTTGAAGCACTTAACGCATTTCGCACCTCTATTGGATACATATGACGTTTCAATTTTGATAATATTTTGAATAATATAATAAATTTCAAATTTGCTTCTTATTTTCTTAAATTTACAATTTTTATTAAGTATTTAGTCTTATTTGTTAATAATGATTCAAAATATGATAATAATAATTTAATAATAATAAGTTAATAATAATAATTCAAGACGAATTCAAATTCTTTAAGAATTTACTTGAGTCTTGTAAAAATGTATAAATTGTTTCATTTTATTTTCTAATATTCATATTTTTAAACGAGAATAAATATAAAAATCATTAAAAATTGTCATTGAAATTATTATTGATTAAATTTAAGCAACTATATGAAAACTCTATTTCTATATTTTTACTTGACAATCTATATCTTCTATATTGCTATTTTAATTTGGTATTTGGTTGTATTAATAACGGAGATAAATTAAGTGCATAATTAAAAAAAGTAATATGTATGTATAAAATACGAAAATAAGCAAAATCAACTACACATACTTTAATATTAACATATATCTATATTATCAACTGAATAATTTTTACATTTTTAAAATGATATTGATTTTTTTCTGATAATAACATACAAATACTTTTTCTTGTATAATCTCAAACTTGTACTGCTTAGATATAATATTTTTTTCATTTTATTGAAATGAAAAGCTGAAGATTCAGTGGTTTCATCAAATACTGACTATTTCTTGATGATATACATAATAACTTCCGAACTAAGAAGTACGATATTTCAATTTTCTTAATAACAAACCTATTGAATTCTGATCTTTTTAACGAAATAGATAGCATCTTCATATTTTTCCCTTTTTCTGATCCTTTCCCCACATATACATAAGATTGATAGGTCCGAATTCCGTCGGCGAGCGATCGAGTAAGCATACAAGGGTAATGGATAGCCCTTGTCCAAGTTCGTCGATACGCTCTTAATGGATCCCGCGATTGTGCACTTTTTTTGCTTCGTCTCTGCTTTTAACGCGGACTGCGGCTAGTGTCGATCGAGCCAAGAGGAGTAAAGTTTTCAAGGGATGCGGCAAGAAATCAACGTTTAGGTTGATGAGATAATTTTTTTCTTTCATTCTCATTATTCAACCCCTCGGATGATTTGTGAGTAATGCAGTAAGAATCGAAGGCTAAACAATTAACACGACCCCACGTGTGGTCACTTTTTAGAAAAACCTAAAATTCTTGCTTCCTCATTTTCAACAAACATTTTAATATATATATATATATATATATATATATATATATATCTGTTTATATATAAATTTAGAAAGATGGTCTTCATTTCAGATATATAAAAAAGAGTAAATTATAAATTTTGTCTTAACATCTAATCTGACATATTTACGCAATTCAAACATTATATAATGCACTTGAATGCTTAAATTCTACACATTGTAAGTAAGAACGAGAGAAATTTTCTTGAATTAATGGTGGTAATAAAATTTATTTATGAATAAAACATTTATAAATATTCGACACATTATGAACAGAGATCGATTTAGTTACATCTGATTCATTATTTTACATTGTACATTTACCGGCACAAAAACTCTATGCTTAAAAACATAATGTAATATAATACAATTGAAAGTATACAAACAACTTGAAAATATAATATGCTAAGACCTGAAAAGCTTAATCAGAATAGTTAACAATCGTTACAATTCTCAAATTTCGTCCCTACGCAACTCAATCGCAAATTAATAGCTCTACTGTGGCGATTTAACATATAAGTTATCAATGTTGAATAAAACTTTCATTGAATAATGGAAATGTTTTTCTATTTAATAAATTTTATTTATATCTAAAAATAAAATTTCTAAATTTTCCGTAATTATCGATTATCGAATATTTGTCAACTAGATATTCAAATTATAAAAATGTTGTTTACAATTTTGTAGATATAAAATATAATTTATTTACCCTTTACATTATATTACGTTTGCATTTTTTTCAAACATAAGTAAACTTTTTAAAAATATATGAACAGAAAATAACAATATAATTCTGTTTATGTTAAAATTTCTTCGCGAATACGATTCATTTAATTAATTATTTAAATTATGTATGCATTAATACATACATAATTTAAAGCTACAAAAGGATTATTCAATTAATGTTCAGATGTGAATAGTTCTTCTATTATATACATATTTATATTTTACGATCTTTTTCTTTTAGAATATACAATATTGAAATGATACAACTCACAAATATCTTTACAATTAGAACTCAAATTTGGAATGGAAATCCTTCGTCTTTATAATGCCTTTCAGTCTTTTACTAATCTTTTTCCTACATCTGTTGTTCGAATTTATTTTCGATCCTTATTTTATATATTCTTAATTTTAGTAACTACATAATCTTGTAATAGTAAATTCTAAAAATTTGAACTACTCATTGTTATTCAATTCTAAAACATCTTTATCCACAGATCGTCCAGGTCAGGCGTTTATGCTCCAACTCCCCACTTCTAGGCATAATACTATCTATGTGTGTGTATATATATAAATATAAATGAAATACGTCAGTGTTACCTTAAATATGCATTCTTCGTTCTCTGACAACTTTACAATCTCCAGACATCTATATTCCACTGTCATGTACAATGGCACCTTTTCGCAGCAAATTCTCCCTCGAATTCGTCTCTAAATCATGCTTCTACAAAAGAGGAACTATGGGTCTTCGAATATTCGCTCAAGACGATGTCAGCGTTGGCAGATTGTCGTTGGATCTCTCATTAGCTTTGACTCTAGAGTCCAACAGTACATAAGCTGTTTTGATATTGTCGTTGTGCTCGGTAACATGCAAGGGTGTGACTTCGAAGAGGGTTTCTTCAGAGGTCGCGACGGGAGAATAGCTATGAGCAAGACCATCGTCTCGTCATCGTAAACCATAGTTATATGAAGAGGCGGGATATAATTGTTGTTACTGTACTATCCATTGTTAAGTGCTAATGCTCATAATGAAATGTGAAGTTGAAATGCCAAGAAACGGATACTTAACATACTTTTAACCATTTACTTAAAATTTCTTTCTTTTTCAACATTTGACTAAACTTTTATGGTTTTAGTATAAAAATGGTAAACATTTTTTTATGTATACAATATGAATTATAACCTTATTAATAAATAGCGATTATCATGATTATGAACGAATTCTTTCCTTTTTTTGAAAGCTTTGATCAGCATGAGTATAGTTTTCATTAATTACATAAATATTCCTTTCCTGACAATAACTTTTAACCTTGTTAAGGTTTAATACACATTCCAATTAAATAAATAATTCATCAACAAGAAACTTTATTTTAAAAAATAAAAACAAAACTTTTGAACATTTAAACATGATGAGAAATTACGTAATAGTATTTTTTCAAGCAATCAAAAGCCTAATAAAAAATAAAATGCACAATAAAATATATAATTACAATACTTTCGAAGTTTATGACTAGTAATATACGCTTTATTCGAGATTTTTTACAGGAATTGTATTTATAACTTAAACAAAGAATACATAAAAGATTAGTATACAAATTCAATCAGTAGCTGTAAAAGGGTTATTGATTCCTTCTCAGAAATGAAAGACACTCCGACTGAGATATAGTACAATTACCTGACTCTGATATATTGTACATCCCTGATTCTAGGAAAATTAATTATTGTATATGTAAAGGCGCATCATTTATATGGTAATAATGACAATTTTATTATTTATTTTACTGTAAATTATATAATTAAAACGTTTTATTAGTAATTCACAAAAGACTTAATAATATAATTTTAATGGTTCTAAATTATTATCTTATTATTATTATCATATAAGAAATCAATTTTAAGAAACAATAACTCATACTTGAAATTTTATAGTAAAATATATTTTCAAACGATAAAGAAATTTTTTATTATTTTTAATAATAAGTTTATTCAGACAATATTTATTTTTTTTCTATTAAAAGTAAAATACATTAAACAAAAAGGTAATATTATAAATTATTTATTAATTAACAAGTTTGTCTGATGAAAGATAGTCACTCTCCTTTAATCTAAAATCAATTAAATAACTGTTTAAAACATTTCTTTTATTAATACTTATATTTTACCAATTAATTAAATATATTTTCTAGTAAAAATCAAAATTACCTTCATTTATGAACCATATTATCTATGCTTACAATAAAATATAAAATTTTATTTTTCTGAATGTTATTAATAAATATAAAAAAATTAGTTTCGTATATTAAATACATTATAATAACTTCCTGATAGATTAATTTACATGCAAAAACTACATTTTTCCATCGTTATATGGTTTTAATAATTAACTTGATTACAAGAACAACTTTTAATATAGAAAAATTTCAATTAGCAACAATCATTTTTTTCAAATAATGAATTTTTCATGAAACATTGACCTTACAGAAGTAAAATTATTTATATTCTGCTATAAATCAACAAAGTAATACTCATAAATTAATTATTTATGTATTCTTTGATTTAAATTTGGAAGTAATTAAGAAGAATAAGTAAGAATATTTTGAAAACTTTCCATAAAGAATAAAAAATCTTGTGATACATGTGGATTTCACAAATGCTAATATTTTTTATCGATCCTCTTTTAGTACTACGTTTCACGTTTGAACTACACACTTTATTGTACTCTTCGAGAACGAAGGATAATACAACCACTTGACCTTGATTATGGACAACGGTGAGTGGTAACTTTGCTGTCTGGTACATTCTTCTATTCTATGCTTGTAGAATCTGGATCTTATTCTCGTCTTGTTGTCACATACACAAGTCAGCAATCCTGAAGAGCCAGAGGAAGGAATACAACAGATAAAGAATGTATGTGTAAAACTGTATAACTTGATTAGCAATTATTCACGAATGTTTCACTCTTTTCTATAGTTTAGTGTAAATATTACATATTTAGGCTCATGAATTCGATCCTCACCCATTTGAAGCACAAAACGAATTTAGTTTTATTAAAATTACAAAACAATATCTATAAAGAAATATAAACAAACTTTTATTTTCGAATTAAAATTTAATTTTTGTAATATCGTTTAATTACTTTTTCTAATTCTATTTATAATTATGATTAATAAATAACTTTTTACAGATAGTAGGTAAGTATTGTAGATTAAAGCAGGTTATATATAAAAAACTTTTGTTTTATTTATTTGGAATGCTATTATTGAAACCAATAATAGTAAATTTTGAAATAGTTTTTATTAAAATATATTTTTGTAAAATTCAACATCTCTGCGTATTTCTAATTTTAAAAATTTAATGTTCTTATTTTTTACTTAAATTCGAATTAATTTATAATATTATTATAATAACATGTTTTTACTTAAATCATATTTAATTTCTATAAATGTTTCAATTTTTCAAGGTAGATATTATTGTCTATCACATAATATTGATATTATATAATATCATTTTAGTTTACTTATTATTTCCTGAATTAAATTTGTAGTTTCAAATTTTCAACCATTTTGTTGAAATAGTTAGTTTTAACATTTATTAATACAATGTCAATGACTAAAATGTTGAAGTAATTTTTAAGATGACATAACTTTTTCTTAATATTCTATATATTTATCAATTGTTTTCAAAACAAAACTGAAACTTAATAGCAATTTCCTGAAAATAAAGAATTTTGGCGTCCAAGAGCTTTGTCGCTATTATAACGGAAATAAATCATCGGCAATATTATAAAGTTAAGAACGTTCGTATAGTACAAACGTAGAATAGCAACGAGAAGGTCAGAACTATAAAGTTACAGCTCCACTTCTTATTATGTAAACCCCCCGTAAAATATCTACAACAGAAGCGCTATGCGTTGTCTATTTTGCCTTCCCTCATCCCTCGAAGAGTAGCAAAAAAAGGGGTTGCGGCACTTTTTTTTTACTCAGACACTGGCAAAATTCTACCAATTGTAAAAGCATCGTATAATAATTTAACGTATAATAATATAACGGTCATTTTCTAAGAATCGAAAGTGCTTCTAGCGATGGCATGAAAGAGAGAGAGAGAGAGAGAGAGAGAGGAAACACAGCGAAAAAAGAGTGAAATTTCCAATCGGGAATGTTTATTGCAAGGAAAAGATACGCGTAGAACCGTGTGAAAGTCTTACCCCTTTTGCGCGACTTACGATAAAAATTCATTCGCGTCAACGGAATTTATTCTTTGAAAAATACGCCAAGTCAACCCTTTTCTCTATATTTCCAGAAAATCGTTGTACTTGTAAGCCTTTCAATTCGGAAAAATGAATTTAGTCCAACGTTCGCTGTGCATTATAACTAAAAATATCGGTTTTCATATTGACGAACAACGCGAACGATACGGTTTTATTATTATTTCAATATTTCAGAAATATATACATTCATACACATAACTTTTCATTCTATATTTCTTCGACATTGAATAGAATTTTAATACAAAATAATGTACTATCATTTTTTCATGAAAATACAATTTTATCTTGCCTTTGAGAAGTAATATCAGTAAGAAGTAATATTATTTTTAATTTTTGCAAACGATTTATTCATTTTATTTACAGATCAATTTAAATGCACTATTAGTAGAAAAAATATGTTTTTTAACTGAATCGATACGTTAAAATCGCTCAGAAGAGTGTAAATAACTATAAATTGTGATACTAGAATAAATTTTCATAGAAATTTAATAATAAAAAAAAAATTTATTTTACAGTAGATACATCAAAACAAAAATTAACCTTTAAAAATGTATAAAACTCATTATTGATTCAAAGATATATAATACTTTTCAATGTTATGTATTTGATTATCAAGATAAGTTGACTGCAATAACGACGATCATAATAAAAGAAAAAAGAATGATAGGGTACTTCAAATATTATACTTTATTAAAATTTTGAAATTTAATAAAGTGAAAAATAATGTTCAACTCAACAGTAAAAGAAGAGTTGTTGGTTAGGCAAGGTGCTTTGTAAGAACTTACTCCACAATTTCGATATTTTGTTAAGAAAATATTAAGCGTAATGATCTTATGCGGAATTTATCGATATTTTGTAAAATGTATAAGACTTTTCTCATTTATCGCAACGAATGACCATTGCGATAAGATCAAACAGCCATATAGCTTCAACAGCTTTTTCGTATTGGTCACACCAACACACAGGCATTACGCAAACGTAAAGTATCTGGCGTATCCTATCTGAAATTTAGACGAGCAATAAGGTTTCTGCTGCACCCTGTGTCAGAATTAAAATAAAGAGCAAGAACGAGAGAGCAAGAGTCAGGTTTTTCCATATCGCCAAATCACGGTTTACCGCGCAGAGCCAAAAGAGTCCCCGTGAGCTTCTTCGTCCATCCCTTTTCAGACCCGCGGGGCCGCGATTCTAATGCAAATCGAGGTCAGTGACGTACGCGCAGAATTGAAATAACATTAATCTAGTGTGGCAGCCAAGAGCGCCGCTTGTCCCTTTCGATTATATACGCGGAGACTCTTTTCTTTCACGCCGACGGCGATTCTCTCTCAGTGCGCACACCATTTTCTGACGGCGTCGCGAATCGCGCTCTGTTTCTTTCTTTTTCTTCTCTCCTTTTTTGCTTCAAAGGGATATGCATCGGGAGAATCAAGGTGGACACGCATTTCTCACAGGGCTGTCTTTTTGTCGCGTCCGTTGTAGTTTTAGCTGGTGGCTCGTCTTTTAACAGTTGGTAGTCCCTTTTTTGTTAGGTACTGTTGCGATATACGTCTTTGATTGGAATAGTTTAATGTCGGATTGTGACGTGAACACAAGCGAACATAGATGTGATTATTGTCGTATTCTTCTTACTTTTCAAGAGCACGTCTCTTCGTTTCACTGAAGATTTATTTATTTTATATGCGGTATTGAGGCTTTCAAGAGATGATGTTCATCAATCTTTTTGGAGGGGTTGTCGCAGTGACAAATGTTAAGAGGGTTGACGTTGTATGAATAATTGTCAATCCCTTTTTTCAATCAACTATATAAAAATTGAAATGAAATGTAGAAACTAAATAATGCAAGAGTAATCGTATAAAAAGTGGACAAAAATTAAGTTAAATTTGATAATTTGACAATTTGTAACGTAAAATTTGTAATGAAATAAAGATATGCATCACTTGGATGATTTTTCAATAAATTAAATTCGATATGAAATTAAAGTAATAATTTGTTGTACGAAAAGTTATATAATACTTAAGTTAAATATTTAACGAATATGTAATAATTACCAATAAGTCTTTCTTCTTGTATAACTTCAAAATGAAACATTATTCATATCGATTATCTCTTTGATGAAATCCTTTGTATTGTGAAATTTTAAAAACTTAAGCTTCTAAATCATGTAAAGTGTAAATTTATAAATAGCTTATGCGATTTCTTTAATTTGATAAGTTTTTAAATATCAATCTAATAAAGTCATTAATTACCGTTACTTAGCATGTTAATAAATGCTGCTTTAAAACTAGAGAACAGTCATTCCAAAGTCTCGAGATACGAGCTCAAAACGTATATTTACGGTCCTCGTTTCACTCACGTCCTTTTATGGCCAAATTTACATTCCCAATTAGTCATTTTGGCTCGTAGCTGTATATCCGAATATTTTTACTACCTGACTGCGATGAGAGCAAAAGAAATCAAACGTCTGTCTTCTCTTTTCGGGGGTCGAAAACACAAGCGAAATAATTGTTGTACCGTCGCACGATATGCATAGAAAGAAGAAGTGAGTGAATTCGCCATTTAGTGGCACGTCAAGATAAATAACAACAAATGGCGCATGGAGATGTAGTCGAGACGATAGTGGATTGGTCCATTGTTCGAAGCCGCTAGAAACATTTCCGTGCGAGTGAGTTTAGTCGCGATACACTTGAGCACGATCTTAATCCGACGCGAGCCACGGCAGGAAAATAAAAAGCATCGGATGCCCTGCCTCTGTTTAGTTGATACAGCGTCGGTTTTTTCTTCTTTTTTTTTTCTTCTATGGTGTTGCTCGTGAAATGAAGTCTGGAAATACGCGTTCTCAATATCATGCTTCTCCTCTAAAAATATTTGGAAGCCGATGAAAAAAAATACAGTAAGAATCCTTGAATAGCTTTTTTGTAAAGAAAAACATTTTTTAATTATTCTGCCATGAACATTATATTTTTTTAACTTACTATTTCACATTAAAGACTTTGATTTTTAAAATTAAAAATTGTTGTCATATTATATTATATATATTGTCAGGTTATTATACCTATATATTATAAAAGATTCTTAAAAATATTTATATTGTAACGTACGTTCCCAACATCACTGAACATAAAATTAAAAATTTGATGCTTTTTGACGATACTGCGATAAAGTAATATTCCAAAATATCTTTCTTTAATAATTCGTAAATATTCATTAATTGTTGTAAATTCGTCGCTTCTAAACTCAAAAACGGCACCAAAATGTTGTTTTAAGTACGCGAAAAGAAACACAAAAACTTGTACTAAAGTGATTTAAAAATGTAGCAGTTTTCAATGTATTAAATGCACAATAAAAGAAAAACAAGGTGTCTAAACGAAAAAGTATCATCGAACGTTTAACGGACGTATGTTTCGAAGTTCTTTAACTTCTTAAATTCATCTTAATGTGCGGTAATTGTTCTCGCTCATGATTGTAGCCGTGAATTTAGAAGACAAAAGAAGTCCATTCGACACGAATCAATTATAATCAATCGATCATTTAAGTAACATTATGTCAACTCTTTTATAATTTAAGAATCATTCTCCAAAACATGGCGAAGGTTCTTTTGCAGCTAGTGCCCAAAAGATCTGCTTATTTCCTCACAATCCAAAATCAATCCTGCAGAAAACTACTTGACGCGCGGATTGTTATCTTTCATTACACAGACCTTTTACTTCTTGAACGGAAAGGAAAAATAATGGCGTGAACAAAATAAAAAGAAGGAGAGCCTTTGTCTCGCAGCTGAAGTTTGTTGGAATTGCTTCATCCGCGACTTATATTTTACCTATTGCTACGAAATTCTTCTTCCTTTTCCGATTACTTCTTTTCAACTGCGAGATCTAACACTCAATGGTTTTTAAAAAAGGAAAAAACAAACAGATTAGTGGTGATTGGCACTGTAGAAGATTCATTGACTAATTATTGTAACGGTTATTTCTAAGGATTTTACCTGCCTACGAATACCTATTTTATTTTATAGCGAAGAAAGAGTTAAGAGATATAAGAGAAAGAAAAAATAAGATGTGAAAAGAAGATTTAAAAACAAGAAGTAAGTTTAAACAAAACATCTCCATAATCCGAATGTTCCTATGTATTTATCAAATGATTTATTTTCATAAATATTCTATAGCGTTCTTTTTAGCGTTATTTTCTTAAATCAACATCTTTCTTTAATTAAAAATTTTAAAGTTTATTATTCGAAAAAATTAAAGTATTTAGTTTAATTATTTGGTGAATTTGCAGTAATTCTATAGTCTACGTTTAGTTCGATAAGGGAAGTATCAATATTTGCAAAGCTGAAAATAATAGCGGTTCAGGTTCGTTGGTATTAAAGACCGTAAAAAGGATTTACAAATTTACGATGGCGTTGAAATTAAATTGCTTTTATACAGTTTAACGACACAAGTGTATCCAGTGATTTTAATAACACACTCTCATGGCTATACAATTAATAAAATTAATCTTACACACGTTCTCCTAGTAAATCATGGATTAATCAAGTCTTCGTTTACGGGTCAAGCAGGACTATACCGTCCAGGCGTCCAAGGCATTTACCTTCATAGGTGCTTGTATCTCATTGACGGGCTGATGTCCAGGATAGCTATATCATTGTATGGCCAATTGCAAATCGGCTATGAATATGTTTGCACGTGTACATAAACACGATGCATCGACTAGCAGAAGCTCAGAGGACAGGATGATACGCACTACAAAAAGGAAAAACAAAATAATAAAATGAAAGCATCCCAGTTGCCTTTTGTTATTTTATTGCAAACTTTACTGTAACTATCAGAGTAAAATTATACGTCTGAACTTTACATTTTCCTCGGGTACACTGAATAGTTAAAATGAGATTAACAGTCTGTTGGTGGATTGAATATCGGTTAGCATCGATTTTTCACTTTAGTTATTGCTTGTATTACAAATTAATAGAATGGCAATGCATGTACAACCAAATTTCAATGATAACTGTTCTATTTAGATAAGCGTTGATAAGCTTTCAATTTCAAGTAAAATTTGACAATTTAATTTTAAGCATTCCTATTATTTTTGCAATGAAATATCATTAGCATATTGAATTAGTAAATTGAAGGTGTCATTAATAAATATGTTTTAATAATGTCTTTAAATAATGTTTCTTTTTTATTGAATGTGTATGTATTATTAGAAAATAATGAATGTCTTATTCATAAAATTTGGATACTCGCTTTTTCGAAATTAAATGAATGAAATAAAATTTGTTGAAACCAAATAAGGCGAACGTGACTAAAAGACTGCGCGTGCCTGTTTTCGGAATTCAATCATTTTCGTTTCGAGTTGAGGATCGGCGTCATTGATTTCTTAATTTTCAACATGGTATGTCTAATATTTGTAGTTATATTTATTAAAATGATCTTTAAACTCATACATATTAAGGAAAGATATTAACATAAACAAATTTTTATGCCATAGGTTAAGTTATCGAATAGTGTTAATGTATTATTGTATTCATGAAGAAAAGAAATACATTCACAACAATGAATTTTATAAAATATATGAATTTTTTTAAAGCTTTCTTATGATTACATAATAACAAATTGAAACTCCTAAAGCTGATTATAATTAAAACTATTAATAAAATTATAAATATTAATATATTTATAATTTTGAATTTTGAAATTACATTGAAAAATTACGGATATCCTTTATCTGTGATGAACATAAAATTATAATTGAATGTAAAATAGTAAAGGATGTAATTTATATACACATATATATCTAGGAAAAATAAAATGCAATACGTTTTGTAATTTAAACATTATTTTAATGAAGAATTATCATTAACTTAACAGTCTAACAATGTATATTTTAAATTTATATTCATATTTTAAAGTCTACAATTAATATAACTAACAATTTTACAAGAATGAAATTAAACGATACTATTTTTAGTGCAAAATATTTACTGTATTATAAAGGGTTTACCAACACTTATAGATTCCATAACTTTTTTCCTAATATTATAATATTCAAACAACTCAATTTATCTGAAAATATTGTCTTACCAGAACAGGGTAACAAAGATGCGTTAAAATTTGTCCGTTATTCCAATCTCCTCTACGTAATATGATACACGTATGCGTGTGTATCAGACTAACTCCCACACCTCACGTGTTACTTAATTGACAGGACTTGAAGTTTATTTAGTTTTGTCGACGCGGGGCGCCTACTTCAGATTAAGAGGAAGCTTCACCTCCCGTGGACGAGGGATCGACATATTTGCGGCATTCCTTGCATTTTTTGCGTCTAACACACTTTCGGTTAAATGTTTTCTTTTTATTTTACTCTTATACAACTTTTTGAATCTTGTTTTAAGATAAATTTATAATGTGATAAGGAAGCTTTAACAGTAGATGTTTTCAATCAGTGAGTTGTAAAATTTCTGTATGTGCTAACATAAATAAGTATGTAAATTAAACGATATACCCAGAGAATAAGAATTTTTTTCCCTTTCATATGTAAAGTATATGAGTAGATAACGGGAATGATTGTTTAAAATAATTATTCATTTTGTATAATCTACTTGTATAATATACACTCTCAATAATGCGAATTAAATTAGAAATTGAATTGAAAATTATTTTGTTTTTCTTACAAGGTAGTAATATTATGAAATATTTTGTGCTTAATAATTACTAAAATTATTTCATGAAAGTATTTTAAATTTTTTCGAAATGTTACTTTTTAAATATGCTATTCACGACTTGTGTAACCTATAATAACTGTTTTATCTTTTCAAAAACAGCCGTTTCGAAGTTTATTTGTTAACTTCAAAAAAGAATTACTTTAAAAATCATAATTTATTCGTCATTCATTGAAAAAATAAATCCTAGTTTAATAACATCAGGTATAAGTTATAGAAAAAATAAAATTATATAAAACTGAGAATAAACAAATATGACGAAGAGAATAGAGAATGAATAAAGGAATATGAAAGCGCTCCATGATCTATGATGATAATATAACGAGTATTAAGTTGTCAAATAAAGGTATAAAGAGAAGGTTACTTTCCGTGTATATCGTTGTATAGGATAAAAGAATAAATCTCAAAAGGAGAAAAGATGCGGGAGGTAACAATATTCAACAACGGGCGAGAAACGAAAGCCCATAGTAAAACAGTCAAAATGTGGAACGTGAGAGAAAAAGGAGAAGGTACTTGGTAAAGGAAAATTGATACAAATCTAATACTATCGTTACAATTTTGATTTCATGGTATAGACTTTAATATATTTTAGTAAAGTACCATGAAAGCTTAGAAAATTTTTGCTCAATTTAGTATAAGTATACATAAAATTCTATTGACACGTTAATGAAAAAGGCTCATAAATTAAAAAGTCAACTTGTTCATGAATTTATAATAAGTTCTATTCTTTATATTTTTTAATAAAATCTAAGTCTTCGCTATATTTTTATCTACATTTTTCTCTCAAAATCTTTATTAATGCTTAACAGCTTTATATACAAATTAGCATTTTTAGTTCCCTTCTTTATTTCGGTTGTTTTATTCAATATCCAACAACTTTTTAATATTCAGGATACAACTAATTTGACTAGTATTACTAAATAAAAAATGTGTATTATAATCTTATAAAGTATGTATTAAAATTTTTTACTTATGACATTGACTTTTTGCTTATAGAGTCAATAATATACTCCAGAGTTTCACATGGGCAGCACAATAAACATTATTAACAATATGTTTCGATTCCAGATAAACGAAATGGGATAGATCAGCAGTTATATAAAAAGTAGCTCTATTTGAATAAAAAGGAGTCCTATCGTTGAGTTTCTCCTTTTTCACAATACGTCCAGAAATTAGAAGCGAATAATAAAGAATCTTAATCCTCCCAGGTAATGTCAAACTCCACTCGATTAAAAAATTTCGTTAATATGACTAAAAAATTCTTCCCAATCTCATTTTGTTCTCCCCTTGGAGGAGCAATCAGAGATAAAAGAAACCGAAGTAGAAAGAAAAAAGAAAAAAAGGAGTCAAGCGGCATATCCATTTCTCACTTTCCTTCTCACTCTCTCTCTCTCTCTCTTCTTCTTCTTCTTCCGTCTATCGCCTCCTCGGTTGGTGCAGACCCAGCGGGAGGGATACGGCACCAGGCTGTCTGCCAGAGTTGCGCCCGAGGAGAATGGAATGCTTGGTATCTGGCTAAGCAGCAAGATGACGATGAAGCTTTCGAGGCCACGCACACGAAATTACGAAAGGAGAACCTATCCAACTGCATGTTATATGTACACGTGCCCTCGAACGTCGGAATGTTTGGAGGTGCGATCGAGCCGAGAGTCCGCGTTGAAATTTTCTCTGACACGAGTGTGTGGCCATTCGTGGTGGGCACAATCCTGACGCGGGAGTATTTAATTAGTTTTTTATACACGGTGTGTGGAATTGCACTGCGGTACTGGCTAAACTTTATCCTCTTACTCTTTAAGCGAAAAATGGCAAGTACGAGACACGTTAATAATCTGCGGAGTGAGCTCATGTGTGTATGTAATTTGTTTCCTTGGTCACATCACTTTAAAAATGCAACGGAGCAAATCAATATCATTTATGATTGTTACAATAGAGATTATAACGAAAGATTCTAATAAGCAAATCAATTATTAACTAACTAACTACATGCATGGCTCTGTTATGAATTTGTTAGCATTTTTATTTCTTGTTAGTCTTATATATTAAAGAAAAAATAATTATAAACTGAATAATTAGCTAAATAAGTACTTAGGAAATAATTTTAAAACGATATATTAATGGAAAAATATTAATTATTTAGCAGTAGTTCAAGTACCTCATTGTATTTTATTATTTTCACATATGAAAGCTATTTGCATTGGAAAGTAAAAGCTGCAAGTATTCAAACATCTCAACTGGATAGGTAAAAAATATTTCTTAATAACTAGCTCTGAATTCCCCGCGGCTAATATACGAAAGATGGAGGAGACCACGCTGCTGATGTTTCGGCCCCATTGTTCATGACAATACCACGGCGAAAATTACCCGTGGAACAGGCAGGAATCGAGCGAGCGGTAATGGCTGATTCAGCAAGATCACCGATGCCGGGCGGCTAACATTAATGACTCCAAGTGATCAACAGTTTTTTATTTTTTATTTATTTTTTTTATTACAGATGGAGATCATTGTGCAAAATTTTTCATGCCTGCCAATTGAACTCCTTTCTCTCAATTCTCTCTTTCTCTCTCTCTCTCTCTCTCTCTCTCTCTCTCTTGTTTTCCCATCTTTTATGCCTCCCTTCTGCGATGGCTTTCGTATATTCTTGTTCCTTACGTACATTCATCGTTTTACTCAATTAAAAAAAGGTGAGTATGCGGGGAGCTTTCAGAAGAAGCAACATGGGCAGCGAAAATTAAAAGAAAAGTAATTTGTGAAGAGAACGGCAGGCGTTTTCAGGTCCTATAAGTCTGTCCTGCCGTAAAATCTGAGGAGGCCCGTGTACAAAAGAGCTGAAAAAAAAGCGCGAAATGGGAGGCGTTTAGGCCGGTATGCAAACATTTACCAAGCGCCGATGGAAGAAATGGAACGTGTGGGTGTGTAAAAGAAGATGTAAAATGAAGAAATTGACGATATAGGAGGATCGAATGAATACATCGAACAAATTTTAAGAGTTACTATTTAAAGTTTAATAAAATATCTCATTTCGTCTAACAATATTAATTAATCAAAAATACTTAATATAAATGACGAGTCTAATTATTTTATACTTTAATCTGTCTATATAACCCGAATAACCTACGTAAAACTAACAATTTATAAATTATCTTATCGAGAGACCATGAAATTGTAGGTTAGATAACTGAAAAGATATAAATCGGAAGAATAGTTTTAATAAAAGCGTACTTTTGCAAAATCAAAATTCGAAAACATTGATATTCTATTTAACGTTGAGTTTTTAGGGGTCAAGTCGTATCGATCCACGAAACACCCACTTAAGTTTCTCCAAGTACATCAATGGGATTAGTCCCAAAAATTGAGGGTGTGAATCCAGCTCGAATTTCGGTCTTTCTTACTAAACTAAATGGCGAAATTAGAGACAGCAAAGGATCAAACCGATAGAACGCTAAAGCTGACACAAAGACCGAGCACAGAGGGGTGGAAAAGAGTTTTCAGAGAGAAACAAGAATTAGAAGGACGAAAGAAAGAATAGCGCGATCGCAAGATCAGGAAGAGATAGACCGGGACGAAGAAGGAAATAGCAAAAATAATAATAAGTGCAACGGGAAATATCCGGTGCATTGAAGATATTCGTCCGAGCGAGAGATATTGGCTATTTAAAAATAGTGCAAGAAGTTTAAGCGCGCGTACAAGGTAACGAAGGGTGCACTCGCCGGTATTTCTACTTTGCTACTTTTACCGAGGATATCCTTTCTTAGCTTGAAAACGGATCCAACCTTTACTTGATCTTTTTTTCTTTCACAATACTTCCACAAGTTCGTTCGTTATTCATTTTCAACGACTATCTACGTTTACGTATGTATGGATGCATTGCATACACTACATCGGTTCGCTCTTGATATGCGAATTTTTCTTCACTGGGACTCATCGATCTGCTTCTCAAAGGCTCTTTAAGCCGTGTATCCTATGATATTATGTATAGATTTGGCATGCTTGCCATCTGGGTCTTTCTCGCTTATTTTTCTATTTTTTTCTATTTTACGAAACAGAGGATACACGCCCTTTTGCATCGATGAGACTCTCTCGAAAAGTTTATGACCACACATAATAATAATAATAAAGATGTGTTCATTATATTCTTTTCTAACTGAGGCCTTGAAGATGTTTATAATACAAAAATAATGAAGGCGCTTCATAATTCATCGCCTCTGTAAAGTAACAGATGCAGATCAATCACTCAAAATTTTACAGCATCAGTTCACGGTTAAACTATTAAAATGATATAAATTTACTTTCTCTCAAAGGATAATACGTCTTCAAGTACTATTCAAATTAAATTTTACTAAACATATTTAATATAATCAAATAAGTTTAGAATAAAACAAATAATCAATGTTAAATGCAATATTATGGTGAGATTATTATAACTAATACAGTAAATAATACCACCTTTGAAATCAATAATAACGTGTAAAAAATTGCAATTATTCATTCTTAAGTTTAAATTAACAAAAATAAAAAGAGCATAGAAGGAATTTAACCACCACATAAATGTTTTATCATTTCATTTATTCGATCATTTATAATTCAACATTCGTTGTGTAATTAAAAAATAAATTGTTATTATAGTTTTGGAAGAATTTATTGATATCAAAATAAGAAAAATAGTAGCCTAAATTTTAATTTCACTTGACTTACATCTTTATTCGTAGGCTGGGAAGTAAAAAATTTATATATTGAAGTGATTCAAAGCAATGTTTTTTTTAAACTAATATTACTTCACAGCTATTTATTTCGAGTCATTTTAATACTAAAAATAATAGTGTACACATAAAGCGTTCATTTAAGATTTAATATATACCATAATCTTGGTTGCAATTTCTAAAAAGAAATTTTAAATAAAAACTTGAAATAAAAATTTATAAGTTAAAAAGGATTACATTATTTCAATGTTCACTTACTTTATACAGATGTAACATTATATTGAAGCCATTCGTGACTGCATTTATTTATCACGACAACTAGAGTATATAAATTTTCATAATTACTAAACGTATAAGTTATAAATAATGTAAAATTAGATTTTTTTTCTATAGCCTATACTTTCTAATTCTTATTTTAGCAATTAAATGAGGTTACAAATACCAAAGAAACATTTTTTAAACTATAAAAGAACAAAAATTTGGCTCTGGAATAGATAACATTTATCTCGTAAGATTGTAATTATTTTAATTTCTTCAAAGGTATCTTAAAAATTTATTATAAATCGAGTTGTCTTCTATAAATGAGGCATTGAGAAATGTCTGTAATATAAATGAAGATACTTATAGCAAGATTTAAGTTCTTTGAAACCAAATACATGACAAGATGATTATAATATTTGAGAAAGCGATCAAAAGATATTTCAATACTAGAAATCAGTTGAGAGACATTGCCTATCATCCCCTAAAATACTTAACAAATTTAAATCTTCCTGAGAAGAACTTACAAATAGCGCCCAGGTAGTGGCTTATAACGTAACGATTCCACGAGAAAAATCAAATTACAGTGAGATCAGTGAGACAAATCACGCATCGAAAATCCGATGTTAGAAATGCATAAAAAAACTCTCTCCGTACACGTAACCCACGAAATATCTAACGTACTGCATCATACCTTCCCGACTAATACCGCCACAGGGGAAGGAAGAAAATCTAAATCCACACAACCACGAGCTTATCAGTCTCTCAGATTCAAAGACCGACGCACCCCATGCCTCCGCTGTTTAGAGACACGCGCACACGTACGCACGGATAAAGGCGAAGCAAGCAAAGTGCACAGAAATTCGAAAAGGATTCCCAGTCACTTGATCCACGCGTGCGAGCTCTTCTCTCCCTCTGCGACGACACAATGGCCCCCGGGACACACAAGGAAATCGAGCCCCGGGGTGTCCTGCTCACAGCCACAAGATAGAGGACAATGATCCTCGGACTCACTCCGGTAGCCGCGTACCGATGCTTATCGTACGCTTGTGCCACCTCGGACGATCGTTTCAATTGCTCCCCACCGACAGTCCTGACCTTTTCCATTTTACAACCTGGCGTACGGATGTGCATATACGCCGTCCTAAGGACGAGGAGACGCGATTCCTTCCTTCGGCTGTGATTCGTAGCGATGCTCGCAACGTACTTTTTTCCGTCCCTCTAAGCTTTCCTTCTCCAGTGCACTCAAACATATGTTGTATTTCTCCGTAGAAACGCGAGGATAGAATCGGACTCTGACACTTTTTGTATTATCCCTCGTCAAAAGTTACAGCATCTCACAGTCACACCTGCCAGTGTTATTTTGAGTGATGAAAAAAGGCGCATTTACGTGAATTATAGGGCAACATTTTCAAATGATGTCACACTATTATGACTTTCGTTTTGATATTCCAGAAGTGCTTCTTCAATAAACTGAAATGACGATTTAACTTATATCTGATTCCTGGAATAATTTAAGATTTATTTCAAATTTATACAAATTTTTCATTTCTCACTTAGAGCTATATTAATATTTTTATTATAAATTAAACTTAACCATATTTCCATTTTTTAAGCAATACTTATACATTACTGTGTATTAAATTCGATTTATTCAGTCTTATCCGACTTACTAAAGCGTAATTATGTATTATTCCTGAAATTGAAGATCGTACTCGGTTACAAACCCTTGATGTTTCTCACAATTAACTATAAAAAAAAAACATGTATTCAATTGAGATCTAAATCTAGAAGGTAAATAAGAAATAAAAAATATCAAATTTAAATATACACTTCCGAATATACACCACATCACACAATCCGTGCAATATCAACATTTTGTAATTGAATTCAACTCGAACGTTCTTTTTCGCGAATACAATTAAACACGAACATGCATTTGTACTAAAATATTATCTTCAAATAAAATGTCATGCATATTTATGCATTATTAATTTAAATTTAAATAATTAAATAGTTGATCTTCAACGAGCTTAGATGAACACGCACAAACATGCAACAGTTTGCATAAAAATGCAAGAACAGCCTATAAAATTCTCTACTGGGGACATTGTTTATGAATTATTCAGCATAAGTAAATTAGTTTGTATAATATTGCAATGTTTCATAAAACTAAAAACTAATTACATAATTGATAAATTGATTATCATTATAGAAAATTATATTGTTCAAGTACAGTTTGTGCTTGATATATTTAGTATGTAAGAACTATATCTTATAGATTATACGCACATATAAATTATATATATATGTATATATATATTATATCTTAACTTCCGATATTGTACTTTCTATAAGAAATAATAAAATATTTCTTTCTGTTTGTAGAAAGATATATTCTGCGTAAAAATATCTGGAAAGCTTCTATGCTAAAAGAAACTTTAAGAGTGGTTTTTCGCAAAACTTATTCTATAGATAAATTAAATCGATTGAATATTCAATCAAATTTTCTTTTTCAGACACTCGATATTTTTAAAGCTTTTAAAAATATCCTTAGTATTTTAAAAATTGATGAAGTATTTCAAATGTTATGTATTAAATCAATATTGAATCAGAAGCTAATTTGCTTATTTTTCATTATAATATAACCTTATAATACAGCCTTCTTTATATATAAGTTTTGGAAATTAATATAGTATCTTAAGCAATATAACGACAACTGAGGAATATACATATATTTAAATAACTTGAAAATATAATCCCATGAGAAAGCGTAACTATGTAAATGAAATACTAATCGAATTGAATTTAAATTAAAAATCAATTGGATTTCTTTGTTCTCGCACAATAAAAGAAGTTCTATATTAAAACTCTGGAATATCTAAAAATTACAATTCAATATTCGATATATATGTTTTTATCTGGCTTGTATTACTATTACCTAATAGTATACAATAATTACATATTATTCTTATTGGGTTATATTGAAAATCTATTTACCGATTTCATAAATAGATTCTATACTAGTAATCGCAATGTCATTGCAGTCATGATTAATGTCTTGCATCCTTAAAAAAGAAATAAAATCATGCATTATTGTTACACCGTTTAAAACTCACTTCATACATCAAAATTCAATTTATTAAATAGATCAGAGAGATAATAGTAACAAAATACAGAAAAATGAGAGAACAACTAATCACGACTAACGAGTTTTTCATACCTATGCTTTTTTTTTTATTCCCGCTTGCCTGCTTATTCTTAATCCCGATTCACAATCAAAAGCCTCACAACCGCGTTTCAGAACCGTTAAAAAAAGTACAAAGTCATAATCGACTGAGTCAGAAACTAAAGGAATGAAAAAAAGGAAGTCTAGGAAAAAAATGAGATTTCAATTGTTCGCGGGACCTCGGGCACTCATTGCAGCAATTCACGACGTTATACTCTCATCTCATTTGAATAATATTTTCTAATCCAGTCGTCGAAACGCGTGGTGCACGTTGTCGTTTCCTTTCCTCTGCTCGTACACGAGCGCGCGCACATGCACGCACACAAACGGGAGCTCTTTCTTTATAGTGGCGCTCGAGAGGCATAAATCATCGTCGTGTTTCATGCAGCCCCGGGACGTACGCGAGCCACCGACGCCGCGTGCGTATCGAGCGATAATCGCGCACAAAAGTCGAGAAGATAAATTGCCGGGATGTGGAGCCGAGACAATATTTAGCCAAAATAAAAAGAAAAAAAGAGAAAAAAGGATGACTGGCGCGGAGGCGCTGATTGAATCGGCGAGTGATTCTCTCTAATTCGTTCTATGTAATATGAATACGTGACTCGCTGAGCGTCAAATGTTCCTCGTTTCTTGGACATATCGGACTGCCCGAGTGCGAAACGCAAGAAGAGTCGATCGTTTGTATTCTCGGGATTCAAGTACGTCTCCGTTTTGTTCCTCGTGTGTTGCCTTTTAACCAAGGTATCTAAACGCACGAATTTCTAGAGGTGAAACTGCCGTTATTGTATAGGACGTGTCGTCTGGCTTTATGGTATTTTTTCAGCGTGAAATTCATTTTTGCCGAGGTATACGACTGCTCTATAGTCTCATTAATACAGCTTCGTGAAGGAATTGCTTGATTTACGTGAAAATACTTTTATCGAGTAACACATTAGACATATGCTTTATCGGTATTGTAATTTCTTAACGAAATTTGCACGATCATTGCCCTTTTATTTATTCAATGAATTTTTTAATTAACCGTCGATGAAATATGCTAAGTTAATAGTTCTCTTATGCAAAAATAGCCTTTTAAAATTGCGGATTTTAACCTCGCAATAGATGCGCTATAACGTATTTAGCAATATTTTATGAACGACTTGTGTAATACTATTATATGCAGGCCTTTGTGTCTTTTAATTGAATATCTTCACAACTTAGAATATGCTGAAGCGCTAATGAATATTTTTCATATTGACTATGGGAAGCAGTATAATTGAATATATCTTAATTATTAATAATAGAAATAATAGAAATGTTTGTGTTTCAAGAAATAAAAGTCAAAGGAAATGAAAAACCAAATGATCACAATTATAATTATTCTTTTTAAGTTTTTACAAGAAAATATGTTGAATTTATGTCTTTCTTTTAATTTATTGAAAAATTTTACCTTTATTCATTATTATAATCATTATTATAATTTCGATTGCCATTATTTTAAGTTAATATACACATTCTTTGCTGTTAAATTAATTTCCCTTATATCATAATTTAGAATATTTTGTAACCTAAAGTAAAGAAAGGAATTTAGATGTACCTGTACAGATAAACCAAGTTTCAACTAACAGACTAGTGTATCAAGAAAACAGAATCTAATATTTAACAGTAATTACATTTATCTTGAATTTATGTAAAAAGTTTTTAATGACTAATATTTAAATAAGTTTCAAGTAAGCTTAGATTCGATTAAAAAAATCTGTACTAACATAAATAAAAATACAAGAATTACAAATCCGTAATGCAAACTTATGATTAAAGTATGGTTAAGTACTCAATTTAATTTTTTTTAAACCAATACAACTCGTACTTTAAAATGTTTTTTATTTTTAAAATAAGTTATAGATAAGTACCAATTTTGTATTTGAATGTGTTCATAATATATACATTCATTATATGTAGTTCATTTTTCACTATATAATCTACATATTTTATTAACACATATCAAATTCACCGGACTGAAATCTAAGATAAAAAAATTTTGAAAATTATCGCATAAATTTATCATTGTAATATTTACGGTAACCAACTCATTCTTTCTACTGAGCGATGCGAAAAATAAGCCGATAATCGGAGCAGTTACATGAAAAAAAAGTTGCGTCTAAAATCTCTTCATCCTTGTTTCCGGGTCCACCGCATCCTTTGAATGATCTCTTCTCACGCGTCCCGCGCATGATCGCCACGAAAGATAACTCTTTGGAAAAAAATCATAATAAAGCGTAAGAAAAGAGGAACAGCAGCGAACGAGTTTCAATCTCGCTACTTCAGCAAGCCGTCTTAATTTTTCAAGTCGACCTATCCCATGTAAGCAAAAAATCCTTGAGCATTATGTCAAGGGCATGGAGGTCCTTCATGGGGTTATATGTGTAACGACCGCGTGATCCAGGATCGTTGGCAAAGATCTAATTTATGTTAACATGAATGGTCTCCTCTCTGTCATGTAATGGTTCTTTTTTGCGGATATGCGATACTTTAAGCGCATTTTCCTCCCTGTCCGGAACAATTGTTATACATAAAAATCGGCAGTGGACCATGTGCAACACGAGGAAGTGAAGCGAAGTTCCTCTGTGGCCAGAAGATTATTAACCCTTTCTAGCGGGATAGTTTGGTCTTTCTCGGTTATGCTCCAAGTACCCATTGATTAAACAAATTTTACGTGAAATGTAATTCAATCTGAGAAGAGAACTCGGGGGGAACAGGGAAGAAAATGGGGATGAACTTGGATGCATGGACCAAAGATGTGAAGGTTTACATTTTTTAATGTTCTTATAATGTGCAAATTTTGAAGGGCTAGTATACCGTAACATTTTTTAAATACCATTTTGCAACTTATAGAGATACTAAAGTGGAAAAATATGAGGCCCGATGCTCTAGAAAAGAGAATGGCTCTTTTATTACGTAAATTGAATGATCTAGTAATTCCTTTGCGTTAATGTTCTTTACTTATTAAAATAAATAATAAGTATTAAAACAAAAGGTTCTGTATTTATATTTTTACAAAATTTTTCAGGTTAGAATGTAATATAAACTATTTCGGATATAATATTTTATACGTTTAAAAAAAAAGAAATAATGAACCGAAATACATTTTGATCAAAAATTTCTTTATTTAATTCTTTATTAATATGATATACAATTTAAATGTCATATTCTTACATACATCATTTGCTTTTGCTAATAATGGATCACATATACACAAGATAAATTTGAATTTTCAAATGAAATTTACTTGATTTTATGAACAACATAGTCATAAAACTACCTTATCTTTTAAGAATCATTAATAATTAATTAATGTATAATTAATAAGCTACGTAGAAAAATATTATAAGTACAACATTTTATAAGTAGTATAAAAATATAAAAAATATATGCTCAAAATGAAAAAGGAGTTATTTCGTAAAAGAATTTCTTTTACTAGAAAAAATAGAGAGCTAAAAATTTCGTTATATATATAAATATACATTTGCAAGTTTATCATATTAGATTTCACTCAAAACATTTAAATTAAATAATCATTTTAGTTTTATATTACCTATTATGTATAAACCCAGTTTGTTCATATTACATGAATTGAAGTACTTTTTTAGTTACTAAATAATAGTAACTATAGTATCAATTATTTTAGTATCATTATTTAGTATCATTTATTTAAAAATTGTACTATATATTTTTTATTATTTGCAGTAATATTTTTTTAAGAAATTTCTATAACAAATTTTAGCGATTGAATTAATTTAGAAATTTATTATTTTGGATTTTATTCATTGAATTATATTTAGATCTTTCTATTTATTAAAAAGTTGCAGATTATCGCAAATGTGTTACATAAATCTCTATTTTCTGCTTCTTTTATTTAATTAAACTTTACTTTTATTCACATTAACTTATATTCTGTATTTTTTAATATGATTCTTATAAAATAAAATTCATTTTTTTCACTTTTATACATACATATAAAATACTAAAAAAGACTTATTATTCGAGATTAAATTGTCAAAGGTATTGAATATTTACATATACTGTATTTTATATTTACATTTTGAAGAGTGCAGGAGTCGCTTAATCAGATTCATGTCTGTGATATATAAAACTTGCATTTTCCGGAAAAGTATTCTCTTAATTCTATCGGAGCATGTAAAATTTCAAAAGCCAAATGCAAAACCATTTCTCACTTTTATGCTAGAGAGTCGACGTGTCAAAACTCGTACACTATACTTAATGTCACGACACATAGAAGATAACTAACTGGAAAGAAAAAAATATAAAACCAGATTAATCGGAGAAGACTCGCGTCCTCATAAACGAAAAAAAGTATAAGGGTTAAAAAGAGTGAAGCCAGGTAGCATCACAGTCGATCAAAAGCGTCCGTGGTACCGCTAATGAGATAGCGAAAAACGTACTTCCTATTTTCCACTTTTCCAAGCAACCGCGTCAAAGCAATTTCCTCTTTTCGAAATAACGGGCAAAACTCCTGGAGGATGTTTTGGCATAGAATACAAAAGAAATGTAGATTTATCATCATTCGTATATAAAAAATAAACCAACATTTTAATGAAACGATCTCATGCTCTTTTCTTCTGGTGTAACGCTGTATACCATCAGTATATTTAATTATGCAATGCAATATGTGAATAAGTGGTTAAATATCAAATTATATCTAATGAAATTTAGTAAAAGTATTTAAAAATAATCTTAGTATTTATTAGAATATAATATAATTGCTATTATACAGAAATAGTTGTCAATAAGTTAGATAAAGTGTTACGTGTATTTTACAATGAATATTACTATGAAAATCATAAGCTTACGCGTCGTTGTTCATAAAATATTACCACTTTATAATAAAATTTATTATTTTGCATATTTATATATCATTTTATACTTTATATAAACTTGCAGATGAAATACGTAATGTACTCTAAATATACATTTAATAAAATTATGTAAAACAAAATTCCTCGTACTGATTTTCAATTAAAAAACTGTTCTATATAATTATATCTTAAATTATGAATATGCTTATAAAATAACGTTTATATATGACTAGCAATTGAATTAATATTAAAACTATACTTACTTATAAGTATTTGTATCAGTTTTTTTAATAAGTGCTATTAAAAAATTACACAGTCGATGAAAAATCTGTAATGTAAATTTTACTTTATATGTTGTTATATTATTTTGTTTTATTTTTATATTTATAGCTTTGTAAAATCTAAATTTTCAAAATTTTACACACCTTCTAATTATACAATCCTAATTTTTTCAAGATTACTGTTTTTTTACAAAGTAATTATATATATAATTATATAATTTTCATTATATACAATGAAAATTTCTTATGAATAAACTTAAAAATGATACAAGTTTAAAATTTTCCTTAAATATTTAATCATTATTGAAATGATTAAATAGAATAATTCCTTAAAGCAGTGCTTGATTGATATAATTTTAAAAGGTACAAAAATTTAAGTGCACCGAAGCATGATAAAGCAAAATTTTTTCTTTTAGGTAATTAATAACATTCTAGTCTATCGTTTGAACAAAGGTCAAACTAATTTATTAAATAGTTTATATGTAGAATTTAGCAAAAATATTTTTAAAGTACCATTAATTTATATGCTTAAAATTTCTTAAAATACTGGGTTATAATGTTACGTGAATCTCGTAAATTCAAATGAAAATAATAAGGAAATAATGGTAATTAATGAATTGACAGATATTATCATACAGATTTTAATTGTGCACAAAACTATTAAATTTCTGAAATTTCCAACTCGTCATACCAATGCTTATTATATCTGGACGGAAATATTTAAAGTAAAACAAAGCATAATCATTCTAATTTACACTATTCATTTACCAATCTTTTAGATTAAACGCCTATGACTCGATGTTTTCGCTTCCGAGGAATTCCTCTTATAAAAAACCTATAACGCCTTACTACACAAAGGTACAAAAATCCTTCAGATGTGTATCGCCCTCACAATAGAAGAACAAAAGGTAAAATGACCGTGTCTTTCTTTACCGCGGCTAAAAAAAGTAAGAGGGACATCTGTCAAACGACCGATTGATAACTGCTATTATTCATAATGTATGAGAGCGCCGATAAAGGAATTTCCCTCGAATTTTGCTCGCGATCTATCAGAGAATAATAATCATCGTGTATACGATATATCGAAAAAACAATGCGCGGTCCGCAAGCACATGCAGCCAGCAATCACGGGATCTCATCTCGAAATCCAAAGTCGCAGTCCATAGCTCCGCACGCACCATTCAATTCTTCATCTTCTCTCTCCTTTTACTTCTCTCGTCCATAAAAGAATAAGCGTGAAGAGGAGATGCCTTTGTAGCGAGCGTTTACCACGTCAGAGAGGCGCAGAGCCATTCATGGACCTCGTCATTGTGTGTATATATATATATACACATACATACATACATATGCATATATATACATACATATATATCCTCTCTTTTGGCACTCTTGCCGTTTTTCTTACGATGTGCCTCTCTCTCTCTCTCTCTCTCTCTCTCTCGCTTTCTCTGTCTGTCTATCCTCTGTTTCTCAACCAAGACGTGACATCTCTCGACGCTCGCGGTACCCTTTGTTTTCGAGCTACAGTTTCCCTTTGTGCAGGCTTACCTGCGAACAATGCCATCCGATGGACGAAGTTGACGACTACGATGGCGAAGAGTCCGCTGCCGTGCAACACGCCTCGTTTCTATGTTGGCATTATAAGGGAGAAAGTGCGAGAGAGGGAGGGAGAGAAACTGCAGAGGTTGAACTGGAAAAAGACACACAAGGCAGACTTTTATAGGTGGGCTTCACTCGCGCCTTGATCTTTGGGTTGGAAATGGCTCATGTTGACTGCAGACTGCATACGATGAAGGCACACCAACGCTTTTGTTGATCTCTTGTGAATCTTTGAATGTCCTCATATACAAGAACTGAAGCTTTATCACGAGAGTTATTATACCTATAGCATAGTGTTCTGCTCTCGATGAAAATTAAAAAAATTTACAATTCCAATGAGTGTGATCCTTTATAAATTGTCAGATATTTTCGGATAACTATAAGCCCCCTCAAATGTGCATATCTTGGGCGTTTAATTACTTTGGTAGAGCTTATTCTGCGCAAGGTTATAATTGCTCTTAGAAAAATGTCTTTAAATTTGGAATTAATTACCTTATTACATATTTTATTTCAATAATCATATACACTTTTATGATTGTAAAAAGCTAATTAAATTATCAGTATGGTTCTTATAAGTACGACATTAAGTAATATAATGGGAAACTTCAACTCGAAGGAGTCTATATCATCACCGTTTTTATAATGTAAGCCAAGATATTTCAAATGCTTCTTTATCAATTACCAATAAAAATATTGTGCTAATACTTTTTATCATTTTTAAAATATTTTAATCATTTTCATCATTTCATATATCTACTTATTTCTAGTTAATTATTTCTGTACATAAAGACAAATATTAAAATCATGAATTGGCTAATTAACCACAGTAATTACAGCGTAATTATTTAATTCGTATTTATTGCACATATGAAAATTTTACTAGATGTTTTATAAAAAATTTTTTATTTGAGAAATGAATTATACAATAATTTATTTCAAAAAGTATAAAATTAATCAAGGTATTATAAGTACTTTTTCTTGATGATCTGATAACGAAAAGTAAAACTAATTGCAAAACAGTAAGATGAAAATAAGATCAATAAACAATTGATTTTTCCAAAACAATATCCACTATAAGTAATAAATGGAATTATTACAAAATAATTAATAGAATTTAATATTAATTTGTATTTGTACGGACTTGCTAATTTTATCAAGAAGAATCGTAAACAAATATATTTCACATGTTCCTATAAAAACTATTTTTTATATCGATTCCAATAAAAAGTACGGTATCCAAAAGCTAAAGATAATAATATTTTTTATATTATCATATTATGTTACTTTCTAATGATTTAATCGCTTACTTTACAATACTATCAAGTAATAGATATAACGCATAATTTACTTTGCATTGATGTTTATACGAACTCATGCAAAGACTTAATGTAATGAAATAATCTCTGTGACAAGGAAGAAGAATTTTTATATTAATCATAGAAAATGTCACAATTATTTTGTTATTCAAAGAGGTACCCTTTTGATTGCAAAAATTATCATATGTTAATTTATTACTATTTCAATTGTTTTATGAACTATTTATTTATTTATAAACTATTGATAAATTCTTCTACTTGCATCAAACTTATCGTAATTATTTTGCATATGCAAATTGTCAAAATGTATTAAATTAAAAATAAATATTTAAACAATGAGTAGCTCCTTACTTAAATCCCAAAATTGTAGTGTTCGAAATTTAACATTACTTACAATAATTATAAAATTATATTAAGTCTATTATTTTCATCAAATGTGACCATTAAAAATTGAGTACATTACTTATGAAGTATTTGGAAAACTATTTATTATAACAGAGAAGAAATTTTCAAAAATAGAAACAATAATACTTTAAATACAAGGATTACCTGTTACTAATTTCTCTTTCAAAGGGCAAAACCTTCGGTAATAAATCCAAGAAGACGATTCTCCGAGTTCTCTTCAATTAAGCCGTAAAAATTCTCCCTTTTTTGTTAGCGATGCTCATCCCTTCCTTAGTTACCTACCTTTGGAAACGAAAACAGGAAAGTAGTTCCAAGCATTTCGATTCTCTAGGACAGCAATGACTTCGACCCCCGCGCGCGCATTTTTTCATTACGCGTTGAAGCCTCGAAAGATAATAAAACTATTTCCTGCCTCCCTGCCTCTGGTAATTTTCCCGAAATAAGGACCTCTTCATATTTATGACGAGAAAATATCTCGTGAAATACGAGTGCGAAAGGAAGACACGAATGTATCTTGGTTGGTCCGTGGCCACACATGTGTTGCTCTTGCAAGCGCATTCGCATGTCAAAAGAAGAATAAATCAAACGTTCGGGAAGCGAACGATCATAAAAACGTATCCCTCCAAGGTTGACCAGGTTAAAATAGGTAAATTTAAATATACGAGTGTATATTGCTTGAAGCTATGAATAAGCTTGAATCTATATAATATACTTGTGAAGTACTGTTGATACTGAAATTTTATAATGACGTTTACAAATATCGCGAGAATCACTTGATAGATGTTTATGTTAAAATAGAAGAGTTATGTTTTTGGAAAAATTGATATTGATGTCTTTCAGTGAAATAAAAATTCTTTTTCTTTTACCGAAAATGCATGTTATACAGTACATAGAAAAAATGTGTTGGCGTGAAATTACGATATTTTTCAAGCGATAGACGTTCGCAATCTTGTTTCGGTTTCTTAATATATTACGTTTTTCCCCTTTGAATTGGCAGACAAAGTTATAAAGTACTATAATTTATAGTACGTCAAGCTTGTCAGTAAATATTTTAATGTAACATAGCGATAACTTAAAGTATAAATGACGTAAGGGTAGATAATTAACTATTTTTGTCCCTAAAATTAAATGACATAAATCAAAGAACTATTTTAGTTAATATTGTCATATATTTTCATTATGTTTTAAAAAGATTCGCTTTTTAAAAAAAGATGAACATAAATTGTTATATATTTTAATTGCTTCATAAAAAATAATCCCAGATGCTATCATTATTTGTCACTGTCATTGTTTAGTGATGTTTCATAGGGAAAAAGAACTATATCTAAATATGTATAATAAGCCGTAAAAACAGATTGTCTGACTTCCGAGGGTTAACGTCCAAATAAGCGCAATGCTTAACGCTAACTAATTTAAAAGACAGTAATGCCTCCTAAGGTAATAATCATAGTGTGTTTCAAATTACAAGTGTCAATATCTCTTCTCTGAGGGATTGTTTCAGCTAATCACTAAATTTTTTCCATTCGCTTGAGTAGACAAAATTGAGCAAGTCTCGTAAAACATTACTGTAACCCTGAAGTATAATAAAAATATCGTGAATTTAAAATATATATTTCCAATGTTAATAATACTTTTACACATCAATAAAATAACGATAGAAAATATTATTCGATTATAGAATGAGTCTTAAATACATACTGGTTCTTGAAACTTATTGTGCCTTCAAAAACTATGGTTATAGATAAATTTTTTCATTGAATCTTTATATTTACGAATTGAATTTCGTGATTTTAATATAAAAACTTTTAAGTATTTATTGACTTTAAAAAATTTGTTATCTGGTATCATTAAATGTTCAACGTGGTCTAAAAAAATAAATTATTATTGTTATTTACTATAATAACCAGAAACCTTTAACACGATTTAAGATAATAAAATTTACGAGGCCATGGCTTCACTCACTGTATTCTAAAATTGTCTACGTTTAAAATTAAGATTTACTAAATATTTAACGAAAAAACATCTATTAATTCTTAACGAAAATTCGTTTAACTTCCGTCAGACATCTTAGCGTTTCACGAAAATAAAATGACTTCCGATTCGCAAAGCTTACGTGCATTCCTCGAAATTTCAATTTCCCTAAAGGACCAACAATAGACTCGATGTAATATTTTGTAGCAAAGCACCAGTCAATTATTCCCCACGAGCAGACCCAGCACGTCTCCAAGCGAGCAGTCGGTCGATCCTCGGTTTTTCATTGCAACTCATCGATAGCGCGAAAACAAACAGGAGGTGGTCTTGGCATTCTCACCTCCGACAGTGTAATTTTGCACGTGCTCAAGCGAGAGAGAAGAGTTTGTTGAGATTTAGATCGACGTCTCGACGAGCACCACGGGGCAAAAGTCAATTGCGCTTGTAAGCTGAGCTCCTTATGCACACCACGTCCGTGACTACGAAGGTAGGCGTCGAATACGTATACGTCAGCATGCTTGAAATATATCCGCATGGAGAATCCATTTAGATTTCGGTACGGATTTTATTTGGATCGTATTTGAGAAATGCGTAATAACTTAAGAAGTACCTTTTTATGAATATAAATACACAGGTATTCAAAGTGTGCCTACAATAAACTTTTTTTAAAGAGGAGATCATTTAGTTCAGTTTTAAAAACGTTTACAGAAAATCAATGTGGACGTTCGTAAACCAGCTGTTCATATTTACATAATCAATAGACAGTCTAAATTAAATTGTAATTATGTAAAGTCAAATGAAATAAATGTATTTCCTTCAAGTATAACCTTGAAAATTTTCATCGACCAAAGAAAAACGTTTCATTACGATCATTTTCAAAAGAATCTTAAGAAAAGATTATTATTAGCCTTCCTATTGAAATTAAGCATAATACTCACATAATTCTAGTGACTAAAATTATCACTAAAATTATATTTTGGTGACGTAATATTTAAAGTTAAGTTGTTTTAAATAATTAAAATTTTTAATTATGTTTTACTACATCTCTTTAAAAAAAAGTTCCAGTGACCTTTTTAATATTTTAGAATAATTGCCTATTGTATTTAACATTGAATTACACTAGTTAAATTCAGTTTAATTTTAATAATTTTGTAATTACTAATGCTTATTATGGAAACCAGAGATATAAGGAATTAAAAAAAAATTTACGCCAAAACTCATAAATTTCTAAAGATAATTAATCATTGATCATCACGAATATTTGCATTAATTATTCATTCGAATGTATAATAAATCATAAATATTACAGCACATAGCGAATTGTATACAAATAATATTATTTGTGTTAGAACTAGAATGATGTACTAAATTAACACTAACAATAATTTTAATTGTCCTCAGAATGTTTTTCTACTTATCAAAACTTTTAACTTCAAATTAAAATTTTTCAACAGATTAGAAAGGTAAAACAGATTGTGAAAGGTAATAATTTTCAATTGAATCATTTGAAAGTATCTTACTATAAAATTATAAAATTTATATAAATACTTTTCATCCTTAAAAGGGGTAATAAATATAAATGAGTTGACTACATTTTTACTACAATATTAAGATAGTTAAGTTGTATTATATTGAGCCAAAATTTATATAGTCAAACAAATAGAAAAGCGCAGACGAACTTTCTTCTTACCTGAAATTTACACAGAGAAAGTCAACAACTACGATTGCCAAAGTCCCAAAGTTAAATTATCCATCATAAATTTAACAAAGCCCATCAGCAAAGTAAAATCGTATGAAAAACAACGGCGTCCAAAAAACTTTGACGCGAGCCTTTCAAAGCCAGACAAAAAGTCGATGAACGAGAAAGCAAGAACAGACACAAAACAAAAAAAAACCACTATTAACGCCGTACGAAAGCCTCTCTCTCTCTCTCTCTCTCTCTCTCTCTCTCTCTCTCTCTCTCTCTCTCTCTTTCACTCTTTCTCTCTCCGAACGGCCGAGTCGAAACACCATTAACGAACGAATCTAAATGAATGCCGCCTTTTCCGCACCGTGTACGCCCAAGATCATCGTTGTGGGATCAACATCCCTATACGCAAACCCACAGCACAAGCACAAGTCGAGGGTAAGTACGCGCGTCCAGGACCTGGCATATGACGCATTATCAAGTGCACGCGCAACACACCGCCCAGGACCGTAATTACGTGCGCGCTGCTTAAGCGAGGCCAGAAAATAGACTGTTTACACACTATTGTGCGGGACGGGAGGTCAATTCTGAGTGACACATCGCCTGATACTTTTGTTTTACGGGGAAGTAGTGAAACGAGCTCTTAGCTGTTACATTTTCTCTCCGTTTTGCCTGATTTATCCTGTCGGACAATTTATTTTTTTACAAACAAGTATCATTTGCGTAAAAGAAGTTTATTTTAAAAATGAGTTAATCGTGACTTCTTAACTGTAGCTTTAACTTTTTAGGTTAAAAGGAAAATTACGAATTAACTAATATGGCTATGAAATGTCATTTATGAAATGATACTTACATAGTTGTTAGTTGGTGCAACAAACTCCTAATATACGTTTAAATGTAGTTGCCTACGTACGTAATATTGTAAAACTTGTACGATTTTATTGCCACCTTTATTTTGCACAGATGTATAAACGACTACAACAAACTTAAATTTATATTGTTAATAATTAATTAATAATAATTTTTAATTTTTATGTTCTACAAATCATTTTTTATTTTTTAAATTTAAGATTTTTCGAGCTTTTTGTCGCATAACAATAGTTTTGAAGTGATATTGTAAATTTCGATCGATGCACCTAACAATCTAGTTTAGAAAATAAATAAATCAAGTTATTGATATAAATATATCGGTCCATATAAATAAATCCATAAATTTATCGGTCAATTTCTCCACACTTGTTTTATTGCAATTTTTATTATTGTTCATTTTTTATTAATTGTTCTACAAATCAAATTTATTCTTTTTAATATTCTTCTTCTAATTTTCAATAAAATCTATAAAATCGTAAATACATCTTGTAAACGAATTATATGAAAGTAGATATCGGTTTAATCGAAAGCTAAAAGGAATCCACATATAAGTGAAATCAGTGTCCCATGCATTAGTTCCCGAAATTAAATTTAAATCGAAGCAGTGCAGTATATACATTTAAAAAATAAAATTCAATGCTCTAAAATCGAATACTCCGGCTGAAGCATCACCCTCTAATCACAAAGGGAATCATTTTCTAAGTGCCCAATGCATTACCCATTCGTTTCCGAGACTTGCCTTCCCACAATTGCACGGAACGTGAACTACAATTGCCACAGCCGACAAAAACAGAGAAATGGGACCGGTGCGAGCTCTTGAAAGCTAAGAGAGCGATATACCCGGTCGCACTTCCCAGCAAATGGAAAAAAGGTGGACAAGCGCTGAAGAGACCGAAACTCCGTCATGGGGGACGTCCCGCTGTGAGCTTTAGTCACTCTGCCGGTGTCCAGTGTGATGAAACTCGCCCTCGAGAAAAGGCGTATTCCACTTATTTGCGGTGGGTTTGACGCGCACGAACCGCGACATCTATTGACTCCGTGGGACGTTTGCACTTTGCTCGCGTCTGCGTCAATTGTTCATTGATATTGTACCGAGGGTGAGCTCCAAACGTTAAAGTCTTACCATTAACACAACATTATGTTTCTTTTTAAAAATATGCAGTTACAATGCTAATTAATCCACATTTTATTCATATGTTACATCGTTCCTTCACGGTATTAAACTCAATATGCGATAGAAGTTAAGCGGTTGCTTTACTTTGATCATTCAACTAAAATGGAATTTAGTCACTCATTCAGAGTCCAAATTAAACATCTCTTAAACGTAAGTATTATACTATTTGTATGAAACGTCTGTCTGGATAAAAGAATGATATGTGAAAAAATGCAGATAAACCACCATTGCGAACGTAAATCTGTATTAACTTAGCGGATCAACTAATATTGTATTGTAAACATAGTGATTTTTTTATTTTTAATTTCAACGATCTAAAGTCATTACAAAGTTTCTTATTATAATCATACATGTGTTTATGACTATATACTATAAGAATTAACCGACGAATAATAAATTTTAATAAAATGCGTCTGTGCGAAATATTTTTCAGTGAAATATCTTAAAGTGAAATTTGAAAAAAGAGAAAATAAAAAATTAGCTATCTAATTGAATGAGTAAACGTTACTGTTCTTTCTTCTATGTACTTATCCGTTTAATAGAAAGCATTTAAAGTAAAATTTTCTAAAATAATTAATAATTTTTATTACGAATGAATATAAATTCTTCACAAAGTGCAACTATAATTTTTTGAAAATTATAATAATATACCAGTTTCTTATGTAGAACTCGTTTGAATTTTAAATTTTGACTAATGCATGCAAATGTATATTATTATATGTGTATTATTGACGATCTACATAATAGTACTCAATGTTTAGATGCATCTGAATAATTTAATGACAGTTTAGTAAAAAGAACGAATAATGACGTTTAAATTCCTCTCTGTAATAGATAAGTACAAATAAATTCACTGACTTCTTCGAAAGATAAGAAAATTAAGCTATTTTAAGCATTTATTCTACTATTTTGCGCAAAATATTTTATTTTTATTATTATTATCATAAATCTTGTACTATTGATCTAGATTAATCTAATAAATGTACATAAATATACTTTGTATGTTCAAAACTACACGACCGAATTCTATTTTAATAGCCTGAAATTAAATAAAATAGACCTCTTCGTTTATAAATTCGAAATATTGAATCATTTATTAAATACACCATATTGAAAACATGTAACACCTCCACAAATGAATAGATGAGTGACCGACTCGATCACAATACTATGGAATATAGCTTCTAGGACTAGTGTTTCGACTGTTAAAGTAAAGCGAAAAGCAGATTAGAATTGATCTGACAATGACATTTTAGTTATAATTGTGATTAATGAGATGGATTTTAAAGTAGTTATTGTGGTATAGGAATGTATAGAAAAAATCTTCACTTTGAATTTAAAAGAGACGATCTTGAAACAAATCAAAATAATTTTATAACATATACCAATTAAGAATTTTATAAAAAAATTTAATATTTAATTTTATAAATAAATTAGATTATTAGAGTTACGTTACATGCCATAATTCGAATATCTCTCTTACAGTCTCTTATAATGTATCTTCAAAATTCGCATCATAAATTATGGCACATCTAGTTTCAGGTTTTTATACATTGAAAAAATAAAAATATAAATAAATGCAAATAAATTCATTGCATTCTATAGCATTTTATGAAAAGAATTATGAAAATGATAAGAAATATTATAAGTTTAGATTATCACAGAAGCCCTTCACGCTTTATACATTTTCTTTGATTATTAAATTAAGAAAAAAAATCATTGCTCCCACCGAAATAACGAAACATACGAACGATTATTCTCTCGGATTTGCGTTTTAATTAAAAACCGAACAATCAGCATAAGCTAAGCCAAGAAGCTCTCAAATAAAAGGAGAGAATGGAGAAATAAAAGCCCATCCTGTTTTTCTTAAATTTCCCGACGCGCGATATGTACACGGATGCATCAGCTGACCGTCATGGGGAAGAGGCTTCATAAAATAACGAGATCCGACCACGAGGCACAAAGGGCACGAGGCAAAAGCCGCGCGGGACTAAGCAAAGAAACGGGCGCAAATGAAGGACGAGAAAAGAGCGAGAAAAAAAGGAAGGATATAAATAAAAATATGCATATACTCGGCGCATAAAGGGAAAAAAGGGAAACAAGCGTGGAATAAAATGTGAGAGAGGAGCGGCGGGGCGCTTGTGCGCGTGCGTGTCAGATCTTTGCATTATACGAGGCGTCGACCCGCGGACAATGTGCCGCACTTGAAAAACTTACACGAGCGCGCCTTCAATGCGAGGAGGAGGTGCGCATTGTCCGAGAAGCGCGGGTGCAATGCCGATGACGCGATGGTATGATTGCTGGGCGCGTGCAAAATAAAATTGAGTGGGGGTCGGCGTAACAACCTCCCCTTGCCGACTGAGCCGTGCACGTCTACGTCAGACTCGTGTGCGTGTTCTGAGTGATATGTCTATTTCATTCGAGAGGAATAATTTTGTACATTTGTTAAAATATGTTGCGGTTGTAAGTTGAAATTGGATAAAGAGAATTCTAGATTACACAACGCGTATAAGGAAAATATTATTTTTGGAAGTGTGATACTACTGCTCATAAATATGCTTTGTTATTAACTTATTAATTACTCGTAAATTTCCTTAACACATTTATGCATTATTAAAAGTAACGAAATTTGTTAATTATTTGGTATAATTTTATAAAAATAATCTCTGGTATAATATTACAGTTATTTATTCGGTTTTCGTTTTCTACAACGGATAAGCCTAAAGACTTTTAACGTGGACTTGCATTTTATTTTAAAACGCTGTAGTATGCAAAAGGATTTCACGGCACAGCTTTATAACAAACTTGATGGGAGACCATAATCGAAGAAAAGCTTGATGTAATAGCTGGCTTTGTAAAGTAATTTGAAATACATTGTGCTTTATGCACTTTTCACTCAACAGTTGTACTTTTGAAAATCAAATCTTTTGAACATTATAGAAGATAGAATGTTGTCACCGCGGGGCTTTTACAAGTGAGGAACTATTGAAGACGTCACGCAGTTTTCGACGGCTGGAACACGGTACTTAGAAAGCAAACAGCCAAGACTACCATAAACTAAGAGTGCGAATGAATGAATACTGTTTTCGATGCTCCTTCAGCTTGCTTCTAACGGTTCCTGCGTTAAAATAGATGATTTACTGCGGGTAAATAGTTTTTGTCGGAGTTGTCAAGCCCTCGCTAGCACTTACAATTGCAGTTTCACAATCAAATTATTCTCAAATTGTCACGTACAAGTTTTATAATTCAGAAGTACATAATTTCATTAACTTCATTACCAATTTCATTATCATAACGAAAGCTTCTAAAAGTGGTAATAACTGAGAAACCTAATTATCGTGTGTTCGATTAACTACTCCATTCATTACATTAAACTATTCATGTAAGAAATAACTTTCAGCGTTCCTTTATTGCAGAATTGTAACTTTGTAAGTTATAATTTTTTTCGAAATTATTCTTGCATGACTGTGACTAAAATCATCGTATTATAAATGACCATTAAAACTTCTTGAACTTTTTGTAATTTAAATTTTATAGGCATAAATAATTTTCATCGTACGAATACTGAATTAAAAGAATGACTGCTCACCTTAACTTAACGCATCCTCGTGACCAGCTTTTGGTTCCATGTTTATCCCTTTGCGCGCAACTCAGCGGCGAAAAATAAAAAAGACGTATCAATTTTCGAATTTTATTCATACATCTAGCGCTCGAATGATAAAAATAAAGAAATCGTAAAAATAAAATATTCAACATCCTTTCTTATAAGCTACAAAAATATCTATATATTATACATACCTGAAAAAGAGCGGCTCGGATAAAACCCAAATCAAAATCAACAAAGGGAGCAAAAGGAAACAAATCCTAAAGTAGCAAATGACACATAAAAAAGTATATATTATACCAGCAGAAAGGGAATCAGCCATTATGACGAGAAAAAAAATAAGATAGGAGAACGAGGTAGAAACCTATTTAAGAAAAATACTTTAGAGAGCGAGAAGGGAAGAGGAACGTGTAAGAAATCAAGATAATCGGCCGGTTCATTGATAGGCCTGAAACATGGGAGCGGATGCTTCGGGGGTGGAGCAGCGCCGCGGGAATCCAGGAATTCTGAGAGGGAGAGCAAAAGAGAGAGAGAGAGAGAGAGAGAGAGTGAGTGAGAGTGATGTAGAGTGCGTAGTAGGAAGGACAGGAGGACGGAGAGGAAGAGAGAAAAGGGAACGAGAGGCACTTCGTTACACTCGTATACCGAATATAGCGGCTTTCGATTTGATGTGAGGAAGAAAGAGTAGAGAAACAACCACACCAGACAGACTGGCACTGGCTAGTGCCAGTGGCGTCAAAGAGTCTCTCCTTGAAAATACCTTCCTACGAAAAAATTCCTTTCCGCTCGAACTGTATTGTCTTACTTCTAGAACATTATTCTTGTGAAAAGCACCGGTACTGCGATACCTAATTTTCTAAATTAATATAGCATAGGATTTTTAAATTTTAGTAAGAAAATGTAATTTCCCACCCACCGCTTATGATTAATCATTAAATGTACAAAAATCTTGGAAAATAGCACGATATCAATAACGAAAACTAATTAACACACAATCTTTTATAAATAATATTCTTTTTAATTAAATTTTGATTCTAATTAAATACAATAATCTGAAAATATTAAATGCGAATACTAGCAAATCCTTTAATTTTTATCTCAGAAGAAAGATTTAAAAAAACAATTTGAAATGCCGAATAGCGACTAAAAGTTGGTTGTTTATATGCCAATTATAGAGCTCGAGCACACCTTCTTTTTGTAATAATAGTATGTGAGACGGTTTCTTACGTACTAATGTAATACACAAAATATTTTTTAAATATGCAGAAAGAAATTTGTGATAATTTTTACGAAAATTACTTTTTAAGTAGCGTAGAACAATTTTTATTATTACGTATTTCTCTCTTCTAATACTGAACTATATCCTACATTATTTTACTTTATTGATAGCAATATATAAATATATATTCGAATCACCGTTCAAATTCAAGTTAGATGCATATAATTTTTTGAACATATTAAAACTGTTAAATGATATCACTGTATTATTTTCATTCTTTGATTAATTCTAAAACAAGGCGTATTTTAAATATATACCTTACATACTACTGAATGATAATGTACAATACATTTGAGAATCAAATGTATACGAAGAAATCTAGTTCGGTTGTTGTTGCTTAAATGAAATATAAGCTCTTCAAAAATGATTTCAATCTAATTAATTAAGTTTTATTTAAGTTAACTAAATCACTAATTAATACCTAATTAATTATTCTATTTCTTCAATAAAATTAACAACTGGACTATTTAAAGAATATTAATTGTAAAGTTATTACTTTAATAAATCTCCAAAGGTCGTGTAACCTATTAACCATGCTTAAATAAATTTATTGTATAAATATCTCCTTAGCTCCAATGACTATCACAAAATCTAACACAATGCATTAAAATACGTAAATTTCAACTTGCAAAAATATCAGAACAGAACAAACAATTAGTATTGCACGTAAAATTATATATTGTATATTGTACATTATATATTGTACAATTATATATAGTATCAAAAAGTAAATTATATTAAATTACTGTAAATTACATGGTGATATACTTATACAATTTGTATTCTCATTAGAATAAATTAATTATGTAAGCTTACATAAGGTAAATATATGATTAAAATAATTAATAAGTAACCAAGTTTGATAGAAAAAGTAGTAAAATAATTCCATAGATTTTGCCAAAACAGAATGGAATGTAGGTATCAACATTTTTTTATAGAGACTAGTCATTAAAGCTTAAACAGTAAAATTGCAGCAAAATTAAATCATTATATTCCTAAGCAACTAATAATATAATAAATCATTAATTCTATTAATATTCTAATCATCATGATGTATTTGAAATGCCGTTCTAAAGCTTATTCCGTTTCTTTATTTAAAATTGTGTACTCAAAGAATAAATAAGCCTTTAAAATTTTTTAAAAATTTATTTATTTTTATTGTAATTACAAAGTGAGAAATCATTTTATGCGTATGAATTAAATGAAGCAGGATACATTCAAAAAAGTACTTTTGATTATTTAATATTTAGTCTACTTATCGATACAAATGTCATCTACATTTTACGTTTTGTTTAAGTAACAAATAAATGTTCGACAAATATTTTCTGTTTTATTAATTATTACTATTATTCTAGACTACTATACTTTTCTACGTGATACCTTATCAATATAAGTATTATGTTTAATATATGAATGATTCATATCTGCAATACGAATAAATTATGAATTATTAGCTGTGTATTATATTTATAAAATTCTCAAGTAACCTCTACCGATTATATCTGAGATTATTTAAGTATTAACTCTCATGTATTGTTTCTCCAAAATTGTGAAAAATTACTTTCTTTAAAGTAAAATGAACGCAACCGAGTTACTACAAATAAAAGGTTCATTCCGTGAGAGATTTATTACTCCACCACTTAAAATATCATTTAATGTAAGAAAGTAATATGCAGAAAAATAAGACTATCTCGAAGCTTTTACTGTTGCACATTGAATGATAATTTCACTCTATCTGTGACAAATTATTCACAAAAACTAAATTTCCAATCACATTTTTATTACAAAGATTCTTTATAATGACTTGAAAGATTACGACTTTGTTCGAAATAAACCCAAATTTTCTCTTTAAATATTCTCAAGCAATTACAATTTACCATTACAATACTATTTTTAATATGCGCCGCAATTCCGAATAATAATATTGTCCAATCAAAAATTACTCACTATACTTCCTTCCTTGGAGAGATCACATTTGTATATCACATTTGTACATCACATTTACGTGCACCTCTCACCTTATTCTTGCAACATCAAGTGCACGCGTGAATATACGTAACTTCATTCGACTTTGCGCACGCGTGCGTTCAAGTGTAGGAGGAAAATTGTCCGGTCAATTCGCAACTTCCGGCGCCGCGAACACAAGCCGCTCCCATTCATGAATCAAGTCGACACAGCGGACAATGCGCCGCGAGGTCGCGTCACCCGGAGTCGCAAAAGCTCCGTAACCGTGAGTTCGGCTGTAATTACGCCGACTGCGACTACCGAGAGTATAGTAGTGCAAGCGCGCGCCTCATAATGGCTGATTGTCCTCGTGCACAACGTCATAATGCCAAATTCATTGCCGTGAACGATGACTATCCAAATAGACCGCGCATAAAGCGTGACATTTTTCGATACACCGTGTAATAGATCTTAGGCGCATCCTGGTCGCAATTTCGTTTCTTTCATTGTAACCCTTTATTACGGCGCTTTGTTTAAGAATGGCACCTTCGGGCTTTGCTTTAATCCTTGTTAACTGTACTCCTGGTCAGATCGCAGATGCAGAGGGTCAGTTTCTATGGCTGGGACCAGTTTTTCCCAAGCCCGGAGTCATCTGCTCATCCGGTTCTGGCGTTCGCGCAGAAAATCGAAGAAACGTGTATGAGAGGCGCTTGTAGTTACGCTCCATACAGACGCGTGAGGGTCACTTATAAACGCGACACGAGTCATTTATGCGTTTTTATCGCAGCATTCATATTGTACGAGCGCATGCGCGCGCCTCTTTGTGACCCGACGCAGGGGATAGTCGCATCGTGGCTTTTGTGTTTTGTGTGATTAGTGCTCGAGTGGCGAGTTAATGGCTTTTTATTGCTTTTAGCTAAAGTATATGTGACTGAGACTGCGTGTTTCGATGCGGCGTTTTCAATTAAATAGAGGCATATTAAACAACGTTCGCCATTTGTGGTCGCCGATTTATTTTAAATCTTTATTTTTTTAATGATAGTCTCATTATATAATTCGATTGCGTAATCGGTGAGCATTACTCGATTGCATCACGTTCATTGTAGCGATTGACGAACAATTAAAAGTTTTTTTATCGACTCGTAGCATATCCAAACCATCAGTCAATGTACGCATCCATATTTGCACGATTCTCGTATGATTAAGAAGAAGGTAATAAGAAATCCAAATAGAAAAAGATCGAAGAAAAAAAGGAAAGTCTAAAGAATCCGACATACTCGGTAACAGATAAATATCGCGCAGATCTCACGACAATGAGTTACGGGACAAACACAGAGGTTCGCGGTAGAAATGAAAGGAGAGACTCCAAATCGAAGGAACAAATCGTTCATTATACTGCTGCGTAACCGCTCCGAATATTATATCGCGCTCATTGTGCGTGCACGTTTTCGCACACAAGCGCACGCAAACACTACTAGAATCTTTTATCGGTAATCGCTGGAATACGAGAAAGCGAACACAAATCTATAAGTCCTCGGAGCGGCGCATATAATAATTCCTTCGTATAATAATCGGGACAAAACGTTCTTGAACCACGAAACCACTCTGACTTGCCCACACACACGTATGTACCTACAAACTTGAAATAATACCAATATGCAAATGCATACGCACATGGATTCGCGCAGAATTACACTTGAATTCGCGCGCATAATCGCGAATAAGCGCTACGTGTGCGCGGCGCATAAGCGGACGTAATTATGTGCTTTGAAATTGCCTCACAATGCTACAGCGCGGCCGAGTCATTGAAAGTCGAGTACTGACCCCTTGTACAACAGGCGTCCGAGCACACTCTTAACGCGCAATTAAATTCTTCGCGCAAGGAATTACGGGCGTTTTTTGCGTGGGTGAGCGTAAACGTAAAAGCGCGCTCGAGGGGTGAACAAGGATTCGACACGGGAAAAAGAACTCGGCTGGAAAGGCGATTCCGAAGGCCCAGGGACTTTCAAGCTGCACGATCGAGATTGATAAAGTCATACCGAACGCGGCCTATGAAATATTTTGATATAACGATCTCATAACTAATTGTTCCCCGGTACATTTTTCGACTATCGATCTTTATCTTTTGCTTTATGAATAAGTTGCTTACAGCAAACACTATGGCTGATAATCGTTCATTGTGAATTTGGAGATACTTTAGAAATATCTTGAAATGTAAAAGACCACCTTTCAGTATACCTATGTATACAATATTTTATTTCATTTGTAATAAAAGGTGTGCGGCTTAAAATTTATATTTCAAAAATAGGCAAAAATTAGACAATTTACCAAACTGTTTTAGGACTTTCGTACTATCTTTGACCTATTTCACCTATTTATTAATTTATGTTTTATCAGCTAGCAATGATTAATTAAACTAATCTGAATATAGACCAAATCGAAGATATGTGTAATTATCTTAATTTAAATTAAAAATCTGTATTAATTTATGAAAACTGAAAAGTATGCATATTTACTTATGTGCTAAAACCAAATTTATGTGACCTTTACTTCATTTTAGTTTAGTTACTTTTATATAAGATCTATCCAAGTGATTGAGTACATTGATTAATTGTCCAAATTAGTTATTCTCGATACGCATGACTTTGACAAAATACACAGCCAAAATTTACTTAATTACTAAAGAGAAAAGTACATGTTCCCCAGGAATAAAGTTCGATTAGACTGTAAAAGAGATACTTTTGAAAACGGAATATATTCTATAGTATCAAAATTGTATTCTAAAGTATCATCAGAATCTTAGTAAGTTATTAGACTCAATTCTTATAAATAAATAAATTTATTTTTTCTAAATAATTCTGAATAAATATCATGTACAATTAAAATCTCTCTCTCTCTCTCTCTCTCTCTCTCTCTCTTTATGCAGAGAGAGAGATTTTTTCTATGGATTTCAAAAAACTTTTTCAACTAATTTTTTTTTACGTACAAATTTTACATATATTTATGTATTTATGATAATGAAATTCTTCGCGAGAATTAGTAAGCTTATTAGTAAGCTTCTACGTTATTACTTTGATAAAATCAAAGCTCCAATCAACCATTTTCAACTATCTCGTTTTACGAGGAGTTTAGTCGTTCTTACGCTAAATACTCAAATCTTATTTAATTTTTGTAGCAATGATAAGTAGATGATATTCTTGTTTGACAAAAGACTACTTACTTGGATACGCAGTTTTCTTCTAGTAAAATAATAGCAGCTAATTCAAAATTAATCGACGGATGCTATGAATGCCAACCGAAATTCCCAGAATACTCGACGACTGAAGTGATCTCAGAGTCCGCACGGATCGAATCAAGTACGCATGTCAAGCGCAAGAGAACGAAACGCAACCTGTTCCATGTGTCACGGTTAAACTAATCAAATCAGCAGCCCGCGCACATAAAAGCTACCCCTTTTTCTCCTTCCTTGCTCTTTTCTCGAGTCCTCTTTCTCTCTCGGTTGCTCTCTCCCGGCTCTCTCCCACAGTGGCCAAATAAACGCAGCGGTAGCCGGGCACGCATTTCCCGCGAATGGCAAACACTCCTGGTCGTGACTTAAGGACCCCGCAGTTATAACCGACTGGATGCGTCTCGAGTGCATGGCTATTCGAGTATAATGAAGCCGAACGCGCGCGCAGCTGCCCTACGGCCATTCGCTCCCGACACAAAATCGATTGGCGTACTCCTTGACTTCATTGTTCTTGACGTTATTATACATGCCGAGGACTTCGACGCCAACGACGAATACGACAGCTTGATATTAGGGAGCAAGTATCGCGAGTATTATAGCGTACCGCGAGTGTAAGTCGTGGTATAAATATCGTGAGAGATAACGAGACACAATGTGGCCTCTTCTGGGACTCACTCATTTTTTTCTTACATACCACCGAGCTCGCATGAAGTGCTCTTGTGCCTGATGCCTTTCTTCTTCTCTTGCATGCGATTCGTTGCAAGGTGCGCCCGGAGGTCCGACGTTCACATACTTTTGTCTTAATCTTTTTCGCTCTTTCTCTTCACTTTTTTTGAGGCTGCTTTTGCTTTCTTTTGTATACATTATTTTGCGCCTCGCTCACATTTCTCTGTACGTTATGAAGCTGCTCGATCCTTTCAACACTGTACTCTTGTAAAATGAATCGCTTGCCTGACGGCTTTTGCTTCTTTTTATAATTTTATCCAGGCCCCTGTGAAATCCTTTGGAGCTGAATTTCAATGCTCAATTTCTAAATTATTTACTTCATTTTGTATTTAAATAGAGGCATTGAAAACGCCGATATTCCCTTCTCATAAATGGTACTTTGGCAACAAATGCTGATTCCATTTGATGTTCATCTATTGTGCCTTCATCAGCATAATCAAAATCCAATCTATGTGGACATAAATCTATAAAAAATCTATGTATATAATACATTGTTATAAATAGTTGCATTATCAGTTTATTGGTTCCAACTATTTCGACAGTTGTACTTGTAGAATTAATAATAATTTATTTCTATCTTGACAACAACTTGTTGATTTCGACAACTTGTTGAAAAGACGATTTTTGTAATAGATTCGATCATTTTCAGATCGTATTACAATTATCATGCATCATTTATCATTTGTTGTCAATAGTTACGTTCTGATTTAAATAATGTTGATAAAACGATAAGCCATAAATTATTATTTAAAGCTATTATTCATATGTTCTTTAGAACATAACATGGGAAAAATGTCACTGTATAACAGAGGTATTTATATTGCTCATTATTAATGATTATTTAAAATTAATAATATAAACTAATATATTTTTTCGAGTTACTCTAATTGTATGTATTTATACCGAGATTGATAATATATATACACAATTTTCTTAAAAATATCATAATTTACATTTTAAAAATTACTCATTTTTTATAACATTCTGTAAATAATTTGACTTATTATGAAGTTCAAATAGGAAAATTCAAATTTCTAAATACTGAATGTATCATTACATAATTTAAAATTTCAATACAAATGTATAATTATATACTATTATATATTTTTCATAATTAAATTTTATACAATACAAGAATCACATTTTTCTCACTTCTTAGGGTCAGAATTGATTTAACTTAATTTTTTTCTATTATTTGTATAAATAAGTTTTATTTGATTCGTGGGTAATATATATATTTACTGATAATATCAATATATTTATGTTTAACTTCATCTATACAATCACTACTTTATTCAAAGTACTTTTCGAGAATCTAGAACAGATTCTCAACTTAATAATATCAACTATAATAATATAGATTTACCTTTTTTAAATTTATATACTTTAAATATGTTAGTAAATTTTATTTAATAAATTTAACGAAGCTATCTATGCTGAATCATTGAAATCTAACAGTGTGGTATGTTTAAAATTTATTTGATAGATCTGAAAAAGGTCAGAATTATCGATAAATTGAATTAACATCTAGAAGTTCGATTTGTTGTGATATCTCAACATACTTAATTTTTAAATTTCTACAGCTGACTCGTACTCTATTATTAAAATAAATAACATAAATATGAGTTAATTCTATGCAAATTTATTCTGAGTAAGCTTTTGCAATACTTAGTTGAAAACGAACAATTTAGAATTTACCAAAAATAATACTTGCTATTATGCAAACCTAATTATACTATTATAAAAAGCACGCATTATATGTGTTATCGAAACTTATATTTTTAAAGCGTTTTGTGCTTGACATAAACTCCATTACAATCATCAAATATTAGTAATAGATTGAAAAGAAAGCACAACATAATTTCATTTAATCTCTCAGCCTCTTGCAAAGACCAAAACGTGAACGAACCGCGTGTTTCCTTTTCCTGAATACACGTGACTTTCGCTCTCCTCGCGTCAACACCAAGAAAATAACCCTAGAAGAGGAGGGCGTTTAAAGTGTCTATAGCGCACAGGGGTTGTGAGAAGAAACGTTTTGCGGCTTAGAAAATGAGATTGTTATCGTCTACCGTCAGCTCCCCTGAGCAACTTTTTGGATCTCACACTTCCACCCCCATTCCATCTCCGCCACATCTATTGTGCACGAGAAATAAGTCTATTTTCGCGCGGCTGTCACGTATCGTTCAACAGAGATAGGGAAAATTGAAAGGAGGAAGGATTTTTGCGTGGTGTTAGTGTAGTCTGCGGCGATGCCGATAAATCTGGCTCCTTCGTTTTTGCGTATGTGCTAGCCTCCCAGCATTAGTGGCTCTTTGTTTCTTGATGGGCTGGTTTGAGTAACATGGATGGCGAGATGTGCTTTGCTTGCAAGTTACAATGCATAAGCAAAGTTGACTGTTGACTGACGGATTAGATTTTTTTTCTAATCAGCTGTCATAGTATTTCATTCGCTCCGAAAACTCACTTACTATAATATATACTGGCAAGTCATTAACATAATACTTGTACTTATGAATATAAATATCAGTTTAGATAATTTAATTTTTTAAACACACTTACAATGTAGAACCTACCGGTCTACTAATTTAAAAATCTTACTAATAGATCAATAAGGTTAATTTGTTAAAAATTAATAAGTTTGATACAATACAACCATTTTCGTAGATATTTTAAAATAAGTTAACTATTTTTTGATGATTAAAGATGATTAAAGAAAATAATTCTTATGATTTACCAACAGTTTGTCAATATATTTATGTGCATGAATAATTTTGTTCCTTCAAACTAAGATGTAAATATTATACATTGTATTATGTACATTATGCTACATATTTATTGTTGGTTTCACATAAATCGCATGAATCACATTAGGCGATTTTCAATTTCTTTTTGAAGCTAGCAGACATTACTAAATAAATAAAATTATAAAGAAAATTAATGTTTTTAATATCGTTATGTGGACAGAATCACGGGAAATATGCCGGAGGATAAAGACAACGACAAACGTTTATTATCCAAATAGTATAAACGTATCACATAGTTGTACGTTTAAGGCAAATCCCTTATTGCCTATCGAACCTTGACTGCTACAATCTTCATCATTGTGTCTGCCTTCCTGTTTGGTTACGCAGCTTCTCGATTGGGCTTGGAATTACTTGGGTGACCCATCACTAGAGTGACCGGTATGGAGTTCTTTGAGTTACCCATATTTTCCATTCAGTGCCATATTTATAGTCTTTCTAACTGATCTCTACTGTCCATTACGCGAAAAGTAGCCCGGATCATTTACCGCCATACGTGGCACTATAAAATAAAAGATAAATATTTCAAATAAAATACTGCATTTTAAGAAAATTCAATAAAAAAATTCGTTTTCGAAATTATTTATAACCTATTAACGTATTTCAATTTTCAAAAAATTTAATTTTACGATGTGCGACGTAATGTGCGAAGTATCTGTGTGAGCAATTTACTTGTATAATACCACTTAAAATAACACAAGCTTTTTAAGCTAATTGAAATTTCAAATTATTTTATTCTCTCCATTCTAGATTCTAAAATTAAACAAATTTAATGTTTTCGTTTACAATCTTGTATTATTTAATCATGAAAACTTTAATATTAATAATAATTCAAAATATGAGAGGAAATCAAAAGTTATAATAAACTCTTAACACTGGAAATAATTAAAAAAAAAATAATACTTTCCTTTGAGAAGTATGAAATTTTCCTATGCCATTATTCAATATTACTGTAAAACTCGAATCGTTCAAAAAATTTTCATCTTCTTAACGTATTAATTATTTATAGTTATATATATATTAAATATAAAAGTTGAGATGGGAAACTGTGACATTTGCAAACTTTAATAGAATAAACAAATAAGTATTTTTTCAATTAATACTTATTTAAAATTAAACATAATTGAAATATTTGGATAATCATTTGCAGTAAATATTAATAATCTTAAAAGTTACAGCTAGTATTCTAAAAATTAATTTTGGTAGGGCTTACACAAGTTTTCATAACAGATATATCAATTTTTGAAAAAATAATTTAAGAGTGAAAAGAATTAAAGCTAATGAAAAAGATTATTTGAAAAATTTATTTCTTAGATCTTTCAGCTAAATTGTCTGAAATAAAAGTTCACAAAGAATTTAATAAATCTATATTTTCTCGTTATTACAATGAAAGATTTATTAAAAAGTTGGCCGTGATTTATGTTTTTTAATGAAAAAGAGTTTCTATTCATAAAACTTATAGAAAAATATTATTTAGATATATCAAGAAAACTATTTAATCGATGAAACTAAAATTTTTTGAAAATATTTATTTAAAAGCTATCTTAGTTCTCTTAGTTACAATTTTCCAAAATATCAAATTTGAAATTTGGAAAAAACATTTCCAGCAAGGAAAACTAACATTAGTTTTGTCAACTTGATGACTGGACGTAACCTTTTAAGTATGTATTTTAAAATCAAACGCTGGCATATTCTAAAAGAATAGAAGCATCGCGTTTGTAAGACTTGTCAGTGCATTTTTCTTTATCCCAAGTTATTATAATGCAAAATAATTTTTCGGTTCGGGTAACTGCTTCAAATAGAATTCACAGATCGTCTTAAAGTAAAGACGAGTATCGTTAGTGATCATTAAATAAACTATGGATCTTAGCATAGCTTAGCTATTCGTTAAAAAAGATCTGCGTGTCTAATATGATTTAAAGGTAAGAATTCAGACTAAGAGAGTAACGAAAATGTATGCTATAATCATGTGATTAGTTGTCACGTCACATGGTTATCTCTGGGTTATTCTCGGTCGAGCATAGACCGAGAATAGCATCTAAGACGTATTTTATAACCACTCTTCTCTAAACTACAAACACTCCTAAAGAGAAATCCATAGATAAGTCTGTCGCGCGCAACTCCACTCGAAAATTTGTCTGAAAAAAGAAGTGATAATTCTCGACCATCAACCTCTCGTTTCACCTTCACAGCGGTGAATAGAAAAATCGGTAGGGCCGTTCTCTCAAATACGATTCTCGCGCCTCTCGTTCTCGGGACGGTACCGCGCTGCTCATAAATTTTTCAAATGGCGCGCGCGCGAACACTTTTGGACTTCCACGAAGCGCAATTTCATATAAACACAGGGTTATTTACGAGCAGAGACGCGACCCTTTGAGGGGATCACAAACACCCGCACGCTGCATCGCGACGTGTGCGCGTGCGCGCGCGCACGAATCGGTCAATTTATATTTGTCGTTTTTCGGCCTTTTTTGGGTCTTTTGTTTGAAAGGAGCATGATGCGACCGGGCTATAAAGCAGTTGGTACGGAAACGCGATAATTTACCGAGGCTTCTCGAATGGGATTATCGAACAAATCAACTTTACGTTTTGTGGGACTACTCATCTGCACAATGAGTATTAAAGCTGAGAAGGATTTAAAAACCTTTATCGTAAGAAATTCGTAAATTAATTGATTCAAGCTCTTAGCTTTATGATTATTTTTTGAAAGACTCCAGTTTATGACTCCAAATCAAGGACACTCCCTTAGCACCGAGATACTTGAATAAAACATTTGATAGGAAGCTAGTGTGAACATTATTTATTATTCGTAGTATTTTAATAGATATCTTTTTGCATTACACAAATATAAAACAATAAATATAATCTACGCGTAAAGAAATTTATTTTTAAGTAAATAGTAGAAAATCTAACTTTAAAATTATTAGTCGAGTTTTCGTTAATATAGATTTACATATTATATATTTTTACGACTCTATATTTTGATTGGGTATTGCGAAATTTTTGTTAGAATACCAAAAGTTTCTTTCCATTGATGAATTTATAATTTGTTAAGGTCGTGCTACGATCCTTAAATCTATGTATAACGTAAAGAATCATTTATATTTAAAAAATGAAACGGTGACAGGACAATTTTCCAACTTCCAGTCATCAAAGACTTTTGATCAAATCACGAATATTATACGTTCTCTATGTCCAAAATATTTGAGTTTTAATATAGGTAGAAAAAAAGATATATGAATATTTTTAGTTGCAATAAAACTTTGGTTTTCTGATCTTACATTAAAAATTTTTCAAAATCTATTATTCAATTAATAGCCAAATAAGTATAAATAATCGTAGATGCTCACTGTGAATCATCCATAAATTCACATATACTTCTTTCTTTGCAAAATCTTATAGCAGAGCATGATGAATCGCTTATATTCCGCATAAATTTCAACACCAAATGCCAAGCCATTATTGCGCGTAAAATTTGTATAGCAGCAAAATTTTTCACGCTCTCAAAATTAAACATTAAGAATATTCGTATTGAAGATTCAGCAGTTCAGCAGCGCGCATGTGTAACTCACGCGTGTGTGCGCGCGTGTATGTATAGGGTTGATGAATAGAATAACCTCGAAAAAGAAAAACCAATGATTGCCTGGTGGGGAGAGTGAGAAGGTGAGAAGAGATTCTCATACCTAAGGAACTACCCCCACGTAAACGATGCATTGTCACGCTTAGGTTAGGTTAGGCCGCTGCAAACCAATTGTTCTTGGTGCCAAGCTGTCTGGCCGTTTGTCTATTTCTTTCTCTCTTCTCTTCTATACTTTCAGGCGCTACGATGGAGTTCTTGACCGCTCGGACGGCGTTTTGTGAAAAATTTTTCGCCGAATTAACGCGCTTCTCTTCTTCTTTCTTTTTTCGTGTACATACCTGTGTCCTTTTTTCTCCGTTTTCCTACTATTTCTTCTCCTTTATTTCCTTTTTTTCCTTTTTTTTCTTTCTTATTGTTACTTCTTAGCGGGTGTGCGAGATGTTTCTCTTTTCTGGGAAGTAGAAGCCGAAAGTTTCTCGAGGCGCGCGTGCGCATTATTTCGATTGGTTCTAAAGAATAGGCGAATTGTTCATTACGCAGGAAAGATTTAGATACGCTTGATTTTGTTTTTCTTCTTTTTTTTTTCTCTTGTACTTCAACTGTGAATATAAAGCACTCCGCTTTCGAATCCGCTGTGACTCGAATATTTTTTGACTGTAGCGACAATGTTTGACTTGGCGAGGAGAATGAAATATTTAAGTAGGAGCCATGGGTGCGGTTTTTATGGTGAGATTTAATTAGCTTATGTTGTAAATAAGAAGAAATTATATTATGCTCGATATTTTAGACAAAAAATTCAGATCATAATGTAATTTATAAAAGTGAAACTGCTTGGCTGAGAAAATTAGTTCGATTGTTAATTTATATTGATAATAGAGATGTGTTTTCGTTAAATTGTGATGCAGTAATTTATTAATGATATGAAATGTCAATGTGAAAATAATAATAACTGTAACTTTTAAGAGTTTTGAGAGTTCTCTTGTAATATATAAGAATTTGAAATGATCAATTTTGTGGTATCGAGTACATTATACAGTAATAATGTACATTATTAGTTAAAGTGATAAATGATCGTACCAATAATTATTTAATTAATTTCTGTACATATAAACATTTTTATTATAAAATAATACTTAATAATTATTTATACTTTTAGCAACAATAAAGCCTAAAAAAATACTAACAAATATATTTTAAAGTAAGTTCGTTAATCCGACTCAATATTTTATTACTCTATTATACGCACTAATAGCTTCTATAAGAGACGAAAAATTTTTTTCGCTGCAGAAAGAAGAAAATCTCCTGCCTTTAAACCTGTATCTTCTACTCTTACGCATTGCGTGCAGCAGTCAATTTTCCTCTTGCTAGTTCTCATTCGCGCTCCGTTGTCTAGGCGTCCATTCTGGGAAACCAACGCTTTCACAAACCACTCGCCCCCATTCGTTCGACGTAATACAAGACGCACAGCAGCATTACTAGGAGAGGGACATTTTTTGGAAGATTGAAAATGGGAAAAAAGAAGAGGTGAGAAGAAAGATTGGTGAGAACAAAAGAATGAAAAGCGCAGGGGGTGAAGGTGGCTCGTCTTTTTTCGTAGGCCACGAGCGAAGAGAATGAGCACAAACGCAGTAAGTTATCCTAGGGAATTCCCTACCTGTGTGACTCCTTCGCCGAGCTGTGAGACATTGGGGCAACGGGGTGAAATCCTGAAATCGTGTGGATAGAATCCTTGAAAAGTCGAGAACGCATATATTGATCTGCTGTTCGAGAAACCTGTTCGCGATAATGTATGCAGACGCTCGTGTCTATCTGCGTGCGTGCGCGTTTGTATTTTGAATATAATTACTAAAATTTCTTAATATTTGAGCTGTATCATTCAGTTCGATTTTTAAATAAATAATCAGAACTTCATCAGTGGTTTAACATATTATAAAAATAAATTGCTCGAAGCTATTGTAAAGTGTTATTCTTCTCCTAATTCGGAACACATACTATTTTAACGGAGAAAAAAATCAATTGAGAATAAGTGGTTGTTTTAGCATCGACATGTAACAAATCACGTTACCATCGTAAAGATTTCGATCTTGAAAAAATAAACATTAAAAAGAAATCTATCGATATCTTATTTTTGTCATTTTAAAAGCGATTATACAGTACTTCAATCAGATACATCTTAGCATAAAAATATCAAACGCTACTGATTAGAAATAGCTTTTGAAGAAGAAAATTTGATATTTTAGAGTTTCATAAAAGGATAAATAACAAATCGTGATGATTACAAATTAGTTGTGCCGATAAGACCTACTTATGTGAAAAAATGGATTTAAATTCAAGATTCAAAACGTTTATTAATTACTAATTTATAAAAGTAATGGTATTAAAATATACGTAACTTTATGAAATTAAAAAACTTGTCGTTTATATATGTATAAACAATATATTACGATATTTTACTGGTAATTTTCCATTACATAATTACAAAAGGCATCCTATTCTAAATTTGAGGATAAATGTCAATTGTAAGACTTATGAATAAATACGTTGCTTTATTATATAAGCGATACAAAATGATGGTCTAGTAATATATTGACAATTTTAATCTGTACCTTTAAATACAAATAAAAGTAAAAATACTTAAGTTGCTTTGCTAGAAGTTTTGCGGATTATTAAATTGCTGTACTGTAATATTAATACATTTTTAAATTAAGAAAAAAGCAATAAAGTGTAAAAACTCTAAGTAATTGGGGATGAGTCTAAATATTATATAATAGTTGCAAAAAACAAGAACGAATCGCAAAGTGAAATGATCGTATCTGGATAAACGAAAATTGACAAAGCTTAAGAAGAAAATGAGTAACAAACAGTGAGTGAAAGTTGGAAAAAAAGCCACAATACCCCCTGAAAGTCAAGGATTTCTTCAAGCGCTAAATCCTACAGCTACCTGAAGCACATAACAGCTCGCATTTGGTCAAACGTTTAACAAGCGCATTCTTCGGATGAATCAGATGTGCGCTCGCGCACCATAAATCGCTGATTCAAAAGTGGAATAGACACCTCGACAAAGCCGTTTATCCGGTGCATTTTTGTCTCTTCTCCCACTCCCTTAGCAATAAAATGCGAGGATGAAAGAGGAAAAGAATAAAGAGGAGCGACCTCGATGATCCGCACCCCTTCCGTTCGCCTACTACTATTCCAATCCGCTCTACGATCCAATAGGTTCGACGCATTCCGTGAATTCTATGTCATCCCGATTGCGCTCTACAAAGCAATTAAGTAGCACATGAGCTACTTAATGAAGACGACTAGTACTTGATTGCAAATTATTTTTAATGGGTTGTGAAAGAAATTAGAAAATCCCGAAATAAATAGATTGTTATGTACTTTTTTCAACATTCACAATATCATGCCATTTCTTTCGTTAGGTCCTCGCTATTTTTATATATTTTTCTGTTTACTTGCGAGACTGAATATTCATTATTAAGGATTTTATATGAAAATTGCTCATGATATCCCTGTTGATTTAAATAAACATAAAAAATAATTAGATCAGCAAAAGGTAATTACTTATAATCAATGTAATTTGTGATGAAAAATTCATAAGCATTATATTTTAATAATGATTTTTTTGTTAGACTATTAAATTATAAAGTTTTACGATTTTAAAAAACGATCCGCAAAAAAGTTCTTTAAACTGTTACAATGTAAAAATTTGTATAATATTCTTGTAATCCATAAGTAAAATAGTTTATGTAATAAATGATTAAAAATTTTACAGCAATGACAGCACTTTTCTGAAAGTAAATTTTTATTTTTTATGATCTAATACATGTATTTAAACTATAATATCAAACGTTTTAACGATTACGTATTAAATAAAACTATCAAACTTCCTTTGTATAAACAGCGAGTTAATAACATTAATTAAAGCGTCAAATTTTCAGTGAGCGCTTTGTTTTATTTTCTTTCCAGCTTGCTAAAAAGTAATACTTGATTATTTGCTAATATTAAAAAAAATCAAAATAATAAAACAATATGAAGACTTTAATTTTAATTATTATATATGCAATAATTTATTCTACATAATATTCTACAAAGTATTTGTTCTAAATTATCCCTTGGTTCTAGTTATCAACTTGTGTGTGAAACCGCTTGTCCATATAAGCTATTATATACCAATAATAACATATTCTATTGTAAAAAAAAAGAAAGAGAAGAAAAAATAGACTATCACCACGATTGCAACTCTCAGTTTTCCTTCTAAACCTCTTTTTAAATGTAATAATGTCGTAAAAGATTAAATTTTAAAGTTACAATTTAGACCGCTTTAAAACTCAAAACCTAAGAGCTCCTTGTCCGACTGCCACCGTGCACTTTGAAAATTCTAAAGCTCCGTTCACGACAATGATTATTCTAATAGTACCCGAGAACCACCTTGCGGTATCATTATTGCTGCAATCGAGATGGGCATTCTTAGCTCGTCGAGAAAAATTGAAAGTCCATACGACAAAAGTGTAGCGCGCTTTTCGCGTTTCTTCTTCTCGAACCCTCTCCTACTGAACAAATAAAGTACATACATTAGCATGTAAGGCTTGCCTCCTCTAAGTCTACCCCCACAACCCCCTCCAACGACATTCTCGTAGCTTCGACTTAAGTCCCAAGAGCTACGTTTTCTCACGTTTCGCACACCCGCAGCGCGGGAGGAAATGCAATTTCGTTCGGTGTCGCACAAAAGTGATTTTGGTCTCGAAATAAATGGCCACCGGCATGTCGCATCACCTGTCAGTCGAAGAGTTAATAATGAGACAATGGGACACAAGGACCCGTGGGTTGAGCTGCTAGATAGCAGGGGAAGGAACTTTTCTTTCGCGGAGAAGACCGAACCACCCGTCGCGAGTCGATCACCGCTACACACTCAGTCATAGAGTGATTGCTTGTGGCTCGTCGTCGTCGTCGTCGTCGTCGTCGTCGTCGTCGTTGTCTTCGTGCCCCCATAAATTTATAAAAGTACATCTACGATCTACATTTTAAGCGCGCATCGCTGCTGCGCAGACGCTGATCGTGTTTCGATATCGCTTGATGCATCACCGATCATACAACGTATGCTGTTACGTATGTGCTACTGGAAGAAGTTTATTTAATGCAAGCAGAGCTCAATGTATGTAAATGTGCAGTTAAAGCGGTCGCTTGAAGACAAGGAAGGGTGTGGAGAAAAAAGTTGTTTCAATATTTATTTATTCCCACTGCTTATCGTTGCAAATTATTTTTTTATTTTTATATTAAAAGGGTGCTGAACATAGTTTTGCATTCGATTTTTGAAACTCTTAGTTTTCTAACATGCATTTACATTCAAATAATAATCTTGGTATATCACACACTGATTCTTAAGGGCAGATTCATAGTTTGATACCAATCTATGATCTCTTTTTAAGAAATACAATACTAAAAGTTTTATCTTGAAATATTATGAATGAAAAGCATGTCATAATTAATTTTTGTTGTTGTTCATTAATACCAAACTCTCTTACATCTAGTTTTAGAAAGTTAATAAAAAACTGTAAACTAAAAAATAAAATTTTTGTAGGAACCATTTTCTTTAAAAAGTATAAAGCAAATAAATCTTAGTTTACATCTTTTTGTATGTATTGTTTTTTCAAAACATAATGAAAACATTTATTTGGATATATAATTAATGTTACTCTTACCTTTTTAAGTATTATTTTTGCTGCTGTTATTATAAACATCAATAAACAATAAACATTAATTATATCTTATTAAAAACAAAATACATTTTTCATTTTTTTGTACGTGTAAAGGTTCTTGAAAATAGATTAATGAATGCTCTGTATAAGCTGCAGGGTACAAAGTAGATATAAAAAATACTATACTCAAAAGAATCTTAGGACATCAACAAAAGAATATTAAGAACGCTTACCTCACAGGAATCATTTGTGTTAAAAATAATGATCGATGATTGCAACCTATAAAACAGATCAAGAAAAATTCTTTCAAACCTTTAGCACGTTAAATGCTTATAAAACTATCAAAATGACTAATCAAAAATATGAAACCACACAGTTTTGGTGATCGCACGTACAAAGAAAAAAAACATTGATCCATACATATATATAGTCAAAGGACAAGTACAATGACCAAACAAGCAATATTATCATTACTGTAAATGCCGACTCACCTTTTTCGTGGAAGCCTTACTTAGCCTTTGTTATAATAGCCAAGCGCTCGATATACGAAAAATTAAAAAGCTTCTGTTTTCTTTTGACTGAACCTATACAACATATAAGCGCACGCATCACGTTCTGTCTTAAAAAGACTCACGTATCACTCTTTCAAAATAATTTGCGAAGTCATTTCTTCGCTGTCTCTTTCTTCCTACATGAGTTATTATAGATTACGTTTGCATTCTCGTACATGAATACTTAAAAACCTTTAAAGCAAGTACGCGTATGGGCTTAAGTAAACTTTCGTTTATTATTTCTTGTATAATCGTTGAGAACTTTTTTCTTTATCTTCATCTTCATCTTCTTCTTCTTCTTCTTCTTCTTCTTCTAATTCGAAATACTTCTGTTATTCATTTACTTCATATATTATATAAGATACGTCAAAGTTGATATATTTTATTAAATAATCTCACAGTACGTACATATTTTTAAAGAAGTAATATCCCATAAAAATTTGTATTACTGAACATGATTAAATACGTACATATTTTTCATTTGCCAATAATTATATTATCAATAGTTTTACATCTTAATTATTTTTTTTCGTAACTATATGCTGCACATAAACGTAATCATAATTAATAGAAAAACATAAAAGCGAAAATGATTTAAAAAATGTTTATTATTTTTATAATAAATGAGTTATATTGAATAAATAATAAACAAGGGATTATTGATAAATAATAAATAAAGAATTATTAATAAATACGTTACATTTAGATAAAACTTCTCAAACAATATTGAAAGATTTAGTAGCAATTAAAAGCTTATTGTGAGTGAATTATTTATCTTTCAGTATGTGAAACGAAGTAAAAGTTTTTTTTCACAAATTTTTTTTCCTTTACTTTTTAATAAGAGTTAATGTATTAGTAATTGATAGTTGCATAATTTAGCAACTAGTAAAACAGAAATATTTAAAAAAATGAATTATTAGTTGAAAATACTTCAGCCATGAAGGAGTTGATGAAATGAATTTTAGTTAAATGAGCATTAAACGCTAAATTTATTTTATACATTTATCTTGTTATATTAAATATTCGAAGAGTCTAAGCGATTTTCAAATCAAACAAAAGAATGAAATAATAAAAATGTCCTTTTTTTACTTTAACAATGTTTTCTTTTCTTTTCTCTCTTATTTGAATATGCAAAGGGCCAAAATGCACGCGGCTTTAGTTATTATTTCATGCTTTTTTTTGTATGTCTCAGCCACCGCAAAAGTCGAGACGAAGCGAAGTCATCACTTATTTATGGTCCAACAGGTCATTACAGACACAACCACAATGTGCGAGTGCTTCGAAACAAGACGTAAGCTAACGTAATTCCCAAATCGATAAATATGTCAGGTGTCGTCCGGTGATTTCGGGCCACCACGTCAAGTTCCCTTATTGGCTGAAAGAAACTTCATTTTCTTATAAATAATGTAGAATAACTAAAATAATGAAAAAGTGAATAGAGCGTTTTGATTCAAATTAAAGTTATACTACAGTTGTTTTCATTAATATCTAGGGATAACATTAAACCTTTTTCATTTGTAATTTCTTTAGAAAATTAACTTTCCAGAACATAGAACACAATTTATAAGATATTGACAATGAAAAAAACCTGCAATTTATTAGAAAATAAATTTAATATATTACATTTAATATTAAATTTAATATTAATATACTAATATAAATGTTAATAGAAATGTTCCATATATATGTATTTTCTATATTTCAATCAGTAGAGATTTCGTGATTTTTGCTTACTTATTATATCAACTGCAATTTTTCATTTAAAACTTACCATTAATAATTTTTTAAACTAAATGTTTCTAAGTAGAGTAAGCTTTTCCTAACGTCAACATTACACTTTAATTACTGTTTTCACTTGTTCACTTTTTCACTCAAACAAAATACAAAATAGAGATCAATTACAAAATAAATAAAATAACAAATTGATTCATCAGTTATAAGATAATTGGATAATCAGATGATTAGGTAATAGCTTCCAGGTTAATTAATTTAAATAATGAACTCAAAAATTTTCTTGAAACGCAGTAATGTACAACAATAATACCAAATATTGTCACAGACTAAATAGACTAAGAATTAAATTCTTTATTTTACAAGCTATATTTAATAACATTAATTTAAAAGTTAATAACGATGGAAATATTTTTCAAAAATACAAAAGTTTAAAATGATAAATTTAAAATATAAAAATATAAAATTGATAAAATTAACATATTCTAAAGTATCTGTAATTTAAATTTAACTTAACTCTGAATAATCAAATCTAATCTAATACATATATAAATTTAACAATATCTACAAAATAAATTATTTGACATTTCTATATTGAATCTTCACAATTAAATTATCAAATCACTACAGAAAGGATCTTTCTTATAACATCCGATTAGTGTATTGTAACTTTTCTTATACATAAAAGGGGATCACGTCAGAGAAAAAACGCATAAATTACGGCTTATGTTTCTATTATGCTCCACGATCCTTCTCCTCCCATTGGTCTTATCTCGCGTACTATGCTACACCCACGTCCTCATCCGCCGACCCACTTGAGATAGTCATCGAAAGATTCCACCAGGTGCGCGAGGACGAGAAATGTATGCAATGTAGCCGGTAGCATCGTTTTTCCATAGAGCTGCACCAAGTACATCTTTTGGAAGAGTGAGAGAGAAAGAGAGAGAGTGAATAAAATAAAAAAGAATATCCTGTTATAGTTAGATACATCTGCAGTATTATTAAATCTAGATATTATTATCCATGAAATAAAAAATAGTCTATAAATAAAAGTACCTTTGGTATTACGTATCATCACATAATTAAAAATTTATGATTATTATAGAAAATTATTCATTAGAAAAACATGTATAAAGTTGTTAAACTGTTAACGCAGAAAAATGTACGACTTCAATAGGTTAAAAAAATATGTAAAAGAAGATACATACTATAAACACACATAGAAAAGGAAGCAATAAAAAAAGAAGAGCAAACAAGAGGTAGAAAGAGCAAATGATACAAACTAGTGAGTGGTAAAACGTAGCAGACGAACCGTCTATAAGAACGTTGCCAGACAAACTGGCGTCTTGTCCTGCAGAGTTACCCAACTGCATGTTTTTATTAAAAGCTTGATGGTACTTTTTATTCGAATAGTATTACTTTGCGAATTACTTTTAAAATGAGTATTCGCGTCATTTGTAATTCTATATAAAAATTATAATTATTGTAACAAAAATGTTAACGGCTCAGAAGAATTAGTTTTGCAACACAAGCGTATTTTAGTGGACTTTTAAAGTAGAATTTAAAATAGCATAGAATTTTATTCTTAAATTGAAAGTGTATATGCCAATTTTAATTGGGTTACAATTGGAGACAAAATTCAATATGCTACATTGTTTAACAGTACAATTGGGTTTTCAGAGTCATGTATTTAAAATTCGAAATTGATAATTTGTGTAAAAAATGTTAATATTAATCCAATTGCTTGTTAAACGTGTCAAAAATAAAAAAGAATATGGTAACGCTCACGATTGTGTAATAAACCACATAATATACTGTAAAAACGTATGACAGAAATTTTAATTTTTTTTAATTGTGTATATTAAAAGTTCAAATTAACAATCAACTATAATCAACTTCCATTAGTTACGTAATGGTGTTATTTAAAAAAGAATCTTAATTTAAAGTTTAAAGTTATAATTTTTGAATGTTGTATACAATAAAAGCCGAAAGAAATATAAGGAGTCCAAAAACCCTTAGAAAAACGACCCTTTTGTAATAAATGAATTAATCATCGTAACTGAACCTCTTCTTATAAATACTTATGACATCAGCCATTTCTTATGTAGGAAAAGGCTTCTTTAACATAAAAAGTCATTTTCTATGAGTAATGCACTTTATACATTTTTTAATTTTGTGCACAAGTTATTCTACATCCCATCTTTTAAGTTCATATGCGCTAAGAGGATTTTCTTTTTATTTATTTCTAACCGGGAAAATGAAAAAGTACTGATCTAATTATGCATTAATCTAATCAAAAGTAGAATATTTTTTCAATATATAATCCTTTTTGTCATCGTTTAATGTTAATATGCAACAAAACTGTACTTATACTGTACAAAGTTGTGAATAAATATTTAATAAAAATTCATAGTTTTATATTCGTAAAACTATATTTAAAAATATCTTCTTAAATACATTAGATACATTATAAAATAGCTCATTCGTCTGCAGTTTTCATGTAATTTTTCATGTAAGTTTTCATGGTTTGAAACATATATATGAATGAATAAATCGCCGTTACACCATTATTATGACATGTGCTTATTAGTTCCAAGATTGTAATCAAAGGCATGCACAGGTTTGCGAAACAAAACAATAAATGGTTCGATCCACATTTCAGTAACAGATATGTGGCACATTATACACATAATACAAAGATAACCTGGCACAAAAATATAAATGCAATAGGTGTGGCAGGAAGAATAACAGAAAAAATATAAATTGTTTCAAAATTAGATGAGAAATCATTTATTATGTTTAATTGATATACCAGAATGATGTATTTCAAATCCTATTTACATTATGTATTTTTCGCGTTCAACATTTCTGTTATGCATTTGTTAAATTATCCTAATGTAATGTGTTAAAAAATCTTACTAATCATATAAATGAATTATGATGTAATGAGTACATTAATTTGTAAATACATAATGTTGTGTTTTTTATGATAAAAAGTCCGTCGGTAGAACGAAAAGCGGTTGAACGAAAGAACGTGCGAAGAGAAATTATATTCGTGTACCTCTCATCTTGTCTCGGTAACAGTCAGCTTTCCGTCTTTGATGTTTATGACGGCAATGCCAAGAAAAACAGTGAATTTCGAGAGAGAATAGAAAGGGGGAGTAGATGTGCAGCTGGTGCCGCTGACCGTACCAGCAACATCATCGACTGCCGGAAGACAACCGAGACCGAATGGAGAAACGACGAGTACGTTGGACTTGCGCCGGTAGCGGCAGCACCCACGTGTCGAAATTTATGGGCCTACACGCGCAGCCAGAGGAGATAAGTCGCTTATGGAGCTTTATCTCACACCTAAAGGATTATTAGATGCCAGCCGGGACAACAAGAAACGATCGCGTGGTCCCGTTTGATCTGGACACGACAATGGACGCGGGCAGATGAAGATACCCGCGGCCATTATCGCGGCGTGAATGATAAACGCGCGAAATTTCTCAGCTACTCTTCCGAGTGCGGTCCGTATATGCGCTTGTAGAAAAATTTCATACGTACGGAGTAGGCCTTTGTTGCACGTGATATATCGGGATTCATTTTGTTTTAAATTTTAAATTGTGACTTCCTCTAACGTTTATCAAATATTTTTCTTTTTCTTCGCTTTCTCTTCGGCTTAGTAATTTTATAAGATGCTCAATCTTTACGCTGAACTCATTTATTCACTTTGATAATGAGTTTGGATTGCGACGGATATAGATTTTAATATTGAGTTGTTAAAACCAAATCGGTTACGTTTCTTTTCCAAAGCTGTATTTATCAAAAAAGCAAATCATATAAAAGTATTGCGTAAGTTAATTTTTTAACATTTAATCAAACCGGTTACAATAGTACATTACGTGTATTATGCTATAGAATCTCAGAGAACAGTGAGTTCAATATAAATTCAAAACTTACTTAATAACGGTCATTTATAAAAGCTCGATCGGTATGGTAGGATGTGTATTGAAAATTATTGAGAATTTTTCACCTCAATTGACGGACGTCTTTATGGATAAATACTGACCTATTTGTAGTTCACTAATTTTTAAAAGCATCTTTCATTGCGTATTTTATAATTATAATTACAACAATTATTAAAATAAAGCTGTTTCTATATGTTTATAAATAAAGATCTTCCAATTTTCAAATTTACTTCAGATGTTGTAGAAACAAAGTATAAAAGGAACTAAGCTAAAGTAAAAACTAAAATAATAATTTCATTACTTGTAACACACATTGAAGTGTTAACCTTCTTTCTGTAAAGTAACTATGCAATAATATTAAAAACGATTTAAGTTAAAACTGCAATATCTAACAATCATTACTTTAATTTAATATAGCAATTATATTATAATAATAAACAATTTCTATATTTTTTATAACCTATATCTCTCTAATCTCTTCCTTATTTGTATCTCATTGCAGTATATAAAATGTAGCTTGTGAAAGTATATTAAATTTAGACACACATATGCCAGCAACTTATGGTACAGCTGAATATTGATCTAGAACTTCGTTTGAGATTAGAAAACGTGTTAGCTGCAATAATTGAACATATTTATAACACTTTTTATGGCTGTTAGATAGATAAATACTGTATATTCAATCAATATCTAAATACAAAAATAACACAAGTAACTAACGCATAAATTAAAATTAGAAAACCGAGTCGATTTATAATCTTGTTATTTTCTATTTTTCTATTTATGACTTTGCTACTTTGTAGATGTAATTGAACTTTAAGCTGACATGAATCAATGTAGCGCATTTTCTGTACTACCGTAAAATATTTCAATATTACGAATCTTGTACATCGCGAGCATAAAATTAAACTCGACTGCGCGCGCCACCTATACTTAATTGAAGCTACTCGCGCTAAAATCACAAAACTTTATCGGAAAACTTACTAACCGCACATTCTACAATTTACAAGCCGAATTTCGCTGCAGAACCGATGCTTCTACATATGCAAGTGGGCCAAGCATTAAGTGTGATGTCTCCCGTGTGGCGCCTGCGCAAACTAGCGGGGCGGCATGAAACGGCTGTGCTTATGCATTTCCTCGATTAACGATAGGCATATTCATGCGCAGAGTCGCGCTGACCCTCACTCGTCTTCCTCGATGAGCGTACTTTGCATGCCTATAATATATTCATGATGCTCGCGCCTCGTAAACCCTCCCGTGTACATCGCACATAAATACGAAACTAATAATTCGCGCGCGCCACACTCGACCTGCCTATTGTGCATCCGAATTTTTTGCACTGGAACCCAATGCGTACGATTCGAGGGGCTCGTACAATCATGAGGCGCATCCGCATTTCGTCGCACGCGTGCAAGAGTTGCGCAACAAGGGTTGGGATTTATGCGGCTCTCATTTGTTTTTTCGTCTTTTCCACAGACGTGTCTACATGGGATAAATCGCAGAATAACTGAACGTCGAGTTTATGGGTACGAGGCCTCATGTTTCGGGTGTATGGCCTGCAAGGTTATTACGTGCTTGTAAGGCCGGTGGATGGTATCCCGTGAGAGGTAGAAAAAGTGGATGATAATGTTTCTGTCGTTTCTAAGCAGTCAACTAGTCTTTCGCGCTACGCGAGGGTAACTTTGAACTTTGGATGTAAATTAACTTGCTAAATTCGCTGCAGTTTCGTGCGCAGAGTTACTCGGTTCTTTTTTTCGTTGGAATGAGTTTAAGGATTCCAAGGTGGAATTGTGTGTCCTAAAATCTTTACGAGTTAAAAGTAGGAATAAAAAAGGCCATTTTTGAGTATTGATAAAAGACTTTCACCTTTAACATTCTTTGTATGATATAAAGAGTAGGAATGAGATTAACGTAAACTACTTAGTATTTAAATAATTTTTCAATCTTTCACATATTCATCGAAGGTGTTGCTTTTTTCTTTTTTCTGCTTCAATATATACCAGCTTTAAAACTTACCATTGATATGTCCAAATTATTTGTTTGAAATAGTTATATAGCATTCTTTAAGAAAATAAGTTAAAGAATTAAGTGCATTGTAAAAAATACTAAAAATGTATGGGCATTATTATAAAATAATATTGGTGCTTCTATAAAAATTAAACCAATAGTGGTAAAGATCGTAATAATAATTTATTCTTTGGAACATGCTAATTCTATATTCTTTTTTTTTATTACAGATGAACAATAACGTTTTGATAACTTTAAATTTGACCATTCTGAAAGTGTAAATCTTCCAAGATATCCTGGAGAATTTTAAATATACTAATTAGTGTGATAAACATTTCTAATTATAACGTCAAAGTCAGTGATTCTAATTGCACCAAATTACATTGAGATTCGTGATACTTGAATCGAAAGCACGAGTAGAAAAAATCAAAATGTATTTAATACAAAACTAATCAACGATGTTCTGATCATTTTAACGTTCGTCCGAATAATATCTGATAGGCATTCTAAACTTACCATCTCACAACCACAACTTCCTATGGAAGAATGCATTAGAAAGGCGTCGGACCACCGGTGCAACTCCGCAAGACATACCCTACGAGAACGGGCAAACTTTCAAAGTGGTGAGAACGGAACTTCATCCTCCCGTGAAATTCAATTACGTCGCTCATTGCCCCGGTGGCTCGAAGGCACATTGGAGCCCTCGCAAGGACTTCAAGGGTCCTTCGGATCGCTGCGGATGATACGCAGATGCGCGGCGCAAACGTCATTGCAAGTGTCCCCTGTTGAGTACGTACACGCGCATATCGCTTTCGGAACGTCACCGCAATCGCTGTCCCATCGCATTACGTCCGAAGCCTCTTAACAACACGCTGCTATTTTTCCCTTTTCATTATCTTTCTACTTCACTGTCTCTCTCACACTTTTTCGATCTTTCTCTCTCTCTCTCTCTCTCTCTCCTGGATAGGTACTCGCATCTGTATATAATACTTAGGGAGTAGGTCTATGACGTTGCAATGTCAAAGGGCTGTTTTGTTTGTCGTACGAGTTCGCTCTTTTCTTTTTGATCGATTGGCGAGTAATCGAGAAATTTACAATAAGCTTTGATGGTAGATATTACTTTTGTTTGGAAGAAGGAATAATGTAGCCTCAGAATTCATTGTTGTAAAAGTAATCCAGGGAAGAATGAACAATCGCTTAATTTATAATATACATTTTGACAGTTAAATCACACTTCATTAAAAATATAGCGACGATTCGGATATTAATCTAAGATTTAAATTTATATTAAAAGATTTTACAAAATAGGTTAAATTTTTACCTATTGAAAATTGAAAATTGTCCAATGTACCCAGTGTAAGTACTTAATGGTGAATAATTAAATCAGGAATAATCCAGCCAATTAAACAACTGTAATGGTACTTTTCAAAAACAAAGTGAAATATTGAATAAAATATATTTTTCAGGTATATTCTTCAGAAATATTAATAGTTTCTGTTAAAAATATTATAGCACTATGTGGATAAATATGCGCCTTCAAATATGTGGTAATTATTTCAGAATATAATATAGCGGAATCATAATTCTATTGATACAAAGGATTTTTACTTTAATTTTGTACTCTAATTACTATATTTAATCTGTAATAGAGGGAGATTTCTAAGCACCATTTTAAATTTAATTTTAATAAAGCTAAAGGAATTGTTTATATTTAAAATAGAAAATACACTCTACAAATTGTATTGCTCAAAATTTATTCTTCTATATATACGAATATACTCTTGCTAACTAACTTACGAAAAAGAAGATTAAAACTATTTTATATGAATTTTACAACTACTCGACATTAGAAAATATTTGTATTGTCCATTTATGAACAATTAATACTGTAATTAATTATGAACAATTAATTACAAAACTGCGCTTTCAATACTAACTTTTTCGTTCTAAATCATCATATTTAAATTTAAGAATAAAAAAAGGATTATGTTAGTATATAATAAGAGTTTACAAAATTACACTTATAATTGAATAATGTCCATAAATGTGATAGATTATACGTATTTTTGAGTGTAGTTAAATGGATGAGATATTAATGTCTGAGATGAAATTCACAACAAATATATTCAAATAATGTATGAATATAGTAATTTATTTGCTTGTAAAGCACGTAATTTTCACATTTTGCTAATTAAATCTTTATAAGTTCGGAGCAAAAAATAAGTTCCATGTTTCGAATTTTTCACATACTTGGCTCGGTAAAACAACTGGCTTAAGCGATTCGAAAGTGCATTGTGTATCAAAACTTCTTTGCCATCCTAATTACCGTGCAATAACCCACAGTAGCGCTGCCATTCGCATCCGGAACAGCGATCTGACAAATAAAACTGTTCACCCACCCTTAACCAGGTAAAAAGCTGTCTCCTAAAATCCTCACGTCCAATTCTCTTTCTCTTCTTTTTTTTCCTCTCCCGCTCTTCCTCCTTGGTAAGGCCATATTCCAGAAGGAATGAGTCATGACGCACCTATCCACGAGTCCATAATAGACGAACAATAAAAGTCAACATTGAGTTAGACGCGCAGGCAAGAAGGTTTACGGTCCCCGGTCAAAAGTTTTCTGCAATATTTATATATTACAAATTTACGGCTGATAACGGGTCATTGTGAGCAGCAGTGCTATATAAGACGGGGGCGCGTCCATTCGCCGAATGGCAGATTCGAATCTCGGTCGGGGCCTATTACTCGCAAATCTGAAAGGACCCAGCAATAAATGCTGCTGTAAAGCTTACGCGTTTGCGCGCGCGGCTTGCCTCCGTTGCGCCCCCTCCCCGCCAATGTAAACGTTTTACCTCTTAACGCAAAGGCTCTAAGTGGATTTCTGACCATATTGACTTCTCGACTTCGGGAACTCGACTTTAAGGACCCATGGGTCTGGGGGTGGGAGTTGCAGACCCTCGGCAAGGTGACGAGTCCCTTGGTCCGCACGTTGTTGTCGCTCGAACGTTAATTGTTGTTCGTATGGGAGAGGGAGGGCAAGACAGTGCCGAGCTCGTTGACTTTTAGCCATAGGCTCATTGTTCGCCAAGTCACTCTGTTACAAACGCTCTGTCTTATTATCGCGCGATATTGACTTCGTAATTAGTTGAAGTTGTTCGGTTCATTTGCAATCGCTGACCCGGGATTTGTCATTTATTATATCAATGAGGTAGGATTTTCAGCTTGACTGCTGCGCGTGTATTATGGGCAATCGTATAATTGTCCAATGATTTTATGGGCTGGAGAGGAACCTGTCTGAGCTTCATTGTTTATTAAACATATATTGTCATTGGAGTGGGTTTTGTTCAATAACGAAGAGAAGCAAATCAACTTCATTCGAGATCCTACCTTTTTGATCTTGTGACCGAAAAATGAGTTTTGAAAAGGAAATATATAGACCACCAGATCAATACTTTTATTCCTCTAAAGTTCATAAAAGCATTTTCATTGTTATGAATTCTTTCATAACGAGCTAAAAACTTCGAACGAAAAATAATTTTACACCTCATTACAAAGAAATTCAAAACATATTTCTAAATGATATTGAATTCTGAATATCACTGATTCTATATATTTGCGTGTGTTTTTATTTAGGATAAAAATCTAAAGTTTTCATTTTAAATTGTACTATAATCTTACTGTAAATCTGTACTTTTTACAAAATATCACTGCAAATAAATATGGAAATAAGCTCATCCAAGCATTATAGAGAATAATTAATGATAAAATTTTCTTGTATATGCAAACTAGTTCACGATATAATAGAAATTGGATAATTCATTTTAATGACTATCCACTTGACAAATATTATCATTTTCAAATGCATCCAGTTAGTAATGAGTTGAATTATATGCTTTGGTTTCTAGCTAATCACAAAGTACATAGTTATATTTGTATATTAACTATTAAATTCATTCTACTTTTACAAATTGTTATCAACTCTAATAGTGGCGACTTTTCTGTAGATATATAATAATCATTAAATGTTACTTGTACTTGTACGCATCATATTTAATTACGAGAATAAATATACATTTTAACAAATTTCCTTGTATAACATTTTACAATAATAAGTACAATTTAAGATTTATACGTATTTAAGTTCAGATTGAAATCTATTTTAAAAATAATAATGCACAGATACACTAGCCTTTTTCTTTTAAAAATTATACTAAACAAGTCTCTCATTTATCTATGCCCATATTTACGAAAAAAAAAACAGAGAATAAGAAACGCCATTATGGCTAAGAGTTATTAAAAAAGTAAACGAGCAAATCGTTATCAGGACGTTCGTTTATGTTTGAGCAAGTACGCAAAAATAAAGACGACGAGGAATCCCGATTAAGATTTTTTTCATCTAATCTTACCATTGTCATGCAAATGTAGGCCAGCTTTAATTTCACTGGTATATTGTGTCGTGTCTATCCCGGAAAGGGCTGAAGCAATATTTCCCGTACACATGCGTGCGCATACACATAAAAGCGTGATAGTTGTTACGTCCAGATCAGAAGGTCCAATTATGCAGGCGTACACTACTCAGCGTACTTTTCAATTCTAAGATACCTTGTCTCATAATTACTACGAAATGAATTTCATGTACCAAGTATTTTGGGTTCTCGTACACTTCGGCATAATTTCGCTTTAGGAATAAACTATTTAGAAGTACAAATGGGTTTGCGGAAGGAATAAGCCATTTAAAATTATTGGTTCTGGATTGTCAAATTTGATGCAATTACAACATATTCCCTCCTCGAATGAAATAAAAGAATACTGTCAAGAATTATTACATTAAGAATGATATAAGGAATATTCTTTCACAAGGTTATATCGTTTGTATAATTAGTCAATTTTTTTGCACAGCAAATATACATTCATTCCTTTTTTCCACAAATTCAGTGATTACAATGGTGAAATTTTTTAAAAATAATTCGTTCTTTTTCGATCCACCTTATTATTTTCATTAATCTGTATTTGTGGTTTGTTCAAATTTAAAGCTGTTATCTCCTTACAGCAATCAATAAATATATGTAACAAAATGAATATATACATAATTAAATACAAATCGTGATTTCATTTTCATAAAAAATATATGTGCCTAGAAATATTTTACAAATATTTTTAATAAAGACATTTTGTCCGTAATTAAAATTAAAAAGTATGAATTTGCACTCAACTCCTTAAAATTTCATCTAGACCTCGTTTACATAGTTTCATCAAACGCATTTCTAACCGGTGAATTCGTGTCACTAGATTTTTAACAATCTTTAAAAATGAACAAGCTGTTTATAAATCTGTTATAGCATACATAAATAATAGAAGCATTTACTCGGAATGAAACATTGTATTAATATTCTTACTACATAAAATTTCTATAAAATTCATTCTAAGTATAATTTGATGCACTGGAATTATATATTACGAATAAATAAAATTTATTATACTTGTAAAATTAGAAAAATGAAATTTTAATTTTAATATTTTTATAATATTCTTTTTGATAAAAATTGAAGTACTTGAGAGATGTACATTGTACATTAAAATAAATTTTTTGGTTTCATTTTTTATTTACAATCTTACACTATATTTATCATCTTGTCAAATATTTATACGTTTTTATAATAATCCAAATATTTTTTCATAGCTTATTATATAAAAAGAAATTAATTATCCTTAAATAGATCAAATTTATTTGTACATGGATTCTACACAAATCTCAGATTATCTTGTGATACTCTTAAAAACATTTACAGTACTTTTAAATGTCTAAAATTCACAAACTTAAAATTTGTCTACACCTTTTCTCATGTGTTTATGATAGTATACTCTAAAAATAAATTTGGAAGAGTTTTACATGCAATAATTAATTCTTTTATTACTTTTACTGATCGATGGAATTTAGTATTATGAAATTTTATAAATTGTAATTTTTACAATACGTGACTATTTTTATGTGAAAATTATTCTTTACTCATAATATTACAAATTTCAATTAAAAAAGTGACAGTTTTTCCATTTATAAATTAACCTTTGAACGTTCTTGATTACACACAAATATTATTTATTTTCTACTCATTATTAGTTTCTACTCACTGTTAATAATTTTTCTGCTAACTGATAATTATCTTCCACAGGTTAACTTTACTCTAACGATATACACGGCATTTAAAAATTGAAATGTCTTTATGTCAAATAATAAACTAATGCTTTCTCAAAACACAAATCTCAAAGCTTATTTCATTCCAACACCCACAATTTCTTTTATCCCTGTGCATTCCATATTCTTATGCACATATGTAATTAATTACGTACTTTCGTTCTTCTCATTTGACATTTATTTTCATAAAAAAAATTATATATAATTTTGCTTACTCCACGAAAAAAGACTACATTACACGCAGCAAGCGTAAAGACGCAACGTTCAAACGTTCACGCACCTTATGCACTCACATCATTTAAATGCGCGAGTGGTGGCGCGGAACAACACGTGAAGGGTTAAGCAGAGACAGAAGAGAAGAAGAAGGATAGAATAAACCGAAGCCAAAGAAAAATAAAAGCAAGCGGTGTATAGAGTTCCCTCGAGTCTCGCCGTTTATGCACACGTCTCTTTTCTTTCTCTGCCAATTTTTCTCATCTCCCCCTTTTACTCCTACTCTTTCTCTCGTTGCATCTCCCCTCCTGTACCCGTGCTTGCGAATGGTTATATGAATTCACCTACGAACAAGGTACTTAGTACTCGTATCGTCACCGCCACCTTTTTTTAATGCCAATTAGCGCCGCAGTATCACTCTTCTCTCTCTCTCTATCTTCGCACTCACTAATTTTCGTGCTTCGACGGTCTTACTTTATGATGGCAACGAATTACACACATTCTTACATGCACTGGGAAATAAGGGACTCGTATGTGCATTGAGCACGTGCCTGTGCAATATTAGCGTCTCCGTAATGTCGCACAAAGTCCCACAGGAGCTGGACTGCACGACGCGCTTTAACAAACGCGAGCACTATTACTCTAACAGGGAGCGAAGAAAAAAGGAAAGATTAAAGACTCCGCTGGTGAAATGATTGATGTAGATGAAGAAAGGAATGGAATTGAAGTATTTTGAGAGAAGTACATAGAGGACATAACGATTTAGATTATTATCAATTATTATGTCAGAATTATGCATTTATGAGCAAGTACTCGTTCAATATAGTTAAAATACGGTTCATCGTTTGTTTTTGTCAAGTAAATTGGTTATCATGCCTCTTTGCTTTTATGAAGATACCGGTATATTCATTTGAGATTTTTAGCGATTTTTTAAATTGACTTTTAAATTTATTTAAGGTCAACCGAAATAAATTGATATATTGATTTAATGGTAAAACATTACTGATATCCCACTCTCTACTCAAGACGTTATGTATTATTGTATATTATTAAAAATATAAAATAAAAGTAAAAAATTCTATTAGTCCTTTATTTGTTGAAAAATAGATACATTTAATTTAGTGGAATATAATTATTTTTGTAGGTCGTGTATAAAGGTGCAGTTTTGATAAAAAAATTTGTAATTTTACTATTAAAAAGAATATAATTCGTCTATAATTTTAATCATTAAAAGACAATTGGATAAAAGTCATTCTATTAAGAACTCTTGACAACAATTCCTCTTCTTCATTAACATTGAATAAGTTTTGTACGTCAGAATTTTTTACGAAAACTCGACTAAATTTTCAAATTTTAATTAAACGCATCACAAAGCAATATTTCTAAGGTCTCATGCCTGTATAACCGTAATCTCACAATTTCTACATTTATATAATTTACTTACAAAACATTTTATAATAAAAATATGTAAAGCACGATTAGTATTCTTTCAGAATTACACATGATTAATGACATCTAATAAAATTAACCATTAAATTTAAAATTAACGGATAATATAGAATATAAAATGATTTTATGTTGTAATTACATAAGCATTGTGTAATAATACCTGTTAGTTTTGAAGCAATTTTTTTTTAATAATCGCGTAAATTGATTTACAATGTGTTCAAGAAAAAAGTATATTTAAGATTTTAATAACGAGGTTCGCATGATCAATATAAATCTCAAGTAACGGTTAGTGTATAATATTTTGAAATAAATTCGTTTTTCGTATAGAATTTTTCATACGTACGAGTAAATTTTATATGCATACCTGATGTACTTGAATATGTGTTTATTCGTATCTTAGTAGTAGTTTATTTTAGTAATATCTACATGTGCCTTCGATTAGAAAAAAAGTTAAATCATTTTTTCAATTAAAATAAAAAAATACGCAGAAAATAAGGAAAGAAAATCTTTGTTAATTTTAAGAAAATAGAAAATAGAGATTCTAGAAATATAAAAAAATAAATATAGATATAGAGTATGTAAAGTGGAAGTCAAAGTAAACGTGAAAGTTAATAAAGAATAAAAGAGGGTTGAAATGGAAAATTTAAAATGAGACAGAAGACCGTTAGAGGATGACGAAGGGAGAGAGAGAGAGAGAGAGAGAGAGAGAGAGAGAGAGAGAGAGTGAGAATTTTGACTGTAATTGGCGTTGGCTTTGAAGTCTGCGCTATGCTCGACAGTGGCTTTGTGGTCGGGTGTTGAATAAACGACGCGATTAAATTACCATTTTCGATTTGATGGAATAATTCCACAAAAGTTCCGGCTTACTTGCACGAACGAACGCGTTACTTCTCTTGTAGTAAGCTTAAGCTTATGTAGGTAAAATATTAAAAGTACACAGAATAAGAAGCTGCCCAACCTGTGAAATTTTTATATTTACTTTTTCTCTTCACGCTCTTTTTCTGTAATTAAAATTGAACCGTTAATGTAATTAGGTATAAGAAACGCGAGTTGTTAGCTATATGTACTTCAATGACAGCCGGTAGCAAAATGGATAATTAGAGTTTTACGAGTTTTTAATATACGTCTTTGGTATGTATCGTAATAAAAGTAAAAAAGAAGAATTAACGTTTCGTTTGTTTTTTTTTATAATTTTATTATCGACTTTCGTTTCTGAAATAAGTGAATATACGCAAAGAGAAGAAGCAAGTGTGTTGTAAAAATTGTACGCTTTTACATTATGATATTTTACAATAATAATTGAGTTTCTCAGGCTTAATTCAGAAAATTGCAAAAACAAGCTATAATGTTTTTTAGGCACACTTTGAATAATTAAAAATGATTCACTACTCTGTGTGGCCTCTTAATAATTATACTGATATATAACAGTAAGGCAGTGTGAAAATTTTGCTAAAAAATAATGTTCTTGTTTTTAATTCTGGAAGCAAAGATATTTTTCATATAGTAAATAGAATACTGAATGTGCATTTAGCGATGTTACCATTCATAGGTTTTGTTCCATCGAGTATCTACTATTTTTCATAATTTCAATTCATGAGTTTAATTCGACTAATAATTTATTTAAATTTCCGAATCTATAGTAAATATAAAAAAATATATTCATCCGTTAAATTTGAATTTTTATAACGTGACAACGAAAGGCATTGGTCATCATTATATTGACCTTCAATTAGCATTGAGTTTTTCAAAAAAAAGAACATATCTTCGAAAGTAAAAAATATAAATTGTAAGTAATAATCATCAACTCCTTCAAGCAATGAAATTATTAGGTGGCATCTAAACGTACACCCATAAAATGTACATAATCTTTTGAGGATTCTTTGACGAATTTTCTCTTTCTGAACGGCACGCGTCTCTAGTCAGAAAGTATACCCTCTACTCTTCTGATCCAACACCTTGCGATTTTCTCGCTTCAGTCTAATTTCCTCATGATGACAGCTCGGTAAACATACCTACGCGTGGATCCTCGTGAAGATATTCAATTACAGCGCATTGGCGCTTGCCAAGAAAAAGGAAAAAATGCTTGAAATAGAGGCGGGTTAACGAGCAAGCTGTGAAAATCGGAAGAGCGCCGGGAAAGTGTAATGTGGGAGTCACGTGTGAAAAGGGACGACGTGCAAAGTTGGCCATGCGTGCACTTGTTCTTTCTGCGCGCCGGGCATTTTTTACTTAATTAAAATGTAGACACATGCGGTGCCGGGTAGAAATGGAAAAAATAGTCGCGGGGGTGCGAAAGGAAAGTAAGTGCGTGAATCATTTGATTTAACGTTCTCTCCTTTCTATCTTTTTTTTTTTTTTTCATTTCTTCGCACGTTAATTCCTTCGCTGCCTTTGTTCGTGCACCACCGGGGGTAAATTGTTTCGCGCTGCTTTGATTGCACTTGGTTCGGAAGAATGCACTTGATTTTTAGCCGCTCAACTACTATTTAGCACGGACATTTTTTCGAGAAAGGTACAGCTTATATCATTGTTAGTTTATGGGGAGAAGGTAAAGTATCGCGTTTGATCTTTATGGCGATAAGCGTTTTATTTGCTCGTTATAACTAATTAAATGCTACAATGCTCGTAATGCACAAATTCATTAATATTTCCTAGGCAAATCTGTATATATACCAATTTTAATTCAATCACAGAATAAGAAAAAACATTATAACATTATACTGCAAACAAAATTGAAAACAACTTTCTTTCTATAAATCTTTCTCTCTTATTTAGATTTTAATAGAGAAATTGACATCTGGAACATCTTTTTTTTCACAGTGCATTATGTAACTCCATAACCATTAAATATTACACTTCGGTATCAAAAATGGGAAATAATAAATATTAAGTTCTTTAAAGATCCCAACGTAAAATACTATATTTGTTTTATGAGGATAAAAAATCGACTGTTTAGAATTTTAAAAAGAAATATATTCTGTTGTAAATGTATAACAGAAAAATTTGCACAAGTCAAAAATTATTTTTAATATTTTTTGAAGATTGATAGTAATATAGAATTAATAATTGTATAAATTTAATAAATAAAAATATTATGTTTGTTTTAAAAAAATACTGAAAATTTCTCTAGTTTCATAAATATTAATATATCAAATTAATATTCTGTTTCTTATTACTCCTGAATCGTTATATTTTTAATTATTCGTACATAATAAAATTATTATTTGGATGTACTGTGAAACTGTAGAATTGAATTTTCAAATAAGTTAAAGTTCGATTAAAAATAAAGATTTTGTAATAAATTAGAATATTTAAAACTAATTTTTAACTTAAAAAAGTATTAATTTATTGTATGCTATAAAGTTATGTATTTATGATCATAATTTAGCGATAAATATTTGACTTCAAATATTCATTTGCATTCATTACTGTTAGAATGGCCCATTTTCATATTTTGCATCGATGAAAAATGCAATATTTCTACTATTAGATACTTATGTAAAGGTAAAGTTCTTAATATCAAGGAATCCTACAGTGAAGTCGACAGTAGTCATTTATGTTTTATCGAAAGAAATCAAGAAGGGACACTAGAAGTCGACCGTACGCTTGACCTTACCTTAGTAACAGTCGGGCTCATTAATTAATCTCGTACATGAGAACAAAGGTATCAAGGCAAAAACAGACAATGAGCAACAATGCGTCCGTATAAACGAGACGTATATACGTGCAATATTAAGTGATACATTCTCCAATACAAGTGTCGTGTAAAGCAAAGCATTGAGGACATAAAGCCAACCACACCCAGTTGACTGCCTTCTTTCTCTCAGTTCGAAAGAGAACGAGAAAGAGAGAGAGAGAGAGAGAGAGAGAGAGAGAGAGAGAGAGATAAAGCGAAGGGCGTTAGGTATCTTTTACGGATGGAGACCATGGAAGAGCAGAGAAGCTCGTGTGCGAGAGTTCTACGAAGTTTCGGGCATTGTTGTCGACGATATTTGGCCCGATTAAGCCAATAAAGGGCCTCACGGCGACTGTCCTTGTACGTTTATGAGGGGTGGGGGTCCGAGTTTTACCGGGAAAGTAAGCAACACGCGCATACGGCCCTGTCCCAGAGGTGTAAAGGATTAAGGGGCCCGCGCACCAATGTGTACGTGGAGGGGGTGTGCGTGCATACGCACTTACCGGGCTAACTCTCCGGTCCCTTCCTTGATTTCGGGTTCTAATCTTGTAAACGTGAAAGTTAAGCATACAGAGCTCGGCAATTATCCCTGCTCATAAACCAGCCGACTTCGAGATCTTGAGCTGTCGCCGCCGTGAATTTTATTTCTTTATTGCGGGCCCAGCGCTCCTCAACAGTGTGCACCGATACGTGTAGCTAAAAGAAACGTAGGAACAATGGACGCGCGGAGGTGAAAGCAACCGATGAGGAATGACTCCGGTGGTGGCCATGTTCGCGGACTGAGGAAGCGCTTTTTTAATGACAGTCCGCTGCTTTATTCGTTTATTTTCGCCAGCAAGACGTTGTTTTAGCAAGTACGCTTTCTCCTTTTTACAGATACTCAAGACTTGGACTTGGACCTGGCGTTTGCACTTGACCTTCTTAACACGCTCGATAAGGAGTAGTAACTTCTTTTACGCTGCGAAACAACACCGACTATCCAGAACTAGCCACATCAAATACTGTAAAAAAAGCTGCAAAACATCAAGCACAATCAGCGGTTGTCTTACACATCTCCACTGTTTACCACAATTACTCTAATATATCATACATAAAGGTGCATAATTTTTACAACACTAAAATTTCATAAAACAAGTTATTTGAAGTGATGGCGGTGAAAATTTTATGCATATTTATATACACTAGTTCTCGAAACATGCAAAATTGATTCCAATAATGCTCATTATTAAGTATTTGTTTATACTACTAATAAGTTTGTACCTAGAAAATGCCATATATACCTAATTATAAGACTTCCATATAATGATACTTATTGCGAAGGAATGTTTACCTTTCATCTTATGATTTCGAAGATCATAAGATTTTTGAAAGCATCAAAATTATGAGATGGCTTAGTTACTTAAGAATACAATGTTTTCTCCGTTCACTGGGCCCGAATGAAACTGTTACAGTTTCAATGCATGTCCCATAGGGACGAATGCACATGGATAAATGAATATTATGTCGGGCCAACGCTTCGAACGATGATCTCATTACCGTGGAAAATGGTTTCATGGCTGCTTAGTGTATTGTATCAGTTTACGGCACTTGTTGGAAATTTTTCGAATTATTCTAGTTTATTAGTGAAAAAACAGCGTATCAGGGATACTTTAGTTCTATACTTTCTATTTGCATTGTGGTGGGATTTCCGTAATGTTAATGTTAGGAATAATATATCTCGGTGTCAAGTGTTTTGTGATGAAGTGAATAAATGATAAGATTCAAAGTTAATGCGAAATTAATTTTTCATTTAAAACCTTTCTACTTAATAAAATTGTTTACAAGAATATTTGCGATGTGCATGTACACTCATTTATTATGTTTTAGATTTTAGACTACGTCACTTTAGAATTAAACGTATTTTAAATATGTTTCAGTTTATAATTTTATGAATACATATTCGATAATAATTATAATATAATTATAATTACAAATCAAATGATTCAATTATCAATACATAAACTTATCCTAATGGAGGCTAATCCCATCATAAATTTATTGCATTTGTGGAATATGACCTTCCTTCGTTCTAAGAATTTTGAAATAACTTTATATTGAAATGATACTTATTATTTTAGCTTAAATTTTATATTCTCAAATTTTTATATTATAAAAATTCTATCTGCAGAATGTTTTCAATATAGTTCCGAGGAAAAAGGTATAATGTATATTAAGATAAAAATGATTGTAATAAAATAATTCACTGTGCTCGTGAATTATAGTAATTCAATTCTTCCTTTGTAGTATTAAATAGAATATCATCATTGTCGTTATTTTTAAAAATTTCTAAATTAAATTCTACAATTTCTATTATCTCTAAGAAATCTCTCAATTTATCATTCTATTCTCTAGATAAGTAGTTAAGATATACCACGCAGCATAAATAACTAAAAAAAATTTTTTTTATCTGTGTTATAAAGGTTATTGACAAAAAACACTGTTACAGTAGTGTGCACTACAATTAATGTCAAATAAGACCATTATTATTAAAAAGGCATGGCTAATTTATAATAGTGATCGAGTATATTGAAAATTTGATTTAAATTTAATCGTTATGTATAGAGATAAAAGAAGGTCAATGTTAGATTAATGTTTCATAAATCTTACATGTCTTTAATTTACCTTTCTCATGCGTAATGCAAAAAATTGTAATTAATTTTCTTGTAAACTCTTATAAATTAGTAGAGATTTAGAATATCAGAACTTTTCCGATTCAAACAAAAATAGAATAGTTTGCACAGATTCAATTCTCAAATCTCATAAATATTATTACGACGCGTTAAAATTAACAAAGAGACAAATTCTTTTTCAACTCATGCAATTAGCTAGCAACTTAAACTGACTGCATTTGCCACTACTGCGTATTTACACGCAGTATCCCGTAACAGCGGAAGAATGAAAAAGTAAAAAGAGCGAACAAATATAAAAATACAAGAAAATTCGAGTAGCACATACACGCACTGAGGATCTATTGGTCGCTGCTGCAACGTTCCGCATCTCTCAGTGGCCTTGCCAAAAAAATTCCCAACTATGCACACGGCAATGAAGCTTCTACCAACCAACACCGCTCGCCACTCCCTCAGATATCCCGAAAGAAAACGTAGCAAAAAGAAAAAACGTAGGATACTCAAAGCAAAAATAAAAGCAGCTGATGGAGAGCGCCACGTAAGGGACGGCTCAAACTCGGCCGTCATCCTCTTGGACAGTCTCCAAAAATCCAGCGCCGCGGAGACAAGGCGGTCCTGCATATCCGCGAGGCGAAAGGGCTGAGGAGTCTGATCGACTGCATCCGATGCGCGCGACAATGCACCTGACAATGGGCATCGGGCCAGCGGTGCTTCATTAAAACGTAGAGTGAATGCGGCGAGCGGCGAAGTGGCCGCGGGGAGGATCCAGAGGTCCCTTCGCGTCTGATTGAAATGTCGAAAAGTTGCTGTATACGCGAGCTTTTGGTAGGGTAGTTTTGCCTCGGTCAAATTGGAATTGTCATGCGGGAGGGCGGGTGGGGCCAGAAGGAGGACAACTTGTATGGGATTGAGTTGATTGTGAAAGCCAGCGACAGCGAGTCCGGTTCTTTTTTTTATTTTTTGTTCGTCCTCTTTTCGTTTTCGCTATGTCGATTGCGTTGGATCGTTGGATATATAGACGGAGCGAGGGTATTTTGTTTTTAGTCAGACTGACGACGCGCAAAACGCACGAGGGTTGTCGCGCAATCCCGGAGCTCCAGTAGCCGATGCGTATCGTTGCATATGTGCGCTGTGGATGAAGGATATATCTGCCGCAAGTACAATGATGTGCAAAAGTTAGTCGAGCCGCAATAAAAGAAGAGTAAACGCGCTTTGTTCTAGGTATCCGTGTACATTTGACATTGATATAGTCGAGTTTTGCAGTAGTGTGCCCTGAAAAAGCCTAATGGTAAAATGTTTGCCAAGTAATTTACGTGTTGTTTACGAAGAGTTTGTATCTGCAGGATATTTGCTGGTATGTGACATGCGTAAGCATTTTGAAGAAATTAATTTTTCAAAGATTTTCAGCGGAATAATTGGTTTTTTGCTCCTATTTTCTTATTCGATATTTCTTTTAGAAGATAATTATGATTAAGCGCAATACAAACGATAATTCGTACAATAATTAAAAAGTACCGTAAATTTTTTCGTAAATCCTCGTTGTATTAATAAGAAGACTGACTTTTCAATGGTCTAAAATGTACTTACATAACCAATGATATTCGCGCAAAATCAATTTCAAAACAAATTAAAGCTTTTCGCGTAATAAATGGTATAAGATATCGATCGTTGATTGCAGTACGTCATCCTTTCAAATGACATCCTAATTCACGATTATTATAAATTTATAATTTTGTGAAAAATTATCTAATCGTCGTACTTTGTAAAGACAATTCGGTGAAGTCAAAAACTGAAGCTTATCAACATTGCCACATTTCTCATCAACTGCAAACCAATAACAGCCACTTTCATCAAGATTCTATTAACTTGAACCAACGGAAACTCTAGCACACAAGCTTGAACAAAGTACACACATTCGTAGCCCGGCCCCTGAGAAAATTCTAAAGAACCATTTCCTCCTCCGCGAAAATACAAAAAAATCCCGAAGAAAGACGTCTCCGGGACAAGCACGCGGAAAAAGTGATTAGGAGCTCCCCCGTCCGTTCCCTCGTTAATCTCGATATCTCGTGTTTCCGCATTGACGTGTTCCCGCGACGTCGAGTGGCCCTCTAAAATCTCCCGAAAGGACGCGACAAAGCTTGTTCGCTCTCTTCCTCGATTAACAATATCGAGCCGGGCCAAGTGTTTCCTCCGCCTGCGCGCAATTCCATCTCTGTCCTCAATTTTAAGTTGTCCTCTCTCTCTCACTCTCTTGTGTGCGGGCCCAGTCAATGAACCGCCTTTCGTCGACCGACGACGATTCAATTTAGACCTTTAATTACTGTCGATGATACTTCGCGAACTCTATAGAGCCACACTTTTAATTGTTATAAAAGACTTTCTTTCGTGTTTCTAGCTATGCTCAGGAAATACCACGAATATTGTTAGTTTATAAATAATTCGAGAAAATTGTGTATAGATGTTTTTTCTGAAATTAATATACTTCATCGAATGAATGGTTAGGTAATAAAAGCGAATCTTTAAAGTGATACTTAGTCACTGTTCCTATATTGCGTATAAGCAGAAATGAAAGCTATTGCTATTCAAATAATCTGAAGAATAGTGATCTTAATTATGTGTATACTGATATAAAAAAAAATTAGAAGAAAAAATTTTTATTATTTGGATGTTATTAAATAATTGTTTACTGTAATGCAAATATCAAACAAATAACATTTTATCTCTAAAATGGAAATAGTTTATAAAATTTATATCAATGTTCAAATCAATTATTTCACTGCAATTATAAAGTCTAATTGTAACTCAAAAAAGAAATGAAGTACTGATATTCAAATCGGAAAGATTGTAATTGAAAGCAATTAATTGGATTAATTCTCCGTTTTCAGTAATTAAATATTCATGGTTTCCTATTCAAAGGAGTATCTTGTATATCGAACCACCTATTTCAAAAAAAGAAACAAAACCTCATTTTTAATTTCATGAAATATTTTTGTATATTTAAAATGACCATTATCATTGAAAACACTCGTCTAACAATGTGTACAGCCTCCCCCATTCTGACATAAAGCTCTTGCCATTTTTCGCTTTGAACTATCGGTTTCTGTAACAACCTTTTACGAGTTATTTTTTCAATTTAAAATCCCATCTCTTAATTTCCTGACGTGTCACTTTTACGTCTGGGGATTTTTATGAAAACTACGACGTGCTGTATAACTGATGACTAACTGTCTCTCTTCTTCTTACTATTAGTATTTTCTACTATATGTATACTCGCTATCAAAAAAAAAAAACGCCAGTCTTGATTGTATCTACGTGCAATCATGCGTTTTCGTGAAGGAAATTGCAAATGATATAGCTTGTTTTGCAATATCCAGTTTTAGTACCAAAAAGGCTCTGTAATAGCGAAAAAACAAATTATAATCTAATACCTAAAATATCTCATTAAAAACTTTTTCTGTTGCGTCTGCGTACTTTTTGTCAAATAATGTTATATTAAAAATTGAAAAATATTGATTTATTGACAGTATTTATTTTGGAAAAAATAGAATTTATTACTTCTGTTTTTGTTTCGCATTAGCTACCAAATAATTAATCAAATACATCAGTTTTGATGAGAATTTATTTTATTTTATAATAATTTAAATTTAGCTTCCTTGGAATCGTATTCTTCTTCCAGATCAATACTCTGGAAATTGTTTTCAAGTGACCATTAAGAGATTATATCATAGATTCTTTGAATCGAATAAAAAAATGTTTGAAATAAAATACTTGGATATCTTACACTTTCGAAAAATGAATCGCTACATATAAGTTTATTTTTATTTTATTGAATTTATCAGTTTTTCTACAAATTTATTTATTTGAAATCTTATCGTGTACTTAGAAATAACGTAGATTTTTGTGGAATATAAAAGATAAATTTAAGTCGTAGTTTAAAATAAAATATAGGTTATTTTTTTTATTAATTTACCTGGTTTATATGAATTTAAAAACTATTGAAAAGTTTTCTTGAAAATTTTTGCTTATAAACTTATAAATTATAATCCATTTTTAAAAGTTTGTATGAATCCTGAAACTAGCATTTTTCATTTACTTTGTTTAAATCATTAATCATTTATGAAAAAATACTCTTGGATCCAAAATAGACGTATTATTCATTTTATTAATCTGCATTTAGTGAAACATTAAACAGTAAACATACGATATGAATACGTTTATTTGTTAAAAATATGTGGTCTACGATAAAAAATTAATAGAAAATATGGACTTAGTAAATGTATGGTTTTGAAGTGCATTAGATGACGCATAAATGATTTAACTTTTAGCACAGTTTTCGTAATCGTAGTTAATTTAATTTTAATAAACATTGGATATTAATTACCTCTAAAAATATTTGAGTGGCTTGAGATATTTATTTAAAAACATTCATAAATTAATAGTTTAGCCACAAGAATTTTTGACTTAAAGAGTAATATTATATGAGACATAAGTTTTTAATTAAATAATTTATATAATGATCTACTTTTTATGCGATTACAATTATTGACTTTTAATACTGCTTAGATAAAAAATCAATACTTATTTACTTTCAAATAATTTACAATGTACATATTCATGCTCTGAAGTATCTATGCTAATATAAAATATAAACAACGTTTTAGTACTTGCAACCTTATTCAAATATACTTTTTATATTTCTAGAAATTTGAAGTTCTAACGTTTCACCTCAAGTTATTTAGAGCATAAATTTCGTTCTTTACTCGCAAATATTTTGAAACATGCGATACATCAAAGTACAGGTAAACGGTAAAAAATTAAAGGTAAAAAAATATCCTGACAAATCAGCGGAGGATGTAACATTCATATCATCAGACTGACCAGACACATCAATTTACTATACAGAAGGCACTTAGGAGCATATACAGATCTATAAGGAAAGGGTCAACGCGCGTTGCAACCTTGTAACGTGTTCTCGCGATTCGCGAGAACAGTCGTACATTAAGGCCATTGTGAGCGACGAGTTGTATTCCTCTGTCTCTCTTATTGAAATGGATGCTCGTGCACCTATGTGTGTGCTTTGATGCATCCACAATAGGGTCATCGGTTTATTCAGCAGCCCAACAAGGTATTACCGTCCAAACAACCATATACAGTTTGTACTCTTTGTCACCTCACGATACGTGACTGTAGGAGAATACATATTATAGCCAATACCAGGGATTACTTTACACATGCATCCGCTTACCCCCACTCTCTTCGATTTCAGTGCGATGATACGAACTTCTTTCGTCTGATATACAAGTGCTCCTGGTATTACAGGGTCAAGAGAAATCTACACAACTTTTCGGGGAAGTATGCACCAACTACATCTATTTTTTTAAACAAGTAGAAAAGAATCTCATTTTCACGCGAGAGATTTATTATAGTTATACCATAACCATCGATCTAACTTAAACTTCCCTTATAAAATGTATCTCTGTGCGATAGAATAAAATAGCTACTTTACTTATTATTTTGTGACTTCATTATAAATCGAATTTCTTAAAAAATAATTTTATATAAATTATTTTGTTTACTTAAGAGTGAATAGAAGCAAAAACCAAATAACTTGTAGTAGAACTAAATCAGATTATAGCTATTCTGTCGTATTCTAAAGCTTAAATGTCATTGATTGGTAATTGGAATATTCAGTGTTTGTTTTAACACCAACACATATTACTTACGATTTTCTTACTGAAATTATAATGTCTATCAAAATAGTTGAAAATATCTTGAAAGCGTTGGAAATGTTATAAATGTATGCAAGTTTATCCTTAATATTTTGCTTGAATATCACACGTATATTTTCAACGAATTTTTTGTGTATTTCATGTGTATTTTAAACTCCAGCAATGAATTTTCGACAACGCATGCTTAGCTCTATCACTATTTGTTTCGCCATACTTTACATGGGGACATTTGTTTGTCTGCGTGTTAAAATATACGAACATACACGTATAGCATAATTATACGTTTACACGGTCGGATTCGAACACATTTTTGAAACTCCGCTTCTGGTCCCTGTAGAGTAGATTATGCTGAAACGTCACTATGCTTGTCTCTTTAATTAGCGATGGCGGACCTATAGGTGTCAACCATTTTACCGTGAGGAGAATATCTACTTAAATTTCGTGCCCGATTTACATTCACCAAAGCAGCACCTCTTTGCGTTATTTCATCAATGCCAAATGCGCCCTCCTAAAACTAAAATGCTTTCACATTGAAACAGGTTAAAATTATTTATCTCTTATTCTTGAACGCTAGACAACGAGAACTTCTTGGTTAAAACTAAAAGTACCGTCAGTGGCATGTAAGAGGCCATTAAGGTTATTTCCTACAGCTTTTTCATTCGCTCCTTTACTCGAGAGGCGAGAAGTTTCATTTGTCCTTTTCTGTGCGCTTACTGCTCAATGCAAGTTTATCTTAACGCCGATAATACGCTTAAAGCGTTTCTAAATTATAAAAGTTTACAGAAAAAGCTTGTAAAGATCTTAAGTACGTAAGATGGACAGTATGAAATACATTGATCCGAGTATAATGTGTATTGGAATTAATAAACAAGTTTTAGTAATAAAATTCAAACAATTGTTTGCTTTTCATATACAATGCTTCCTAGATATTAATTTATAATTGTCAAATTTATAATATCAAAAATCAAATTAATTCAAAAACTCATTCAATTATTTCTATGGAATGATTATACAATAACATACACATTCTGAAAATTATTTCCCTTTATAATCATTATTTGTAAATTCTAAACCCTTGAATGAAATCAATATCTTAATGCCATAATTATAAAGATTATTTAAAAAAGTAAAACTATTTTTCCAATATATTTGGATTTTTTAATACGTGAACTTGATTAGTACGATAATAACGTGTAATGTAATTGCAAACAATAACCCCTAAACTCATAAATTCAAATTAAACTGCTGAAAAAGCTACAATTATTAGCTCTACAGGCCCACTAACAGGACCACTCAAGGAAGTGCTTGTAATACTATTAACCAACATCCAGACATAACTCACGTACCCAAGCCAACCCTCGAAAATACACACGGTCTAACGCACACATATTAGAGTGGCTTGCTATCGTCTAAGCATAGGATCCGTAGGTGTTTGCCAATCGCCTCGCATTAATTTCCCAATAAAATATCGGCAAACTCTCTCCCTTCCTCTTTTTCCACCTCGAGGGAAGCAGGCTTAGATATGGAACCGCTTACATTTGTGTATATATATATATATATATATATATATATATATATGAAACGACAATAGGAAGGGCGCATTGTCGACTGGTCATGCGAGATGCGATGTGCCGATCCCCTTTTATGCTCGTCGAGCGATTACGAGCTACTGAATGGTACGCACGTATATACGAGACAATTCATCTAGACATATAGAAACAGAAAGAGAGAGAGAAAGAGTGAATCTATACTATACTTATATATGACACATACTTGCAACGTCCGATGGGACGCACAAGCTTTAATCCCGCAAAAGCGCGGGGAAGCAGCATCGAAAAAATTTGATGGCATACGCAGCGAAGGCTCGTACTCTGGTGTTTCTAGAAAGAGATGAAAAATTGAAACAGTAAAAGAGATAGAGAGAGAGAGAGAGAGAGAGAGAGAATGTCACATAGTAGAAAGGTAGGTGTACGCAATCTGTGCACAATAGAGCCGAGTTCTGTCGAACAGTGCAGCTAGAATAATGCGGACAAAGCAGGGATCAGCAAAACAACGAGCGGTTTCACTCTACTTCACTGCGGATTACAGGCAGATGCTGGACTACATATCGGGCACACGTTACTGTGAACCAGAGACTCCGTGAACCGATTCCAGGTTACTCTTTTTTTTCATCCGTCTCTTCCTCTCTCGCGTTGCGCGTGTCACCGGAAATCAAGAGTTAGCAAAAGACAACGAGTGCTGCGAAATTGCGCTAACGTTTGCTGCATTACTGGCTCATTCTATTTGTGCATGTGTGACAAGCGATAACGACAGCAGCTTCTGAGATCTTGTCTTTTTCTTTTAGCTTTGCAAGTGCTTTGAACCTTTGGAAAGCGTTTACCAACTGGAGCGTCAATCGCTCATCCGCCTGAATCCTTTTACGTGCACACTGAAGCGTAGCACAAAATCCAAACCGCGCTACTACTAATTTTATAGTTCATTATACAATTAATTTCGATAGTTCTTGCACTGACTTTGAAATAAAGCCGTTGAAGCAATAACTTTGTTGCCAAATAGCAGCCGTCAGTGCAAACTGCACGAGCGCTATGAATTGGGATTCAAATTTAACCCCATAAGGTATATTTGTATATATCGCTATTGTCTGTAAGTTAGATTTTAATGTCAATTCAAGTGGATCGGGCACTGTACATTATCGGTGGAAACAGATTTTTGTTTTTAATGAAGCGGCATTTAACTGTCAAAACTTATTTTATTCAAACGAAAATACAAACATCATTTACATTCGGCAGCCAACTATACTTTTTAGGAATGTTAAATATGATATTTCTTAATTTTAGACTGACAAAAATCATACAAAATACAAATTATTCTTATTGAATTGTTCACTGCATACAATGTTTTAATCTGCAGCTATATATTATTACAATCTTCGCAAGTTTTGGAATTACTTTCGTAATTCATATAATACTTCAAGTACATCGAGCTAAATAATCTTATATATTTTGAATGTTGTGTCTCAAATTTCATTTTCATTTTGAAGAATTACATTTTTATGGCCATAAAATATCATCGATACAGAAAATGGACATAAATAATCTTTCAACTAGTCATCCAAAACCATAAACAAGTAAGCAATACATTACTCGATTCTTGCTAATAACATCGACCGCAATGAGCCAGCGGCTACAAAACTGACGTTCCTCTAACAAGGGAAGACACATTTCGGAATTCTCCTTTCTTTTTCTTACCCAGGGCATTTTATATTTGACAGTACAATAAAAGCAGGTTTTATTGTTCACGTTTCATCGATGCCTTTTTATCATCCCAAAAATACGCCCTCGACGTGCGTGTGGGTACGCGCTTAGAAACGGGAATGCGAAATCGCTAAGAGTAGAATCACCGCAAAATACAGAAAGACCGGCTAGAGAGCTGCAAACGCGTGTGCATAAACAAAATGAGCCGTAAAACCCCGAGACGCTAATCCGCGTAAAATGCCACCACCGCCGCTGTGCACGAAAGAGAATATTGTCAAAGTCCTCTTGTCAAAGCGCGCGCGATTCATGCGCTCATATTTTACGTCTTTATGCATGCGCGCGCCCGTGAAAATATTTCAGACTGGGCTTCTTCTCTTTTTCAAGAGATATTCTCCGACTTTGATGTCTTCTTGTCTTTTTTCGCTTTATTTGTCTATTATTTATCGTATCCAGGTGTTGTCTGACTCTTTCCTGATGACCGGTTATTGGAAGGGTAGAGTTTGACTCTGAGTTTAACTCTAAGGTAGAAAAGATTTTTTCACGGTATTTCACCGTAATTTTGGAATTGTATACTATTGGAAATTATATGCTAATGGAACACAACTTCCGTCACTTGACTTTTATTGTCGGTGAATTTCAAATTAATTTGAACGATATTCACAACAAATTTATACATATTTAAAATGATTCTTTTATAAATATTTATAATACCATTGATATAGCCTTATAAAATTAGTCTTACAATGTTGTTTTTATAGACATGTTAGCTTTTAAAAATAAGCAATTTTTTATTAAAATAAGATAAAAAAGTAAAAATTTTAGAGAAATGTATCCTAGCGTTGTAACACTTTTTTAACAATTGTAAAATAATTTTTAACAATAATCGTTAATATTTTAATTTACTTGCATAAGTCACATCGATTAAATAAATAATCATTGTTAAATCAATGAAACTTTATATTTAGCACTTAGGCTTGTGATTATTTTTTATAAATACAATAGCAATGTACCGAAGACTTAATTATTATAAGCTATTATTTTAACTATTGATTGTGCATGAATTCTCTTATCAAATTCATCAAGATCTTCTTTAAGCACGTTTCTCGATGTTTGGCAAATTATAGTCATCAGCACCTCAAAGTTTTCAAAATATTCTGACGTCCATAATGTAATGAACGGAAGTTTATGAGCTGTATCGAGGAAGACGGGAGCAGTGACAGATGCAAACGCTAATTGAGTTAGTAAGCTTAGTGCTTAAAACATGAAGCAACTTGGCTCTAATGATCATTATCATTTATAAACAGTGTATTTTAAATGACAGTAAGGATATCATCGCACATTCACACCTAAGTAACAGAAACACGTCATTCTTGTGCGCCCACTTGTATTTGCGCACCATGTAGATTTTAGTTATTGAATGTCTGTCAACTTGTTCATTTAATATCTTATCGTAACTTACTAGAAGCAATGAGCACAGCAGCATAGTATTTAATTTTTACCTATTAAAAAGTCTTTCTTTATTTAATTTAATATTAGTAAAATTTTCATCATCATATCGTATCATTGTCAAAAGAATGTCATACTATAATTACCATAATATTATAATACAAAAACAAAAATTTTTACATACATTGATTTTTACAATCAATTGCAATAGAGATTTTTGAATGGCCTATAATTACAAAAGATAACTATTATTTTACATATGTGTATATTATACGATGCACTACGTTGGATCAGTTACTTGTTATACAAAAATAAGTCAAGTAAATAGTAATTCAAATAGTATACTATATTTTGACATGATTTCTGAGATCTTTAATTTTTCATTAATTAACACGTATATTTAAAATAAATTTGTTTACCATTCTTAGAAATGCAGTTAAACAATGACTAATTAACAATCCTTTGAAAATTATGATTCTGGTTTTTCTTCTTTTGTTTAAATAATATTTATTATCTGTTAAATTCCTTTTTGATGACTACAATTAACTGTTAAAATAAAAATAGTGATTACTCGGCTTTCATTCAATATAAAAAGCGGTAATTTTTATATAAAACTTTATATGATGTTACTTAAATTTCAAACAAATTTCATTCTGTATTTAAATAGAAAATTCCATACTGAAACAATATCAAATAGGTTTTTCAGTAACACTGATTACATTTGACAATTATTTTGCATTATTCGATTATTTTATAATTATGTTACATAATAATTTTGTTGAATTAAGTTTTAATTCCCAAGGTATTTAAACACATCCATGAATTCGACATTTTTCTAATTCACTTCTTATAACAGGTGTGTAAGGAATATACTAAAAGCGTGCCATAAGCATAAACCAATATAAAAAATTAAAACTTCTCAGAATATATTACTTATACAGATAAAAAATTTTTCTTCCAGTACGTCCAAAAAACATGATAAATAAATAAATAAATAAATGAAAGACTTTGCATTAAAACTGTTTTGAGTACACACATAGCAGTAGAAAAGAGAATCTGGGTCGAAAGTTTGTCTTTTTGACACCTAGTGTCTATATGTATACCGTCAAAAATTATTGTTTCGACGCTAAGTCAAACATTGACAGAGTACAAGAAATAAAAAGAGAACCTGTCAACCTGAAAATTTTGGCTTATTAACGCTTCACTGTATTAAGGGAATGAATCGATTTTCAGAATATATCGGAAGATTTTTTTTTCGTTAGATAATGAAGTTTTGTTATAGTCGACAATAAAAAGGCTGTTTACACATTAAAAATTTTATTGTCTCATTTTTATTACAGTTGATGATGAGTTTTCTCAAAATTCTGTAAAATATTTATTTTAACGTATGATAAATCTCGTTATTATTTAATTCCACTAGTGAAGCACTACATGTAAAATGCATCTGGTTTTATATCCGTTATTAAATAGATATTTCTTTGATACAAAATTGATAAAAAAAACTTTTAGCATTAATTAGTGGCATCTTTATAAAAACCTTAATTAAAGAAATATATTAAAAATGTTTAAAATTTGTAATGAATCGTTTGTGAAAATAATAATAGTATTAATATTAACTAAACTAATACTACTATTATCATGCACGTGTATTTCAACGAACGTTTCAATGAACAAAGAGTATAATAATAATTATAATAATAGCAACAATTAAATTATTCTCATCTTAAAATTATTCATTCTCATAATTTAAACTATTTAAATTATATAAATATGTATGTACACATTCATTATTGAAATGAACTAAGATTCTATATAATACTGACCATTATTCTATATTTTATGGAATTTCGAGAATTTCGAGCATTACAAGAATGATCCGTTCCATTTTGAATGAATTTAGTATAAGCGTACATAAAGGGTTAATTAACCTTCTCTTATATATAATAATTATATACACAATATATATTTATTACAAGAATGAACATTAAGAAAAACATCATATATTGTGAAATTTATGATTAAATTCTTAGAAATAAGTTCATGAATCTTAAAAATATTTAATTTATATTTCAAGCTTAATTTAATAAACGAATTTTAAATAATTATTAAAAAAAGTCACTTTTTAACAATAGATTAAGTGGTAAATTATTTTTTCACTTAATTCACTTTTTTAAAATAAATATTATTTTGCTCTCGCATAATATTAATTTGTAATTTTTATATTCAATCTCATACTTTTAATTGCAGAAAATATTGTTATTTGTATAGAATATATAATTGTGCTATTAGAAAAAGTTAACATCGTGCTTCTTTAAAGTTAATAATAGATATGTTTTATTTAGCGATTGTAAGTTTACTTTTCAAGAAAAACATAAAGAAATCAACTACGCGTAGACTTAAAAAGCATGCAAAATGAGCAAGTGTAAAAAAATAATTTTTAAGTAAAATAAATTTTAGAATCAGACTTATAAAAATCTATGACAAATAACTTGCTTTTGCGAATAAAGTAAATGTCAGTAGCGAGTAGGAATGATTTTCAAAGTGAGCAATTATAGATGTTACAGAACAATTCGAAGCGCGCGAAGCTTTTCATTATCAAATTTTCACGCCACTGGTATATATTAAACTAAAGTTACGTGGTTGCGATACTTGTGGCAAGCTTTAAACAAGCCGGATCATTCAATTTGCACTCCTACCTCAAAGGGCTTCAGTTCGTTTCTTCTCTTTGCGCTCCCATATTATTTATAGTCATTATAGGCGAGCTTTCTTTCGTTGACGATTCCGGTAATTAGTTTCTCATTGAATAGACTGGTTGATCGGCGTTTTGCCGAACACGTACGCCCACTTTCATACGCGGTAGAATTCAATTGCCGTCGCTGTTGGATTTTGAAACACGCGACACTTTGTAGCCTCTCACGGAAACCGAAGCCTTTTGTGCGCCCTATGAGTTCCCATTTCGCCTTAGAGCAATCAACGCTTATTATGCGCTTGCGTGAAAATTATTGATAGACTCCAGACGTGATCGTATTTATATTATGAAATATTGAAATTTCAACGATCGAATGTCTAAACAAAGGAATAAATTCACAGCTTTTCGTTATATTTGTGAAAGACATTATTAAGTCTGTGAATTTTCAGAGAAACGTATCTTTGACTTTTATTATTTTTATGGCATTTCTATAATTCATCGTTCTTTTTCAAGCTGTTCATTGCAAATAATCCGAATGGCAATTCTAAAGTTGAAAATAATTAGTCGCATATCAAGAGCTAAGAACAAAGTCAATAAATTTGCAAACTAAATTAAAAATTTAATGTTCAACTTCAAATAAACATTACTTTTTAAAATAAAGCAATTTATATATTGCTTCTATTAACTTTTACTATGAATTCAAAATTTCATAAATATGGTTGAAAATATACTTTCCAAGTTCAAAATTTTAATATAATTTATGTAAAGTTCGTATAGAATTAATTAACAGAAAATAACTGAACTATCTGCAACGAATTTAATGTTACTTTGATAACTACTCAACTGAATAATAATTTTTCAATTATTTATGAGTTAGTATATAATAATGGATAATAGTATCAAAGACTTCGTGTACTTTTATTTCACATGTACTAAAATGTAATAAACATGTCATTTATAATAATTTTTCATTTGCATGCAATACATTTTATTTAAATTAGACCATCAAGTCATAAAAGTTTCTTAAACATATGACAATTTTATATAATCAATTAATACTATTTATTATTTAATTAATATTTTACACACACATAAGTTTTAAAAGAATTAATAATTCTTGTTTAATTAACAATTTTTTGCTTAAATGACTTGTGATTCTGCCTGAAATAACATAAAATAGGTACATTAAGATCTGTAATAAAGATCTGCATAAAATAGGTACTTTAAGAAAATTATGAAAAGAATCCGAAAATTAAATAACGAAGCAAATAAAATATGAAATAAACTTGTAGCGCTTAACTAAAATTGATTATAAGCACAAATAAAAGTACTGTATATCAAGCCTCTGCATAGGTATACAATATAGATTTATTCACGTCCTATGGGCTTCGTGGTGAATTACATCAACCATCAAATTAAAACTATCATTCAAAATAACATTCTCCGTACTTGAACGTAATCACTCACGCTTCCTTTGATGGATTCCGAAAAACACAAATAATTTGCTTTTTTTAAAATATTTTCGTTTCCTAAAATTTTATTTTACATACTACAGAAAAAATATGTATCATACGTTTTATGAATGTATAATTTTGTAAAAAACATTTAATTTTCAGTATGTACTATACATAAATTCTTTTATTTGAAATAAATTGTGAAATTTGATTAGTGCTAAAATATTTTAAATATTCTAACATGCTATTATCTTTTTGGTTTAGTTTTGTGCAAACGGTAATATGTAAGATATGTTTTTCAAAACAAAGGATATTTCTTCCATAACATTTTCTTAATAAATTGTTTAATCAATTTAAAAATTATAAGTACTAATATCGCTCTTCTAAAATGGTTAAGGCTGCACTAAAAGGTAAATGGCGTAAATTAATGTTGAATATATCGAAAACAATTTAATTCAATTATTTTTTGCTAGCAATTAACAGAATGTACGTAAAAATATGATTTTTACCCCATTTTACTCCAGGCAAACTTTTCATTAAAAAATTTTTTTCAATATATATAACAAAGTATAAATATAATTAGGGCCAGTCGCAAAATCGAGTTACTTAATTTTAATTAAAAGAAAAGAAGGATAACATTTCTCATCTGTTATCTGAAACAATATTTTTATCGTGACTTCATACCGGTAATATATTTCATTTTCCAAATAATGAATAAATTACGATGTGACGGAATAAATTCAATAGTATCTTAAGTTTTTAAATTTTATATAAAAAGAGCTTTTAGTGCTGAAAATATAAACAGAATACCAAGACAGGTGAATAAATATAAAATTGAATAGATTATTTAAAGGCAATTAATAATTTTGAAAATTCAAGGTGATGAAACAAATAAGATAGTTACATTCTTTTCGTTTTATATAAATAAATTAAATAAATTTATGATTACTTTTAACAATACATTCATCCTGTATATACTTATACAGTAGTTTTTCTAATTGACGACTCAGTTCAAAAATTCTCTTTGAGTTTTCAAATGTTCCTGATTGCTTTGCTTCATTTCGATTTTTTACTACCATTCTTAAATAAATCAAACTCTTGAAACTTTCAGTTCGACAGTCAGACTTATTGAATTTCTTTTTTAGCCTCACAATGCAGGCTGAAGCCATTAAACCCTTTGACAGTGAGCGAAGCTACAATTAAGCATGGTAATGGAAAAGGCTTGTTTTTCACGCGCTACTATTCCCAATGAATTTTCAAGCGTGACGATTATTGTGATTTTGTAATTTACAATCAAAAGTTTGGTATTCAATTCTATTTCAATAATGCGAAGGCGTATTTTTAAATTCTGTAGCAAAAAAATATTTTAGTCAAGATATTAAAGTGGTTAGATTTACATTGAAAACTAAAATTAACTTAAATTAAATTACTTCATTAAATTGATTGATTGTATTAACAAAAAGTTTCTGAAATGCATATTAATGTAATTTACAAAAATGAAACGTTTAAAGTAATTTACATATTTTTTTTCTACGACTAAATTAAATACAATTTCATATTTGTTTTATTATTTATTATGCAATTAAAATTATTATAAACTATAGGTTATATATATGTTTTTATGGACAAAATAAATTATTACATATATCTAGTATTTTATAATTTGCTTTTAAAAAATAAAAAAAATTATTTTAGATTAATTATTAACTAATTATCATCTTTGAATATATTTTATTTTTTTGTTAAAGTGACGATAACTTGATTGAGTTTTTGTTACTTAGCGTATTTTTATAACTACTTTGTGTAAAATGTAACTAGTACGTCGAAAATAATGTTATAAAGATCAACCCTTTATATTTTATATTTTGATTTTTAATTTATTTGATTCTGATAGTATATCTGTGATGATTTCTCAAAACTATGATTGAATCAATCATTAATAAATTGAAAATTAGATTGAAGATTCTATCCTAAATAAAACTTTTTGCTATAAAAAAACACAAGTGTATATTAAGATAAAAATAGCAAAGTTGTGTAAAGTCTTTGTAGAACTAAGTGTAAAAAAACATTTTTCTCGTATTAATTTTAATTAATTATTTAAAAATACGTTTAACTTATTTATTATAAAACAAATAATTTTCTGTCATTAAAATCAACAACTGTAATTTAATGCTAGCATATATTAATTAATCTGCTAATAAATAAGTTCCTTCAAAATGACTTATGATCAAGTCAAATAAATCTGCGGATCTTCGTTCCGAAATAGAAACATATCTATCATTCACCTGCTGCATTGCCTATAAATTTATATAAAAGAAAAACTTTCCCATTAAGCAAAGGCTTACAAAAAAAACTTCTGTTGTCTTTATGATCTTTCAACAGGTAATAATACAAGAAGCAAAATTTCAACAATCAATACAATAGTAAAAAATACTATGTATCTTAAATGAGAGTTAGTTTAAAAAAGGAAAAAATAATCGGCATAACATAGCCAGGCATTAGTCGTTTCGGGCCCGAACCTTTGTAATGGACGTCGTTTTCACACGAGGCGTAACAAAAAACCCCGGAATTTCGTAACCTCAAATTTTCTTCGGGGCGCGACGCGAGACATTCGAAGCCGACCATCAAAGACATCAACGTCAGGTCCTCGTCAAACGTCGACGCACACGCACCCCTTTTTGCATTCATACTCCCGTAGAGCAAGTAAAAGCAAGAGAAAAAATTCTGTCGCCCCGACGATACGCGCATTTACGACGTCGAACTTGAGGTGACCACCCTTTTCGTTTTTTATAGGTGCGGCAATAGTAACACTTTCTGCGACGCCCTTCGTGGATTGTTTTGCTTTTTGTATGCGTTTTGCGCTCCCTATTTTACTTTCTGCAGTTGCTCGTGCGTGTCAGGAACTGTTGAAAATCGTTTTAAGTTTTGAGATGTGGCATAATATTAAGAGCTGACTCGTGCTATAACATTTACGTAATAATATTTTTTGTAATAAAATAAAGCGTGAATAACAATTTTGACAAATTTATAGCATAATAATAAGTTCAATTATTTAAGATATGTTGATAATTTATATCTCCACTTTCCTATTATTTTGGATTTTTCTTTTAAAATTAACATTTTCTTTATCGTCTTTTCAAATAATATTTATATTTTAAGAATATTGTTTCACAAGCAAGTAAATAAATACTAATACATTTATGAAATTCAATATAATAAGTTTTCTTACAGATGAACCATATGTTTCTTGTGGATATAAACAAATTTTCGGTGATTAAGTATGAACTTTTTAATTAACGAATAGTGTTTACAATGTAAAAAGGATACACGTGTTGCCATGAAAATTTTATTCTTCCAACAACATTATTCTATTCTGAATTTATACTGTTCGAAGATGTTTCTTATTATTGAATAAAATATGCTTCAGCATATCTAATAATACTGAAAGTTATAATTAATAGACAATTTATTTTGTATAATTTTTAAATTTTTGATTATTCTATATTTTATTATTCGAATTTACATAACTTTACTAATGTCGTATCTGATATTATTAACAACTTAAGAAAATTTTGTAAAACTACTCTGTCTACTCTTTATTAAAAATAACGATTTATATTTATCAATATCATTGATACTAATATTTCTGATAAGAGATTAGCAAGTAGTTTTAGGAAATCGGGTAATTTTAAATGAAAAATATATAAAAGTACATCTTTAAACTGTATCATAACGTAAAAGTAATTTTAACAGAAAATAATAATCAATGTCGTATAAAAAGTATTGTCAACGACGAAATTTAATAGTGGCATATAACAGTCATAGTATTTTTATGAAATACCTCAAATTCGTTCTTTTGATAATAAAAATGCTGAATTCAATTGTAATCTATACATGTCAGACGTGTAAAAGTTTTATAGATTTACATAAATTTATTAAATACGATGGAATATCGTAACGAGTCTCGTAAAACTAGACGTGCTTTATGCAGACTTTTATATTAACTTCCTCTTGAAAGATCCTTTGAATTTGATCATTCTAAGCTGTGTTTAGGCTCTTTTTATCTATAATTTTAAACTAATCTTATTTTAAAATTTAATTTTTATTTGAATTATACAATAATTATACAATAATGAAACAAAGTATAAGCTCGCGAAAACCCACCTAATGCTCACTCTTACCCCTACTTTAATTAGTGATATTGTTATTAATACGAAAATCCTCAAATCATTCCTAATACCACCCTTGCATTAAAGTGGCAAATTCATAAATTCATAATAAGAATTTAGATTCTTTTACTATAAACACTTGGGAATGTACAATTTCCCTAACCACCCAAACTCGAAAGTCATTCGCTTATGAAAACATCAATTTTTCCCGCACACTTCAATTATTAAAGTTCTCACTGTGCAATCCAGATTTAAACTTCATCCACGCGCGGACAATGTAGTACAACCCCACGCAGCTCGTAACCTTTTTTTTCTCAAAACCTAGGTTATCCTCGTCTACGCCCTTTCCCTAGTCCCTCTTCTCTCACACATATATTTACCGGATCTCGCGGCCACCCTACGCCCAAGCACCCATCCATCCATCTATCCATCCATAACTTTCCCGTAACTACCCTCTGTTTAAAGGGCAATTGTAAGCGCTGTGTGCAACACCTTTTCAGCGTCATTTCTCTTTGGGCGCGCGAGAAGCCCTGCTGGGCTCTGTTGGCCGTTTCTGCGCGAGGTCGGACCGCGTTATTTTTCTCCTCGCAGTTCCTGCGCCATTGACGCTTCTGCTACCCTCTCGACTTTCTCTATCTCCCTCGCTCGGGGCTCTTATGCTAGCGTACTTCGAGTATGTCGGGAGATTATTGCGGTTCTCTTCGTCTCCGTCTAGCTCTCGGGGAATTTTCATCGGTATGCCTGGCTTTCGAACGAGGGAGAGAGAAAGAAAACGTTACAGCGACGATCATTAAATTAGGCAAGTTGAAAGGGTTAGTTTTATCGAGCGGATAAAATGAGTTATTGTGTCAACTTTGGCACGGGATAAATGAAATTCCGACTTTTTTTATCCTCACTTTACACCTTTTTTTTCACATCCCGTATTTGATGAATAGTTCAGAAACCTATCTTTTACGCTAATAGTTCATTGATTTATGGATGTTTATCTGTTAAGATTTTATAAGATTAATGTCTAAACGTACGCGTTTATTATATTTCATTGGCTTTCCTTAAAATATTTTTTCGCTAAATTTAATGTACATTTTCAACATATTTTTCGTTAAATATCGCAATGACTGAAAAACATCTATTACATTGCCATTAAATTGATCAATTTGGTTATCACTCTTATTATATTATTAGTCAAACGTAGTAATACAAGGAATATCATAACTTCACATATTTACAAGCTTGAAATTGAAGTATTACAGATTACAATTTTATATTCTCAACGATAAAGAGGATTGGGTGGAAGATGTAGTTGAGTAACGTAATAATTTTACATTATATTTCGTTGTATGAATAGATAATAACAATTTATTGATAACAAATATCATTTACAGGAAAAATTATGAGCTAAGAATGATCGACAGATCGTTGATCTCTTACTTACGGACTAATCTTATTCAAGAGCAATCAGGACGACAATGAATATTATATTTATATATACTGTACAATTGTGAGTATTTCTCTCTTTTTCACTCGACGAATTATTATATTGGTTTCAAATAAATAAACCAAACTCATCTGTAGATTCCACGAAGATAATATACACGTGTAGGCGTATAAATTAGCAAAATCGACTTTAAAAATTTTCTAGCTCCTTAATTCTTCAATTATATTAAGTTACATAATGACATATTGAGGTATGAAGGTTAATAGCTTCATCGTTGACACAAAAATTTCTACATTGTGAGAAACGAACTAAATATAACATGGTTTTGCGAAAATCCCACAATGTCAAACGTATTAATGCAGTTCTATGTATCTATATAAATCGTTGCAAAATAAACTTTAAGTTACGTAACTTGACAAATACTGATGTAAACGATGTACTTATCAACCTTACGTAAGATTATATTTGACCATGTAATTCTTGGTTTCTCTTTCTCGCATTTGACATGTCAAAACTTTATACTCAAATTCGTATTCAGTAGCTACACTATACACGCAATACTTTTTACAATGCTTATTTTCCCTATCTGTGCCTATTTCATATTTCTCTCTCCTTATTTATAGTCCTTAATTTCTTTTTGTTCACTTACATGTCAACGAAATCACAGTTAGCGGGAAGCCACTTTCAGGGCTAACGATATACTTGAGTGTAAAATCGACGAAGCACGGACAATAATATAATAAACGTCGCGTTTTACATACGTGAATTTATACAATTTTTTAGGATAAGAAAAAATAAATCTATAACAGAAATGTGTTTACTGATGGTTGATATTATTTGTGTTTTATTAAGTTAATTTATATTTCAGACAGTGCAAGCTTCGTTTAGCCGCTTTTTCACCAAATATTGCTCATGATATGTTATTTACACAAAAAATGTGACATGCGCGTAAATGCATTTCTATTAGAGTATATAAAAAGATTATTTGAATTTAAAATAAAACTACCAACGAATCCACGACTGCAAGATCTAATTTTACTCGACTGCATCCATCCTCAAAAAAAACACGAATTGTATACAAATCCATAAATAATATAATTCTCTATACAATCACATAATTCATACACAATGTTTTTCCAGTATTAGACGCTGAGGATGCCGTCCAATCTTCCTGCTACTATAGCGGCTTATAATAATAATAATGAAACTACCACGAACCATCAAGATGGAAACACGCGTTTACATAAGCATTAGTGTCCCATTCCCTAGCGCCGTTAACTAAAGAGAAGGTAAAAAATTATAAAAATATACTTTCATTCGCTCGAGGCGCCTTCTAAAATATGACGGGCACGGGTCGCCTCAGCTGATCCAGGTCGAGGCTTGGCGCAGAAGGGGACGTAGAGGAGCCGTGACTCGAGGATATTGGCGTCGATCCGGGACTGCTGCTAGGACTGCTACTGTGGGCTATCTGAGCTCCAGCCAACTGTGCGCTCGGAAACACGAGACCGGACGAGGCCATAGGGTGGTGTGCAGCCCCAGGGAAAAGCGATCCCAAATGGGAGGCCGTGGTCGCTGCCCCGTAGGGCGTAACCTTGCCCTGTTGAGCCGCTGGGTTGTAGAGGCTTGAATAGAAGCTGCTCACAACCGCGGCAGCGGAGGCCGCGTTGTTGTTGGCCACGTCCGCGGCCGTCGTCGAGGTCTGTTGCGTCTGAGCGCTGGATACCAATTTGCCGAGGTGGACCGCGTCGAAGGCTGAACCAAAGTAGCCAGGCAGGGGCGCATAGTCCAAAGGGTGTGGGTGATGCGGATGATGCGATACCGATCCGGCTGGCGAAGCGAAGTAGGGTAGTGAGAAGCTTGGAAAACTAGCGGCCCCGAGAGACTGACCGGGTTTACCATTGGACACCACCGACACCGGCACCTTTGGCTTTCTGCGTGGCCGATACTTGTAATCTGGATGCTCCTTCATGTGCATCGCTCTAAGCCTCTTGGCCTCGTCGATAAACGGCTGCTTCTCGAGCTCAGTGAGCTGCTTCCATTCGGCGCCAAGTCGCTTCGAGATCTCCGAGTTGTGCATCTTCGGATTATCGACGGCAATTTTCTTACGCTGAATGCGCGACCAGACCATAAAAGCGTTCATCGGTCGTTTGATGTGCTGCTCCTGGGGTATCACCAAGGACTGTTGTTGCTGCTGCTGCTGCTGCTGCTGCTGGTGGTGGTGATGATGATGTTGCTGTTGCTGGTGGTGATGATGATGATGGTGATGGTGACCACTAACGGAGTTCTGATCCTGAGCGGCAGCTGCAGCCGCGGCCATGTCTATACGGTGAAGGTCCATGCTGGAAAAGAGGCCGAGGGCCGGATGCTGCTGATGCGAGCTCATCATCATGAGGCCGTCGGCTCCGCTCACCGTTTACTCATTCACTGACTCCCGCAGAAGCTCCGCGCTGTGTAGCGTGCACAACCTTTTATCGTTTCGCTGGTTGTTTTCTCGAGTTGGGCTTGCTTGCTCTCATCGACAGCTGCTCGTTCAGCGCGTGTGGGAAACTGAACTGAACGAGAGACACGAGAGAAAAACAGAGAGCGAGAGAAAGAGAAAAGATACGGTGCACAAGGAAGAAGACACCGGTGCCGACTGAATCGAAAAACGACTGGCTTGACTACGCAAGGGCCGAGCGTCGCTCTCACTGTAGCGGCAACGATGGACGTTGGTGGGAGCAAAATGGGCGGGATCTACAGGAGGGCAAACCCGCCCTCATTACGGAGTGGCGGTGTCTGGATTGGCTGCGGGAAAACTCTGAGACTCGGCGAGAGAAAAGGACTCGCCAAGATGGGGAGGGGAGAAAAGCTTAGGCGTTCGCCTGAAGTGCGCGCGCGCAGATCGAGGGAGACTCACCCTTCCGTCTCGAAACTCTCTTGGCGTGACTGCAAGAGGAATAGTGTAAAAGTGGGAGAGAGACCCCCCGCAATTATTATTATCGATTGCCGCAGATGAGTGTGTTTACACAACAGAAAATAGCTTGTTTAGGAAACTGCTTTTCTACTATATACTTTATAATACCTGATATTCTCTCTCTCTCTCTCTCTCTCTCGCTGTCTTTTGTCTTACCCTCTCTTTCATGAATGCGTACATATGACAGGCGTTGTAGCTACTTCTTTGCGTATCCGTTTGTCCATTTTAGCTTTACAGTTACATGGAAGGATGTCCGTTAAAAACATAATGGTGAAGGATGCACAAGAATGCTTTGGTATAGTTAGAGCAATTCATGCCGAGGATTTTCGATATAAGCTGAGAATTATACTTTGGCATGGTATCACTGCAATGCCTTGAAAACTCTTATCTGATCTTTATTAGTCGTTTATACGTGTCGACGAATTTCTTAATGCGTGAGAATTCAGGAAATGTTTATGTAGATACAGGTATTGAACCTTTGCATAAGAAGATACACACACACATGTTAACATTAATAATATATCACTGTATGAAATATCATAAATATATTTACAATTGCTTCTCTTTAATTAAGCAATTGATTGCTTAATTAAAAATAAATTTTAGAGTTATGACTAAAAGAAATAGTTCCGCGTAACAAAAATTTAAATGAAATATTATGATTTGACTATAAGTGTAGGATTGATTTTTATTATGATAATTTACTCCTTAAATAAATTAAAATGTAATTACTATAATTATACCAAAAATTCTCTTCGTTTTAATAAGAAGTTACTTAGAAGTAATCATCGATTTTTTTTATTTTTAACAAACCTTGTATCATATTTTACTCGAAAAATTGTACATATTTTATTTGACAAATTTATATATTCATTAATATATACGTGTATATTTTAAAATTAAAAATGAACACATTGTTTAATACTACAAAATACTCTTTACAAAAAAATATTTTTTTAAACATTAAGAAAATTGAGTATTTTAGAAATTATCCATTATTTTATTACTTCTTAAGTAATTAATAAATAATATTTTCTGGAAATATATTATAATTGTATAAAAATTAATAATCATGTAAATTTTCAAACATATATGTTTTGCAAAATTTTTACCTGATTTATAAAAACTTTTTTTCATATTCCACTTCATATAAAAAAAATGATAATTAAAAAATGTATTTATTATACAGTACACATACCTTTTAATTTTGTCGAATTCGATGAAACTTTAAAATTACTGAAAACAAATTCTTGATTACAATTGCTTTAATTCAGATATTTTATGTATTGTTTTAAATTTGAGTTGTGTGATTATTAATATATGCTTTTTAACAGAAATTTTTTAAAAATTTACTTAATTTAATAAATTAACTAAATATCATATTAAACATTATACGTTTATATTTACCATAAACATTGTCTTAAAAAAGGTACTTCAAAAATAATAATTCTATGTGCTTGATTTTTTATTTTAAAAGTGCATAAAATCTACTTTTTAATAATATTTAATAGAATTAAAATTAAATTAGTAACCTGAAAAGATTAAAATCTTCTTCAATTAAAAAATGTTATTGTATACGTGACGCAGCACTCAAATTTAATACAAGTATATGAATAATATATTATTATATATAATAATATATATAATATTAACGTGATAATTTGTGGGCTCTAAACTTTATTTAGGCTTGAAAATCTACGATCTTTCGAGAAATTATCATTACTAATTTTGATAATTATTATTATCAAATTTTATAATAATAATGTAAAAAAATGATTTTATTATTATAATTAATCTTTTTCTATTAAGCATTTATATTTTATCTAATTAGTAGTCATGAATATAAATTATGATTTAAAAGGCAATATTTACTATAATTTATGAACGGTTCATTTATTTTACATTATTTTACAATGTATACGATTATTAATACTATAATCTTTGATTTAATAAATTTAAATCTTTTTTATAATATTAACATTTTTGTTTTCATTCTTTAATGTTAGCTTTAATATAAGAAGGCCTTTTAAGTATAAAATTATTAAAATATAACGTATTTACTTTGCAATAATTTCTTGTCTACATATATTTATTGAGAATAAGTATTTTGTTTTCATTAGAATTTATAAATTTTTAAACGTTAATATTTTTAAATAACTTTCAATATCAGTAATATTACTTGATAAACATGTACATTCTATTAATTTAAGGCATATTTCATTGAAATAGCAAGTGCATCATCTTACAAATTAATATATATATTGTTCTTCAGATTATAATTCTTGTTACAGAATTTATTATAAATTTAAACGACTTTTTATACACATCTAATGTAATGAATAATTAGATATTTTTTTATATTTTATAGGTAAATATTTTATCTTATTCATTTAAGAAGAAACTTGTTAATTTATACATAGTTTCTATTATAAATTCAAATATCAAATACAAATATTTGATATAATAAAAATAGTTACATATAAATGTATCTTTTGTATAGAATATCAAAAAATATATAATTAAATATCTTTTTATTGTTATATTAGTAATTTAACATGTATTTGCTCATTTTATTGTGTATATATGTTTATTAAAATAAAAGACTAAGCGTCTAAAGCATTAAAAAAAAATATTTGATCATCATATTTTAATTAAATAAAATGTATGTAATAAAATTTTTTAAAAAATATCTAATGTGAGATTGAAATTTTTTTTAATTTGTATTTATGATGCACATTTAGTTCGTGTTTTAATAAAAATATATAATGGAGACACAAATGTAAAATATCAAAAATGTTTTGAAAAAATAATTTATTCATCTATACAAACTTATTGACATAATTTGTAAATAATAAATTCAATATATGCGTAAACATTTATAATTCAATATTTAATAATAAATATTAAGAAAGTGTATGGTAGTTATGGTTGTGCAATAAAATTCTTTTCATTTCAAAATGGCGTTTGTTAATTTGAAAAAATAATATTATTATAATAAATTTTAGATTTACAATAAATATTTCATACATAAAAGATAATAGAGTTTATTTTTTTATGAATTTAGGTATGTAAATAATTTTAAATATAGTATAAAAATACTTTTTAAATATGTATGACAAATATGTCAAAAATGTTTGACATTTTTAAAAATTTTAAAATTTTATATATCTACTTTTATAACACGGTTTGAAAAAATACTTTTTGGATTAAAAATTTGTCCGTTATTAATTCAATCCATTGATAAACGGTAAAATGTACTTTTTTACATGAAACAAAATTTATATAAAAATACTATAATTACTTTGTTATATGCACACGATATTACAGAGTCAATTTGCATACATCTAATTCTAATCGATAGCCCCGTTGACAATTTAAAACCTAATTTAACCGAAATAAACTTTTTTGAATTACAAGTTTATCGATACTTAAATTTTTGTTTTATGTTAAGCTTATAAATAATATTTGAATTGCACTTCAAGTTTAATATTTATCGTAAAATAAATGATTATTAAAATACACTTCGTTATATAGATTATGCTTCGGTACACTGAATTGTATTTTGACGCGCGCGTGTGTACTTATACATTATTCTTAGTCTTTATTTTACTTACAGACCATTAAATACAGAATACAGAATACAGAATATATACTGTAAAATGAGTAAATAACTTCTTTTATCATTCTTCCGTAATGAATAAAATAAAGTATAATTTTTTATCTACGTGAATATATAAAGATATTAACGCTTCGTTTATCATATTTGTTAAAATGTACAAATACCTCTTTATTCATATAATATTTATTCACCTGTATATAATTGTACATACGTAATTTTCAATAATGAATCCATCATCCAAGCACTGTTATTGCAATATGACATGATATTTGAATAAATCATCATTTGGGCCGTCGAAAAAGCATTGAATTTAGCGCAGAATAGAAATGAACTTTCACATTGCAGCGAGTCCCTGTGAGTTCTTATTTACGCATAATTCCGAATGAAAGATTGTTAAAAGAAAGAAAAAAATTAGCGAAATATGCTTCACGAGGAAAATGGTTGATAAACCAAGCGCCTGCGAATTGCCAAAAATAACCGATATTAAAGTCTCTTTCGCAAGCCTTCGGGGTTCCCATTTCCCAACATGTCGCGTGCACCCGTACGTACCTATACTATACGTTCAAACAGTGACGAGACAATGCCGGGCGAAAATCCGCACTTTCCATTGGGAAATCTAGCGAGACAATAGGCAAACAGAGCAGAAGAGTCGAGCGACAAAGAAAAATAACAGAAAAAAGAGCGAAGGAGTACGACGGCGTGGCTTCGGCCACTTGTATCCGGTCGCATGAAAGACTTGTAACGGCGAGTGCATAACGGAGCCTTTATTCCCTCCCTTTTCTACGATTCTGATTGTTAGCGAAAGATCTCGAGGGATTTAACCCTATGTATGCAATGCAGCGTGGACGATCTGTTTGTATATTATTTCTCCCCCGGCGACCTTTCGTTTTCTTTCTCACTATATGCATTTGGTAAGTCCTGTAAGACCTGCGATTCCTTATTATTAAATTGAATTGTCACGAAGTGACATTCGTTATCTCCTTAGAATTGTATGAGGATGGTAAGCACGAAGTAAAATGAAAGAAGTCTCTAACAGTCATACGATTTATATTTTATTACTTATTTAAGGAAAGTATTAGCTTATATTGATGTGCAAGCCATCTTTTATCAAATGAACTATGATCGTTTTTTCCACAGACAATTGTATATTTTTTTTCAAATTCTTCAAATAGTGAACATTGATTTATAAAATGTTAACAAATTCAAGTTATTTATGTTCTATTCCTATACTCATAGATCATTTAGATTTAACTTGGATTGAAATAATATTTGAAATAATTTTTGAAAAAATATAGAAATATTTTGAGGAAAATTATTTAATTTGTTTTTTTAAATTTTTAACATAATTCTATGAAAAATATATATATATTAAAAACTTCTCACGTTTAACCAAAAAGTAGTACTTCAATCTTCTTCATTAATAATTACAAATGATTTATTTTTTAGATGGATTATTATACAAAATTTCGAGTAGATAATACAATTTTATGAAAAATATTTATCTTTCAATTTAAAATAAATCTCATAACACATAGATATCCGCTTAACCTTAAATCATTTTATAATTTAATATAAAGGTTAACATGAAGACAAATATTGATATTTCTATGAAAGTAAAAATACAAAATAGAAAAAGTAAAAAAGAAAAATTCTTGTCTGATAACGGGAAAGCTACTTACATAGATTCACTACTACATAATGTTACAATATAATGATAATAATATTCTATAAAGAAACGTAAAGATATTCAAATTTTTTGTAATTAACATTATTTCTGAATTCAAACAAATTGAAATATTAATAATTTAGTTCATAAATTTAATTTGTATGGAAATCTAATTTATTATCTTAATACTCCGGAGGTAATTAGCATATTTTAATGCGAATATCTGCAAAGAATTATAGTATATAAAAATGATTCCGAGAGAAATGTAAAATACTGTTTTGATTTATATTTAATATATAATTGAAACGCCTAATACAATAAAACACAGCACAATAAATTAAGATAAAAGCACACATAAAAAATTATACTGTTTAGTCGATGTAACAGTCAGATTTTTCGCGCACGATATCAAATACGTTTAAAATTGCGATAATCTATTGAATTAAAAATACTTTAAAGTAACGATATTATCTCCTACTCTCAGACAACACAAATAAGTCGAAAAAGAATATATTATTATTATTATTGTTGTTGTGGTTGTTGTTGTTGTTATTATTATTATTATTATTATTAATATTAATGTATCCTGATATTTAAAGAGAAAAATATGGAGATATATCATAAATTTAACATAATTTAAACAAATTTTTTCTATATTACACATTAAATTTCAGTATAAATAATAGATACAGATCATATTTTAGTTATTACCAAAAAGACAGATTATATTTAAATTTGATATGCTGTTAAGGTTAATAAATCATTACAATAAATTAAATCAATTTATTTAAAAAATAATTATAAATTTCATAAAATTAAGATCTTTTTTAATAATTAATTTATCTTTCAGTCTGATCACTCTATCATAAAAGATAAATTTTTTTACTTAATATGGCACTTGATATATTTTAAGCTGAGATAATGTATCTTGTCAATTGTTTAACACATAAAACAATACTTGAAAAATTTGTTTAAATTAAAAAATACGAATAATACATCCTATTTATTTACTTAAATTATATAATATAAAATAATCATAAATGACATTTATTAAGATATTCATACAATAGAAATGAAAGAAAAAGTACTTTTATGAACATTTCTTAATATTTATTGTAAAAATCATACAATACTTTAAATTCTCAATTTGTTCTTTCAATATTAATCTATATAAAGGAATGATCCAAAGCAGTAAACATAATAACAAACTTAAAATTACAACACCGTAGACCAGAAAAGTGTATAAGTCATAATATAACCTGTACTTTAACACTATAATGAAAAGTATATTTACAATTTTGGTTTATTGGCCTCAATTAATGATTTTAACTTCTGTGTTAACATAATGTTTCCTTTAATCTTTAATTTGCCTCGCATAAATGCTATCTGCGGATTTAACTTTCCAAGAGCCTAAAAAATGAATCTTTGTAATATTTTTGTTAATAGTAATATAAATTTTATTTATAAAAAACAATTAATACCAGCTGAATCATATCCTTATCATCAATATTAAGTGTTGTGTCAACTTTTCCTTCAGGTTTTCCTTTATAAACAACACATTTTTTCAAATCCAATGCTAAACAAGAATAATATAATCACTGTTATTTAATAACTAGCGTATTATTTTTCAACAAAAATACTATATATCATAATTAAAATAACTGTCTGTACTTATACTTTTAACCAAATTATAACAATAAATAATTACTAAAGCATACATTTGTGATTGTTTTTAAATTTTTGTCGAAAAAATAATATAATCTAAAAATGACTTGAATATTTTACACTTACCTTTTTATATAGTAACTTTTATAGAACAGAATATACTTACTCCAATCTCTTTGAGGTTCTCCATTATGTGTAATAATATAATGAAATACTCCATTAATTTTTTTAACTTCATTTGCATGAGTTTTAACGTAATCACTTATTTGAGCAAAAACTGCATCACTTTCCAAGTATTTTGCAGAACATAAGTTTGATTTTATGAATGGAGATTTGATTTCTTTTAAATCTACATAAGCACCGGTTATCACATTTGTATTATTTTCCACGACTGAAGTTTGAAAATGAATTCTGTTCCCATTACGCCACATGTCTGTGCGAAGTGTTTGTCCTGGTACAACAGATTTTGCAAATCTCACCTAAATATAAAATTTTCATGAATCTTTTATTAGCAATTATTAGTAGATATGAACATTTTGAATATATTTATTTTATCTTAAATTATTTTCAATTTCTTATTTAAATATTTATTTAAAAGTTCGATAATTTATATTTTACCTGAAAGTTCTAAATTACTCTTTAATAAAAAATTTGTATCAGAAAAATTTCTTATCAATACTACTTTTATTTAAATCGTACAGAAAAATGAGGTTATGTCATATCGCCTACTCATTTCAAAATTTACATTTTGATAACTTGCGCGCGCATATCATGCCTTTAATTTTCAAGATAATTTTTAAGATAATTAATTCTAATTTCCGAATCATAGTCATCGAATAATTTAAAAAATATAAATATTAAAAATAATTAATACATTTCTTTATAAGTAGTTATTATTAGAAAAGAAGAATTTTATTTCGAAATTTCTAAGTTAAGGAGTTCAAATGTAGTCTGTTCTTCCATTAAAAATTTTAATGAATAATGTTAGTATTTTTAAATTAAAATATTAGTAAAAAATAAGAATCATAAACAATTAAACTAATGATTATTAATAAATAGTGACATAATAACAGATGATGGAATATATGGACAGAGTTTAACAATTAACAAAAATTTTATAGAATTTTATTCTATTTTATTATATACTAAAAATAAAATAATCACATAAAATTAAAAAAATATATATGTGTATATAACCTTACTAAAAATATTTACAAAAAAATAAGTTTCACTAAATATTGTATCTAAATATGTGTAGAACTCATAATAAAATTAAAAATAAATCTGTTATTTTATATATTAAAAAACTGTATATAAAATAAATTATATAAAATAAATTATATAAAATATGTTACTTTACTTTTAAGGATTTTAATAAATCTGGATCACCGTCAGCAAAAGTTTGCAAAATATGACGAACTGAGAAACCAAGAAAACATAAGCCATGTAAAATGGGTTCAGAAAATCCTGCCATGATTGCAATATTGTTATCTATATGAAGTGGATTAAGATCTCCACTTAATCTATAAAGAGCAGCCTGTGATAAAAAATATTTATTAATCAGTTTTTAAAAATCATAAACTAGAGCAGATTAGTATAATCAACTAAAGTTTAAAATTAGTGTTATATATTTATTTATTCATGTTTAAAAAAAACTTTAAAAAAATATTTGAAATTAAATAACATTAAAATATTAATATACTAACTTGATCAGAACTTGTTTTTTGAGTAACTGAAGCACATGGTTTTCGTTTAGGTGGATCAATGCAAGGAATAACATGAGGTGAATTACGAGCACCACCAAATCCTCCAATTCCAATTACAAAAACTGACATTTGGTGAGTGGTAAGTTTATCACCAGATATTGCATCGTAGGTTTCATCTGGAATAATTTAAAATAAATTTTAGTGATTTAAAATAAATTGAAATTGTATAAATTAAAAATTTTTTAATTTATAAACAAAGTCTTAATAAAATTGTAACTTCTCTGCTAACATCAGGCTTATTATGTATTTCTACACACATAATGATTTTTTCTTGTTTTTGGTTTTAATATTTTATTAAACTTAAGACTTGATTTTTAAATATTGAGTAATTAACAAATTATATACTAACACTGAACAAGAATTACAGTTCCCTTTCCTTTATCCAATACATCTACTATTCTAAATCGGCTTTCAACTTTTCCTTCAGTTGGTAATTTTTTATGAATTTCCAAATATTCTTCACCATGTAACATCTAAAATTAAAATTTTAATAAAAATACAAATTGATGTTATAAAATTTAATAAATGAAAAAATATAAAAGTATACCCTAGAGGGATCTAATTGTAATCCAGGAATCCCATCCTGTAAAAGATTGGAAGACATACAGGCTATGGGTCCAAATGATACGTAAAATGTCGGCACAAGTGAAAAATTTTCATGGTTTTCATATAAATATTGAATATCCCGTTGATCTTTGACTGTAGCACCCACTGTATTGTGAAATATATAAATTTTCTTTATTATAAATTTGGTTTATATAATTTAGTTTAAATTTAAATTATGCTGCTTTACCTCCAAGAGCATAAAGAATGGCATCACGAGATTGATAGTTTGTTCTTATTATGACATCCTAAAAAATATATTTAAATAATTTCTTTAGCATTTGAGATAAAATTATTTACTTAATTTAATTTTAAATTACCTTATTTGAAACAGAATCACAATCTCTTAATTGTTCAATAGTTTTCATTAATTCACTGGTAACTTCCTTTAAAGTATAATAATATGAATTAAGTATTAACAAATAAGTTTTAGAGACAATTTAATTGCTAAATAATTTTGTAAGTTTTCAATAGCTAAATTTAAATGATGACTTTTAGAAGCTCTCAAAGAATTTTATTTATATTCTTATTCTTTTAACTTACAACTATAAATAAATTAAAATAATATTCACTGATTAAAACTTTTATAAATCTTCTCTTACTTGTATAGAGCTGTAAGTTTTAGTATTAGACATATCAGTTATAGTCATCCAGTTTTCTCGGACAGCTTCAGGAGTTACTATATCATTAAAGTTTTGTCTTAATACACAACCATTAGATCGAACAAGTTGACCTTTGCGAAGAAAAGATTATTCTTAAATTTAGTTAACACACAATATATGCCAAAACATTATTAATAACTCACTTTTTCCAGTCCAGCCAGCAGAAGATTCAATAATTGAACCATTTTCTTGACAATCATCATGACATAACCATACAACTACTGGAGCTATATATTCTGGTTTCAATTGTTCAAAGAAATCTTTAAACATATAAGTAACATTAGTCATGAAGTAATGGATTAAATAATTCAAATTAATAAATTATATAATAATTAGTAGAAACCAGGAGGAAAAATGTCTTCTGTTAATCTAGATCCAGCAACAGGTACAATTACATTTGTGTAAATGTTTTTTTTCATTCCTTCTATAGCTAAAGTATTTGCAAATCCAACAAGCCCCATTTTAGCTGCACTATAATTTGCTTGACCAAAATTACCATAAAGGCCACTGTGACTAGAAGTTAATATTATTCTACCAAAATTTTGTTTGTAAAAATAAGGCCAAGCAGCTTTAGTGGTTCGCATAGAACCTTTTAAATGAACATCATAAATAAGATCTATAAAAAGAATATATCTTTAACTAAATCAAAATCTTTTAAAATTATTCATATTAAAAATTTTTGTATTTAGTAGAGGTATATAATATATTTTCAATTTAAAATGTACCCCAATCAGTGTCTGTCATTTTTTGGAAAGATTTATCTCTTAAAATGCCGGCATTATTTACAACAATATCAATTCTTCCAAAAGTATTAATTGCAGTTTGTACTATTTTATCACCATTCAAAACATTATCATAGTTGGCAACAGCTTTGCCTCCTGCAAAGACAAGTTGTATTTATAAAATCTTTTAAATTACAATTAATTTAAGTTAAGAGATAACTTGATGAAATAATTTTACCATTCTTTCGAATTTCATTGACAACAATATCTGCAACTTTGCTATTACTTCCATCTCCGTGTATATTACCACCTAAATCATTAACAACAACACTAGCCCCTCTAGAACCAAATAAAAGTGCATATGCTCTTCCCAGACCTAAAAACAAATCAAAATAAGGTAAAAAAATCCAGTATTATATAAGGTTTTATAACATTGAATTTTCAATCTAATTGCAAATATTTACTTGTTAATTTAAAAAATTTCATTGTTTGTATTTATTATAAAAGCATATATTTTAATATTATATATTTTATATATAATGTTAAAATATTTTACATGTAACATAATGTTATAACATTTTTATTTTATATTAAAATATAAAAAATTTACCTGCTCCAGCACCAGTAACAATTACGACCCGCCCATCGAACCTTAGAATTCTCGAATTATCAAATACCATTTCTTCTTTTTTTTTTAAAAAATTAATAGATTTAAAATTATATTTCACTTAACACGCCACGATTAGGATGAAATGGCAATATTATAATTTATGATCTACTTATGTATTTAAAGTTTCATTTGTTTTATTCTTTTATAATAACATAAAAACTTTTCTGATTGGTGGTTCTTTAATCCCCACCAAAAATTGTATTTAACTTTTTAATATCGTAATTTAGATTGATAGAATACAAATAAAATATTTTGTTTACGTGGCTACATTCTTACAAAAAATAGCACATTTCTACTATATCAACAGAAGAACCGTATTTTCATATGTGTGATCCTTAAGTGTACTAAATTCACAAAGCTTTAAGGAAGCACTTGTGAGGTTATAAAAAACGGTACAAACTGGAGAAAATTATAATTGCACAAGTTACGTACCAAAAAAGATGACTGTTTATACGAACAGTCCCGATTTTTTCTTTCCAAAATAGGATATTGCAAAATTGAAAATTGGAATAAATCGCATGTGCTTAAATTTACTTACGTACCTACATGTACAAATTATTAGAAGTCATCTGATAATATTTAAAAATAATGGAGTCTTAATTTTTAAAGAAATTTAACATTAAAAGCCTAAATAAATTTATTAATTTATTTTACAATATTAAATATCTTGTATTTCTCGTAATTAGACCGCATACCTTAGTAAAAAAGAATATAATAATAACGCATTTAACCTTAAACAAGCTTAAGAATGATTAGCAACAAAAATATCATTTGGAATTTAAATTAAATTGAAATAAAAGAAAATATTTTCTGAAAAATGATACATTTACATAAAACTTAAATTTGAATTAAAAGTAATATACATGTAAAATAAATTAAATTTATTTTATTATCATTTATTTTACTTGAACTGTTTGGAGAGAATGCTTAATTATTTAATTTGTTCATAAAAATTTAAATAAAATTAAACTGTCGAAAATTTATTTCTGTGCAAGACATAGAAATCTCAATTATTATAATTATTTTATGGGTTAAGACATTGTATAGCATTATTTTACACTTTATAAAATGAAACTAAATTACACATATAAAATTTATTATTTTTATATTTTTTAATTTACAAATAAACATAAAGCTTTAATAAAACATATGTAAAATGGTGAATTTAAAAAACTTTTGCAAAATAATTTAGTTATATATATAGATTTCTTCTTTTACAATAACACCACTTCTAATTAATAAAGAAAATAATTACCATCAATCTGTAATTTATAAATATAATAGTTGAAAATAATATTTCTTTTATTTTTACCAAGATTTTATTTTACCTTTCTCTAAATTAATTTCATAAATGAATTTATTATTAATATATTTATTGTTAATATGTATATTTGAAATTTTAATGCAAATGACGAAAAAATTTATCTTATAAATTGTTGGTATAAATTACTAGTCGAACTAATAGTCTTGGACTATTATAAAAAATAAATGTATTTTATTTCAAATCCAACCTATTATAAAAGTATTTCTAAATGTGAAAAATTAATCGTTTGATATTTAATGTTATACTCAAAGACTAATTTCGATTTTTGTAATATATCTTGCAATATAACTTACGATAAAAATTTATAAATTTAAAGTTAATACAAATAGTTTTCATAGTTATCAAAAGAATAATAAAAACATAAAAAATTCTAATTAAATCTATAAATATCATTATAAATGATTTTAATTCTAAGTTATAATAAAATAAATAATTTTCAAATATTCATGGATGTATACAATTACCAAATTGAAAATTAAAAAATTTCAATTAATATTATTTTTTTTAATGTTTTTATATTTTGATTTTCTTATAAATTTCTTATATATTTTCTTCAAATTTCTAAAATATATTATAAAAAAATAATTTTAAACTTTTTAAGGCTTTATTCATTAATTAAAATTGAAACAAATCATTTTTTACTATTTAGTGATTATTAAATTTTGACACATAACTTATAAATATTTTTTAATTTAGATTTAAATTATTTACATCATATGCCTACATGCATCTAGAATATAGTTAACAATTGGAATTTGCTATATTGAATTATCTTGCTATTAATCAATGATCTAAAAGAATTTTTAGTTTTCTTGTTATTTATTACATATTATTTTGAATTTAAAAACTTATATTTCACAATAAATCCTTTTTTAACTTTTACAAATTATATTTACCATTGAATTCTACTTTAAATTATCATTTATATTGTACAATAAATACATATAAAAATTAATAAAATAATATTAAAATTATTAAAAAAAAAATCGAAATTTGTTATTATTCAATAAATGCCAGATTTATTAATATAATAATTTAATATACAAAAAATTGTAGAATTTTGTAACAAAGAAGGGTTACTATTTATGAGTAGTAAATTTTTAACTTTTTGATTATAATGTTTATTAAATATTTGAACAAAATTATGTTTATAATGGTATTAATAAACAATCTTCATTATTCAGCAGGAAGAAACTATTTTGTAAACAGTTTTCATCTCATATAATAATAAATGTATTAAAATTAGGTTTTAAATATTAACTATTTTAAACATTTGAATGAAATGAATATAGCATATTTTAAAAATGAATAAATTTAGTTAAATTAAATTCTAAACTAATTAATGTTAAAAAATTGACAATACTGTAATAATTTTATACTGATAAATTACTGCTAATGAGTGTGTATGAAAATTTGAATAATTCTTTTACAATTTATTATTTCATTTATATATTTATTTATTAATCTATTAATTAAATCTCCAATATTCTTTACGTCGTAAAGTAAAAATAATTTTCATTATCGAATATTATATTTCAATAAATTTAAACTAAAGTAACAATTAAGATGCCAGATTTATGTATTAAAAATTAATTAAAATTTTAATTTCTGTCTGTAATTATTAGTGTTAACGAATGTGGTGTCTTTTTTATCTAATAGAAATTTTTATAAGTATACATTTCACTGGAATAGCATTTTTATTAAATTTAGTGCTTTTAAAACATAAGGTTATATAACGTCGATAATTGTAATATGCATTTTCAGTTTAGACTATGACTAGTTTTGATAATACAAAATAGAGAAGAATGAAAACAATTTTATCTTTTAGTTTTAAATGTAGAATATATTGTAAGTATTGTTATTTCCACTTAAAAAATGTATATAATTGGATATGATCCTGTTTTAAATATGATCACAATAATTATTCACTTTGGAACCAATATATTCTTAACTGAATATTCGAGTAATTGCATGATTAATAAAATATATACATAATTAAGATAAATCTTTCTTTTTCTTGTTGATTATTTCAAAAAGATGTTTTAAATAGTAATTAGTAACTTCTCTCGGCTTTCATTAAGTCAACGTATTGTGAATTAGAATTTTGAAATCTATTAGAGAATGTCTTTGACGATTAATACCTTATTTAAAAAATATTAGAAGATAGTTTTAACAGTTCTACAAGATCAACTTTATTGAATTTCTTAAATTTTTCAAAGAGGTTATTTTCATGAGCCGATTAAAACAGCAAAATAGCAAGTCAGCAAATTATATCTTTGTACAAAGATAGTTGTTTTATAATAAACAAATAAAATTAAGAAAACTATGAAAATATTGTATGATTCTACATTTTCCATTAAATATTTTCAAGGATTTATATTTGATGATTTACTAAATTATATTTTTATAAATAATATTATAGTATCTTTATTTTAATTTTATATAATAATTATTATACTGTAACGTTTAATGTATATAACGTTTAATATGGATCTTCTATATCGAGAAACGAGCGAATGGAAAACAAGTGAGTAGGTAGGAGAAGAGGGACTTGAAACGTATGTATACTTTTCTCGATCGTTGTTTCTTTTTTTTTTTGCTTACTCGTCCTTCTGGTGGTGGCGGCGGCTCAGTTTCTCATGCTCTCTAGCTGTCCCGTCTCGAATGGCCCAATATCTCATCAGGTACGTAGCAGGAGGAAGAGGCGCGAGAAGACCAGGGCGAAATAAGCGAGGCATTTCTTTATGTCTAATATCAAACTTAAGATTATTTTTATTCAACTAAACTTACAGAGGGTTTATTTATTTTGTGTGCGCTTGCCGCTTACAAAAACCTTTACAGTTACAGTGATGAATTAAATACTATTAGTGAATATTCTGTAATGATTATAATTTTTATAAATTCTCGGCGAACACGATAGCTTACAATTTTAAGGACTGTGATACATAATAAATGCGGCGCTTTATTATACACTAGAAGGCGAGGTTTTGGTGCGCCAAATGTCAGCATCGCCTGGAGTTCATCAGTGCACCAAATGTCAGCATGACCATGAAACCTTAGCTTCTCGAACTCCACCACCAACTCTCGATTCTGCGTGAGTGCGTCCTTTTTATATGCTTCGCGGGCACTTCCCCGCTTTCGTACTCGCGAGCATCGTGGAGGGGCTGCATCGTCTAGCCATTGCCCTTACGGTGGCGCAAGCGCGTCGCGCTTTCTCGCGCATAGCCTAGCATTGCGCTAGCTAAGGCATAGCCAAGGCTGAACGCGTATCGAGGTTCTCCTCCACGACCCCGTGCCTCTCACACTCACTCACTTGGCACTCTCTCTCGCACGTATTCCGGGCCGCGTACTCCCACTACGCGGGCATTCTCTCGCTTACTCACTCAGCGCTCTCACTCTTACGACCGATGCCGTGCCGCGCATATTCTCTTTCGCTCGCACTCCTACTCCCGTATACTCTCTCATTCGCAGTTCTACTTTGCGGCCAACGCTACGTCGCGCGCACGCTTTCTCACTCGCACTCACATTCCCGCACACTCTTTCTTACTCATATTCACATTCCCGCACAATCTTTCTTACTCGCACTTGTACTCTCGTATATACTATCGCACTACCACATGTCTAAACTCGAAACATTTTCACTGTTCTTTCGGGTGTAGGGACCGGGCCTCTTCTTCGTTTTCCTTCCGGCTCTTACCCGCGACATTTACTATCCTTTTGCGACGAATTCATTCGTCGCATTACTATAATATTATATATAAATATAATAATTACCAGTTAAAAATTAACCAAACTTTCTAGTACTTAATTCTACCACTGAAGATAAAAATGAATATATTATTTCATTTTGTATTCATTAAATATTATATTTAAAATATGAAAAAAGAATAAATTAAGTAATTTAACTTATACATACTCTTTACTAATGGAGTACTAATGCAACAATGGAATTCTGATACAACAATATTCCTTAAGTTAGTAAATGAATTAATTTGAAAATATAAAAATAAATATTGCTTACGCAATCAGAAATACATGAGATTATTCTTGAAATATTTTTCATTTAATGCTCATTAATTTCTCAAACATACAATTACTATACATAATAGAATGATTAAAAGTTAATAAACTGATTATTGAAAATGTTTGTAAAAAATTTATCTGTATTTCACTTTTTATATTTTACTAAGTTGTGTAATTTACTGTACGCAAAGAAAAAATGATAAATTTAAATTAAATACTTACAATAAATTCACACTTTTAAAAGAAAATATTTGGCTAGCATAGTTAGTGATATTAAGTACTAAGAAATTCATTCGAAAGAAATTACTGTTAAAAATAAATAGATATGCTATACGTAATTTTGCAAAGAATTATGTTTTATATTTTATGAAATTTTTATTCAATATTACAAATTTTTTAATATTTTTTATAACTAACTACATTTTTTAGTATTCAATGTAATCATATTGATATGTATCTTACAATTTCATAATTGAAATATGAAAAAATAATAAAAATAATTAGTTTTTTCTAAATATATTTTAGAAAAATTGGTTAACTTATATAATTATTTATCAATTAAAAATGTTCATGCAATTTTAAATATTTTAATGTAATAAACTTGTTATATTTTAGTCTGCGACGAAAGAATCCGTCGCTAGAAATATAGACAAAGTGTGCACGCGGTATAGCGTCGGAACAATTAATGCAAGGGTTTAAATGTCAGTGACACATATGCGGCATAACGCTGAATGCCAAGACAGAGTATAGAATGAGTGAGAGAGAGTATTGAGTGAGTGAGTTGGAGACGCAGCGTAGTGTACATGCTAGAAAGAGTGCAGAGTGAGTGAGCGAGAGAATGCCCGTGCAGTGAGAGAACGCAGCGCAGGGTAAGTGCGAGATGAGAACATGGAATAATTGAGAGAGTGCATGGGGACATGGAGCCTTGGCTATGTGTTAGGCCTATGCTTGCGCTATGCTAGACCCTATGCAAGCATGCCCGACGCGTGCACAACCCCGCTGCTTTTTCCTTACCGTTGTACTCGCTAGCCTTTGTCCACGGATTGTAAGCGAAGCAACTTTTCCACGAGGCCCCGTGACTCTGAGAGCGTGAGGGAAAGCCTACGCAGAGCATATAAAAAGTGCGAACTCGCGCAGAACGAGAGAGTCGAGAATCAGAGATCTCCCGAAGCAGAGTACTCGTTTGCTGTGGTTGTGTAACGTTTCGACGTGTGGCCCCTAGTGTAAATCTGTTGACACTCCAGAAGCCTCTATGACGTGCAGCCTTTCAGCGCGTGCAGCACTCCGACGTGTCTCCAGGAAGTTCTGCCTGTTAGTGCGTGGTTCCTCGTATAAGACGTTAAACACATCAGAAAAACTTCAAGATGTCGTTTAACGCACCCCGGAGATATTGCCGCATTGCTTAACTCTTCCCACTATAACTCGCCCGTAAAGTAATCCGCGGTCTTAACTCGCCCTTAGAATAATCCAACGCCTTAATTTGCTGTAATTCGTTAAGACTTTATAAAAAATTTTGTGCAAAAATCCGCCACTGTAATTTGTCATGATTTGTAAAGAAAGCGCAACCGTGATTCGTCGCAAGTTCTATAAAACCGCCACCGAAATACACAGTAAGTTTATTGTAAGAAAAACGCCGCCCTAATTCACTGAATAATGAGATAATAATACTCTCACCGATGTAAAATTAAGTTTCAAAAAATTAGAATAGTCCTTTGTAATAATACACTGTCTTCTTACTTGCTCCGTCACTTCTCGCTCCTCTTCTCGATACGAACCCGGTCCGAATTCGAGCCATCCAGGCCGGGATAACCAGAAAGCATAAAGCTAACAAAGCCCGAAGTTATCACTGAATTGGAGAAGCCGCATCTACCAACGGAAGGAAACATCACTATTCTGCGTCAAAGGCTTACGAAATTTGTTCAGAAGAACGAGGCACTGTATTAACATCGAAATTCAGACCAGGAAGAACAACAGTCGGATGATCAGGTCAAGAAGGAAGTAGAAGAATGTGTAAGCGGACCGGAACTTAGAGGCGAAGGTATCCCGAAACGTACCGTATCAACCTCAACAGAAACCTACAAGCAACCAAAAGAAATTCCCGTTCCGCAGCCCATTGACATCTCAATTCTAAATAAACCGCTTCTCCTGCAGCCCGGAAGTGTGGCAAATTTCAATCCTCTATGGGAATACCCTAAACTTCCCCCGATTGTCATGTATTAGACCCAATGAGGAAGTGGAATTGCTATTTCGATGACAAATACATTTACACATAGCTAGAGCGCATCGCCAAACTTCGAACAGCATACAGGTTTTCGGATACGTAACTCCTTCTAGGGGTACCAGAGCTGAGAAGCAACAGGGTCCAAATGAGAGCTTCCAATCATTCGCGCTCAGTTTGTACACCCTGATGCGCCGTCTCGGAAGATACACGCAAATAGACCAAGTAGACAAGATCCGCGAAAACATGAGGCGATGTTGAATATCCACGTTTCTGAAGAGATTGTGAATGTCGGAGATCTCACCCAGAGGGTTGAAGAAATCGACACAAAACTAGGGAAATCAAGCGCGATAAAGTCCCTCTCCATGGTCCCGTCGTAGCCCCAAGCTACAATTCGTATGACCGTAATCAATACTGCTGAAGACGTAAGCAGCGTGATTACACCCGAGCTCAGTAACGGAACAAATCGTGAACTTTCCCCTTCTCTTGCGGAAGAGATGGAGACCTGATTCTGAACTGCTGCCTCACAGTGTTGGGAAACGGCAGGGGATCGACCAATTCGTCCTGCAAGGACAAATGCTGCTACTGCTACTAACAGCGGCTCCGGAAAAATCGAAGCTCTCATCAACTCAAGGGTCATTACCTCGTTAATAAACTGGGTGACACCATCCTGGTGTCGCCAACAAGGGTAGAAGGTGACACCATTGAACTACATCGTCTCCTTTGCTGACAATACCGGAAGACTATCCGAGAGAGCCTAAAAGGCCCAGTAACTATCAAGGAGCGTTGTATGCTAACTTCAATTATGGTGTTGGACAACCTCGACTACGAGGCTTTAATAGGAATGGATCTTCTTAGCCAATTTTGGGTGTGGCCTTAACAACGAAGCCTTGTACCCGACATCGACTCCTTTTTCGCCATGTATCGTAGGATTGTCGCCACCCACGATTGAAAATCGCGACGCTTGGACGGTAGAGTAAAAAAACGTCTTTCCGGAACTATCAAGAGATCCACCCATTTAATCTAGTATGATATACATCTACTGGACTCAAGACCCATCAAGCAAAGATATCGTCCGTGAAACTCGGCCATGCAGATGATAATAAATGAATACGTGGATAACATGCTGGTCGAAGGGGTGATCGAGCCATCAACAAGTCCATGGAGTTTCCGGTCGTCTTTCTCGGTTGAAAATTCACAACATCACCTACCTGTCGTCGCTGTTCAACTTATTCTTGTTGCCATGGCAGCAGATCTTAAAGAAATTTTCTTTAAGCTCTGTCACTACGGCTCGAATTTCATGGGATTTCTTTCCGCTATTCGGTCCCTCCTTCTGAGAGGAAACCGGAGACTCAATGGAAAAGCCAGTGCTCTCTCTGAATCCCTTCCTCTTCTTTATCTTCTTTTTTAAAGACAGCGGGCTAGGTTTGATGGCTTTCCCTCCATGCCCTTACCCTCGATCGCCTCAACGACCATCTTACAGCTGCCGTTTTTTCGACATCACATAACCAAAACACCTGATTTCCTATGAAGCAGGACCTTTTTATCAAGAGGGTCGAGATAGCCTGCTTTAGGAGGGCTACCGGTTCTAATTAGACCAAATTCAGGCAACTTAGAATACTGCGATTTAAATTCCCAATATCAGTCATCACAGATAACCGTCAGCAGTTCGTCAGTAAGTAAGAATTCACGACCTTCTTCACGAACTGTGGCATCACCCACTGAATCATCACGCATGATCAAGACGATGATTGCGTAGTACGTTGCCACGACCACAAGTCCTCGGACTGCTACTTGCCTGCACTCATGTTTGCGTACAATACCGTACAGTCTTCAGCGACAGGTTACATCCCGGCGTATCTTAATACTAGCCGAGAATTCACTACTCCCGGTGTTCACCAATCACCGGCAGGAAACTGGACGCAAGGGACCGGCACTTCAGAAAAGGCTCGATCAGTTACGTGATGGATTGGAGATGTGAATCTCGCGAGGAGCTTCCCGAAACAGAGTAAGCATTATGATCTGCGACGATGAGTGTGGTAATCCCGAGTGGAGGACCAAGTGTTGGTAAAATCCCATATACTCTCGAACAAGGTGAAAGGAATCAATGCTAAACTGATCTTCAAGAATGAAGGTTCCTTCACGGTTACTCGATGAATCTTTCCAGAGATTTTCGAGATCATAGACGAGGATAGGAGAAGAAGAGAAGGTCCTACATTGAACATCTCAAAATCTACATAAGACCTCACGAAGATGATCAAGATACAAAATCTCCAACCGTTCATACCGGTGTTCATGGAAGGACTGATGATGGAGGTATGGATCAACACAAAGAGACAGTTCTCCATGATAAACGAGGAATTTTCCCACAGTTGCCTCCAACGGGGAGCCGTTTAGACCTACGAGTTTACTAACTTGTAGCTGGACTACCACCACCCACGGGAATTTAGGAGCACCCGGACTCTCAAACTGCAACTTCGATTCAAAAAGAGGGAGCTGTACCGCACGTTTTAGTCGATCCCGATCAATCGTAGACGATGATCCTCGGCACGAAATTATTAACCATCATGAATCTGCAGTACTTGATACCCCTTGATATAGTTTTATTAAATAACAGAAACATGTTATACTTTATACTTTTTCAGATATTTATTTTCCCTTTCCCAAATTTTTCTCTATTTTCTATTGTGTAAAATATATTTTGATTGAAAAAATATTTTCAATTAATCCAAAGTTTCATATGTTATTAATATTTATTAATACTTAAACTTAACCAAATAACCCAAAAAATTACTTAAACTGTAAAATATGAATTCTTATTTTTTTACACTAACTATTACAAATTTATAATAAGATTTATTATAAAAATAGTACAATTTAAACTTATGTATGAAAAATTTATTTTATGAATCATTGAAGCAAACATCATTCTACATCTTCAATAGCAAACTTATGCAGCTTTTTTAAGTTTGTCTTATTCCATAAATTTTTGATATTTCATAGCATAACAGTAAAATTTAACGTTTGCTGTAAAAATACTAGACAAATAGTACTAATATGTATCATTACTTAGTATATATCCAAGTAAAGAGTTATAATAATTAAAATCAAGTTCACTAAATTGATTTATAAATATAAAGTTAGACTAGGAACTGCAATATTGATTGACATTTTGCTTCACTTTCTTTTTCGAGTCTTTCAATTTTATCAATTAAACTGTCTAGAATTTTCGAGCTATTAATTTATTATTACTATCACAGTGTATTTAATTATACTTTTATATTTATATAAAGACAACTATATTATTATTTGATAAAATTGAATGGTTAATAACTTCTTTTTAATTTTAAATACTCATACCGATTTTCTTTTTAAATGTCATAAATTTAAATGTAGATTTACTCTCCAACGTTTGCGAGAATAGTTTTCAAATTCGTTTAATAGTTAAAATTTAGTTTTCAGGAATGTGAAGAAAATCATCATATTTACAAACAATATTGAACATTTTAAGTAATTTTTATAAAATGTTATAAATCAATATTATAATATGTAAAAATTATTTATTTTCAACTTAAGGTTTCTGAAACTATATAAAAAAATTTATTAAATTTTAAGTGACTGTATGTAATTAAAGTAATTCACATAATTAACAAAATTAAATAAATTTTTAACATTGTAGAATTAGACGAATGTAGTTTTAATTTATACTTTTAATTGTTAAATATTGAAACAATTTATTACATATTTTTTAATTACTTCGCTTAATTATTTTACTTAAATTGTCTTCGTAACAAAATTCCTGAAGTCAGGCAAAGCTAGAAAATATTCAGTAAAATATTCAATTTTACTACGTATGGAAGAAAGTGTACAAAAAATATTATTCATCGGTTTTAATACTCTATGGAAATTTATATGCGCAAATAATTTTTAGTATCTACATAAATATTTTCTAAGTAATTGATGTGTTATTAATTTAAATGATTATTCTAAAAAATAGTAATATCAATTTATTATTCGTAAAGATCAGTATTAACAAATAAGTATTATATGTAAGTATTTTATATAAGCAGTCAATTAAGTTTAAGTGTCTCAAAACTTAAATCTCATACACAATTGCTCATTTGAAATCATTCTTTTGATGTATGGTTTGCAACGTGCATTAATACATGTTTTTGCAGATAATTAATCTCTCTAACGTTGCAAACTTATTTCATTAGTTCCTTTCATGTTTTACTCTATGTATGGAATAATTTAAGTACTACTCGTGAGCTGTAGCGTATTTTAAAAGATTTTAAAAGGAATCCATGTATATTATATAAGAGTTAGTCATAATTGAGCTTTACCGAGTGTGCGCGGTGCAATTATTGAGGAGAGAGTGAGAACCGGTAGCCGTCGAAAGTACTCGGAGCATCGACAGTAATACAAACACGCGAAACGCGCGCTCGTCTGGTCCTTCGTTGTTCGGGTCGTAACCCACTAAATATTCTTGCCCAGTTCCCATCCGACGGTGGGTCACCACATCAAGCCGGGCGGAAAGCCGCAATGAAAGCGAGCAATTTCTCGACCCCAGCCGCTACTACAACGTCGTCGACGACGACGAGGACGGCGGCGATCTCGTAACCTCAACTACAAAGTACCAAGAGGAGGGAACAGAGGGAGTAGCGACGTACGTAGCCTCGAATACGCGCATTGTTCCAAAAGGAGGATAAGGAGAGAGTTCGAGAGAGACGGAGACGGAGCGAAAGAATGTTCCCGGTGAGGCATTCCAAAATGGGCGAGCAGGAGACATCACGGCGATCGTCGCGGTAACGTCCGCGTGTTTGTTTAGTCCCGTCGCACCATCGTTCGTGCGAAGTGGGCGTCACCGCCCCCGCGAAAAGGAAGCCCACGAGAACGAGGTTAAGGACGTCGGCGCCGAGCGAGAACGAGAGTGAAAGATGACCGCGACGACCGATGAGACCCTGCTGGCAGATTTACGCTCCGAAATCGAGCGACTATCCCGGGAGCTAGACCTCGCTTCCACGGAGAAGATCCAATCAGCTCAGTATGGACTCGCACTGCTCGAGGAGAAGTCGACGCTGCAACAGAGATGTAACGAGCTCGAGGGACTTTACGAGAACACCAAGCACGATCTCGACATCACACAAGAGGTTAGCATGCTTTTTGTGGCTTTTTTTCCAAGCAAAATATAAATTGAAATTCTCAAGATTCTTCCGTCGTTTTGTTTGTCGAAAACCATACTTATAAAAATATAGAAAATTGTTGAATTTATATGGATTTTATAATAATTTGGTTGAGTGATAAATTATGTGGCAATTATTATAATTCATTTTTACTTTGTGTCATCTTGCTGGCTATTATAATTTTCAGAATTTACGAGTTCAAAACTGAATTATTCTCATTTGAGTTTTTTACTTTTCATTCATTGGCTTAATATAATGCTCATTTTTATATTTCCTTGAACAGATGTATGTATCATTTTATTTCAAGTACAAGTTTTTTAATTGATCAGAATTAATAAACAAGTAGTTATCTTTAACTGATTAATTAATATCAACATAGTATTTTTTCACTTAAGTTAGATTAATTAAAGTTAGATTAATATTATTTTTTAATATATTAAAGTATGTTGTATTCAGTTTTGTTATTTAGTTAACATTACATTATTAACATTACTTATTAAATATTGTTTTTTATTTTATAATATTTATCTTATTTTATAAATAAATGTACGTAGTATTCTATGGTATAATATATTTTTGTAACTTTGTATTTCATATAAAAGAAAATTTATAAATATTTTTAAATTAAAATTATTATTTACTACTTTTTGAATAAATATTTAATAAAGGACACATCTAGTTTTAAAACTATTGAAATAGTCTCTAGAGCCATATCATTCATTATATTTTTTATACAAATTTGTGATAAATTGGAATAAAAGTTTTTAAATAATTATTTATTTATTTATGTTAAGGTGTAAAATCTCTTTGTATACATAAAGTAGGATAAAGTTAGTATCAGATAAATATAAAAATATAGAAAATAAGTGACAAATTATAAAGAAAATCAACTACAAGATATAAGTAAAAACTTGAGAAAACATTAAAATTCCGTTACTAATTTTTAAAGTTATAAAGAATTAAATTCATTGATTGTTTTTTACTAAAGTAAGATGAACTTGCAATGTAAATGTATAAGGATTTATGTAAATACGTTATGAATTTTTATTCATTCTAATAAATCAGGTACCTATAATTAGGATGAAATTATAAGTCGATGATAATGGATCTAATTTATTTGAAATAGTAAGTGTATTATAATCAAGATTATTGCATAGTTTTACAATCTAAAAGAAACAGTTTATAAATATTGAGGTTGCACAGACTACAGATGTTATCAATATTTCTTATAATTTATGATTAAATAGAATTTAATCATTACCATTAATCACTGTTTATTTAATTATTTAATGATTAAAATTTAATTATTGTTATTAAATTTTACCATTGCTTACCTAAATTTTTATTAGTTTAATTCTGAATTGGTAAAGCACTGTTGCAGATTTATAAAACCAAATGGAATAAATAACAAACATTATATAATATAGATATAATATTAAAATAATAATGATATTAACTTTTAGGTTAAAGATATATGTTTGGAATAGAGCAGAGCACTGTTTTATTTTATGATTTTGTGTATATAATGATTATGTCTAATTTTTATTATGTATGTCATGTTCTTTTGCTGTCTTAGTTAAATTAATTTATTTACAATGATGATTTAAAACTTTTAATATGATACATTTTCAGACTGCTTGTATCTTATAAAATTTATGTATTCACAAGAAATATGAATTGATTATTTTGTTTTAACAAATGCATTCTTGCACAAAAGTTCTTTAATTGTTATAAAATATTTTTTATTGGCTTTTTATTAAATTGCAATAAATTTAAATTACAATATATTAATGAATTTTAATAAATTTGTTTTTAAATACAAATATATATGTATATATTTATACATCTACATAGTTCAATAATTGTTAAATAAAATTATATATGTTAAATTTTCACAAATACAATTGTAATATGATTAAGTTTATACATTAATTACCATGTATTAATTTTTGTTTTAATATTCAGGCTTTAATAAAATATCAAACAACTACAAAATTAACAACACGCAGTGGCATTGAACAAGAGGAAAGCTTATTAAATGAAAGTGCTGCACGTGAAACAAGTTTACAAACTCAAATCATTGAACTAGAAAATGAAGTAAAACAGGTAATGAATATAATTTTTAACATACGTATTTTAATTATTTATCATAAAAGTAGGTAAATATATAAATACATAATATAGAATATATAATTTAAAAAATTTATTGAATAAAGTAAATATTAATTAATAAATTTTTTCAAGCTTCGATATGAATTAGAACGTGTAGAAGCTGAGCGAGACCATGCTCTACAAGAAAAAGAAGATGTTAGTAAGGACAATTATTTAGTAGAGTCAGAACGAAGAAGCTTACGTACACAACTGAAAGAATGCAGATTTCGTAAAACTAGATTATTGCAAGACTACACTGAGCTGGAGGATGAAAATATTTCCTTGCAAAAGCAGGTGTCTACTTTGCGTTCAAGTCAGGTTGAATTTGAAGGTGCCAAACATGAAATTCGTAGGCTGACTGAGGAAGTTGAACTTTTGAATAGTCAAGTTGAGGAGCTCACGAATTTGAAAAAAATAGCTGAAAAACAGATGGAAGAAGCATTGGAATCGCTACAAGCTGAACGAGAAGCTAAATATGTTCTCAAGAAAGAACTTGATCATAGAATGAACAGTGAATCTATTTATAATCTCAGTAATCTTGCACTTTCTATTCGTGGTATTACAGATGATCAAAACATATGCAGTGATGGTGAAGATGATTCTCCAGCATTGCAAAGAATTGAGGATGATTTGAAGACTCAAGAACCTGGAACCTCAACGGCAAATAAACAGGTCAGAAATTAATTATTATCATTAATAAATAAAAAATAAATCAAGAATTGGTATTATAGTAAAAGCTATCAACAAATGTGTTTTCTTAAAGCAACATTTAAATTAGTTTTGTCAATATCTTAAACAAAGAAAATAAAATAGCAATACTAAACCAGTAAAATTTTTATTATGATGTATTTATAAAATTTAGGACAGTAATAATTTATTAAAATTTAATGTTTTAAATTAAAATAAATTAAAGTTTCACTTTAATTTTTACTTTGCATTGTTTTTGAATAATTTTCCTTATACTTTTTTTGTAAATAAACATTTTATACTAGTTAAAGAATTAAGTGTCATATGAATTTCTATAAAATTTCTGATTTACTAATGTTAGCAATATTATAGTGTTGATATTTTATTGATATTGTATAAGAAAGATTATCTTAATTTTATCTGTAGTAATCCATTATAACTATCCACATATACTTTATTTAATGTTGAATTATTTTTTTATAATTTAGTTTTTAAATTGTTTACAAAATTTCTTTTTTTTTTTTTTTATTAGGTTGACTTGTTTTCGGAAATTCATTTAAATGAACTGAAGAAGCTTGAAAAGCAACTTGAAATTGCTGAAACTGAAAAGGCAATGTTGACTCAAAATTTAAAGGAATCACAGTGTGCTGTTGAAAAGAGTCAAGCTGAATTGCAATCCTTCACAGCTCGTATTGTTCAGTTAGCTGCCCATGTTCAATCATTACAGCATATTCATTCTAAACTACCAAAAGAACAAAATGATGAAAGTACTCTCGATAAGCTTAACTTGGTAAAAATTATATTCTATTGTAGCAATTTCATTTTGTATTGAAATTATTAAATACTAATAAAAAGTATTTAAAAGAAAAAGGGAAAAAAAATTTGATAGATTATGGTAAATTTTTGTAATTTGAATAGGCTGTTATACAATACCATCAGTGGAGTACAATGTCAGCTCAAGAACTTCAACAACTTCAAAAGGATTTGGCCGAATTAGAAAAAGGTTTAACAATTTCGGATTCAACTCAACATCTAAGAACAGAACTTACAAATCTTCGAAATAAGGTAAGGCTAACAAAATTTTACAATTAGATATTGAAAAGTATGTAATGAGCTCAGATACCGTATTTTTTTAATTAGATTGTAGAAAAAAATTAATTTAAATATTAATTTTATGAAAAGCTATTTACAATTTCATATTATCTGGGTGACTTTATAAATTAATACATTTATTTTTTACACGATTACATGAAACCATTAGTTATTAAAAGAATCGCTAATGCAAGCCGCAATTTTTGGCATAAACAAGATTTAGATATAAAATTTGAATAGCAATTGTGACGTTTCAGATACCTGTATCAGAGAAGAGCCTTCAAGAAAAGGTCGGGGAGTGTGATTCTCTTGACGTATTTACTGATTTGTTAATATGGTTTTGCCTCCTTTAATGAATTCGTACAGCTTGTCAATGTCCTAACTGTGCCTTGTATACGGGGTATTCTAAATTATATAAATACAAATTTTAATATTTTATTGCATTGAATTAAATGCGCATATCCTTAAATATTAAAAAAAGAATCACCCAAGTAAATATAGGAATATTCATTGTATAAATATATACAAATCTTTATGTAAATATAATTATTTCAAAAATCATTTTTTTATTTTCATGAATGCTTAGGAACTGTTATTACGTTGTATATATATTTTTAATTAGATTTATTTTACTAAAAAAATTTTAGATTAAAAGAAAAATAAATAGAAATATTAAAATTTAGTAAAACTATTACTTTATAAAAGTTTCTATAAGAAATATAGATTCCTTATATATGATAAAGTAAATTTTTAGAATACTCTTTATACAGCTTTAACTGACAAAATCTTGACATGGCATTGCAGACGATGAGATAAAAATCTTTACTATGCAACATAGCATCACTGCACCTTGTAAGCGAATGATAACAATCGAATTGCATCTCTTCATCAAAAAAAGAATGTGCTTAAAAATTTTATAAATATTTGTAGTAAATGGTTTTTGTTTTCTTAATTAATTTTGTTTAAAGCAGAAAAATAAAAAATAATTTTATTAAAATAATGTACAACTATTATAAAAAAATTAATTATGTTTGTATAATTGAAAAATTGCATATACGAAAGTTTTCATCTGCACAGATTGCAATACATACTTTGTTTTTTAGGATGTAATTATCTTAATTTAAAATTGACTATGTCATGTATGTTAAATATCAATTCTTTTTATTTTGTTCACAATTTAGAAACAAATTACGGAACGAATTTGTGAAAATATTTTATTTATTTTTAAAAATTATTTAAAATTAATATTTGTTGAATTCCATTATTATATATTAACAATTGATGTCAACAAAAACAAGAATATCCATAAATAATGTAAAATAGTAATTTGATTAGAATTGACACATAAAAATGAATGAATTTTGGTAAATTAAAGGTGATCTACCAGTTATGTATCTTACTAAAAATAAGAATAAAAATAAATAGGTGAAGTTCAAAAAATTGTTTAAACAATTATATTGTTTAAAGAATATTCTAATTAAAAATAGTGTCCTTAAAATTTGATTAATTATAAATGAAATATAACATAATTTATATTTACATATAAAATAAATATTTAAATATTCATTACAGTATAAATAAAAATTGCACGAGCAGTGAGGGAGAGAGAGAGAGAGAAATTAATTGAAAAACTTTTATACTATATATGGTATAAAAATAAAGAAAAATTAAAAAAACTGTGATAAAACGAAAGTGATTGTATAAAAGTATATTGAAGAGATTTAATTAAATCTGAAGCATAAAGGAAGGTTGTTTGAAAACTATAGAATTAATTTTTCATTAAATCCATACGAATTACTATTTTTAAGTCTTAAATTAATATGTAAATTACTAAATATCTTCTTCAATTATTTAATTGATGTAATAACAAAAATTTAATTTTGTACAAATGACTTCTCTGTATCTTCAAACCTTATACTTGTCTCATCTTCTGCTAATATGGCATGATAATATTTTACGTACTTGTAGAGCCTGAATGCACGAAACAATAAGAACTTGCATTGAAAGATCCTTTTCTTAAAAAAAATTTCTTCAACAATAAATAAATTATAAAATGCAGTGCATAAAATTTACTTTAAAATCTTAGTGCACTGACTGTCATTATTAATATCACATGATAAGTTATCATGCAAAATTTTAACCCTTTAATCACTTATACATATCTTAAGTGAAGAAAATTCTAAAATTTTTATTCTGAAAATTATTATTTATGAAATCATTTATAAAATTATAAGAAAAAATGATATTAAATATTATATTTAAAAGATCCTAAAATTCTAAAATTTTCGTTATTAATTTAAAACTAATTAAAATTAATTGCTTCTTTAAACATAAAATATAGATCAACTGCTTTCAATTGAAATATGTAACTTAATTTTTTATAAGTAGCTTTTTATAAATTTCAGCAAACTTACATTGTATAACGTGAGAATGAGTGGAAGCATTTTTTTATAGTTATTTCTCAGAGTTTATTAATTTAAAAATAAAATTTGGTGTTCAAAGGGTTAATCAAATTTTCGAAATTGAGCAATAATATTTTATAATTATGTTAATTATCTTAATTATGCATTCGTAATTTCAGCTGTTGGATACTGAACAGAGAAGTATGCTGTTCGAGTCGGATGTTAGCATTCTTTCGAAGCTTGCTGCAGAAGCTGGTAGCTCATTAGAGTCAGCCCAAAATGATCTTCAAAATATGTCTGATGAACTTGCTCAACTTTATCATCATGTTTGTACAGTTAATGGTGAAACTCCATCAAGGGTAAATAAATTTTTAGCAATTTTTTCTCTGTTGTTCATCATGAAATATTATAATGTAATTAAATAGAATTATTTTAAATATGAAAAATTATTTGTTGAATTTTATCATAACATTGAAGATTTTTATATTATATTTCATCATTATGATTATTAACAAAATTTGGTTGTTTTATACCATAAATTTAACACACATATAAATTAACTTTAGGTTATACTTGATCATGAAAAAATTGTTCCTGAGAATGAAGAAGATGGTAATAAAATCGAATGGTGTAGGACACTCTTTAAGACTGATATCAAAATTAAGGATCTTGAAAGTCTTAGCAGAGCTAAAGAAATTACGAAGAATATTGAGACAGCCATGGATCAAATCAAACATTTAAGGAATGCAGTTGAGCACACAATAGAAATATCCAAATTCAAGGGCATTAAAACTCCAATGTGTACTGTGTGCGAAGGTAAGCTGTTAAAGAATGAAGTAACTTAACATTTATCTTCATATAAATATGATTATTTAACAACCAACGTCTGAAGTAATTTTAATTAATTTTAATGTTTTATTAAAGGTACATAATTTTTCTTAATAATTATTATTAACACATTCTTAATTACTGTTTTATTTTTCATATTATTTAATATTTTTTGTTTAATTGTTATTTTCTGCTTTATTTATTTAATTAGTATTATTTAATTGTTAAATAATTTATTATTAAAAACTAATCACAGAAAATAATAAATTTTTAAACTTATTTCCAGTGTCTGTCAGTGAGAATAAGTTAGAAGTAGCAGAATTACAAGAACAGGTGATTCGATCGAAGGCTCTACTATCTGCCAAACGAGAACAAATAGCGACTTTGAGAACAGTTTTGAAGTCCAATAAGAATACAGCAGAGGTAGCATTGAGCAATCTCAAGAGTAAATATGAAAATGAGAAAACTATTGTAAATGAAACAATGGTCAAATTGAGAAATGAATTGAGGTCATTGAAGGAAAGCGCAGCGACGTTTTCAAGTGAGTATTAAATCTGTTGCATCTACATTTTTATTTTCTTTTTTTAATTTTGATTACGGAATAGTGCAATTATTAATCATAAAGTAGTATCGTGAAATGCTTTCATCCACATGTATTTATTTTATAAGCTTCAAGATTTTATTACAATTTATTTTCTTTTGCAATGTCTTAAATGTACACATTTTTAAGAGTACTATGTTTTAATTTATAGCTTACACGTATTTTATTTAGAGATGTTTAATAATCTGTTTGTTTTCCCCTCTTTTTCTTCCACTAACGTGCTTTAACTAATGCTTTTTGGTAACATTCATAAATTTCTATATTTAGCAATAGCTTCCATACTCGTAATAATATTCAGTTGTGTTACTGTTGATTTGGGTTTAGCACTGATTGTTTGTCGACGAATCTGTTACGTTTCTGTTTAATTTTACATCTGTTATTATTTAGTTTTTTTGGTATGATTTGCATTAATACTGTATAATATTTTTCTTATTTATTAAAGAAAGAGTTTTAGTGGAAGAAAAAGAATATTTTTATTGGTGAATAATAATATTAATTTATACAACTAGATAGATTTATTCTTAAAATAGTTAATTTACATAATTAAGTAATAAAATCGTTATAAATTGGTAAAAGTACACTCATATACAATATATGTATCAAATTTAAAAAAGAGATTATAATTCTTTACTTTATTTGTATATTGTTATGAGTGTTAGTATATTTCTAGGAATCACTTAAGATAAAATTTATATAGAGTTTTCAATTTTATATAAAATATACAAATATGAATTTATATTCTCAAAGCATTATAAACAATATCAAGAACGATTTCTAAAATGCTCAAAAATATTCTTTTGGTATTTAAATAATTGTTACATAGTAATGATACAAAATACTTTAAATTATTCTAACATGTATCTTTCATATTCCAACTCTGAAGTATTTATTTATACAGATAATTTCGAAATATTTTTGATTAGTAATAATTTCGTATTATTTAATGTTTTTGGTCTTTATAAAATCTAATTTTATTTAAAGTAATAAAATGGAATATTATTATTCATAGTTTCATGTATAATAACAAATAACAATATCTTTATATCTACTTTGCAATATTTTCTAACAATTACCATCAACAAATATGTTTATTCTGTAATTGTTCCAATAAAAAATAATTTTTCTTATATTATAAAAATTCAATAAATATAATAATTATAGTATTTTATGAATGCAGTTATAATTATACTGTTTCGAATTTTTGTGTTTACAAGATATTACATAATGTTGCTTTTATTGCTAAATTTTATTTAAAAAATTACCAATAATTCTTGAAGTTATTTTTTTAATAAAATATTTTAAGGGAAGATTTTAAATATGATTTAAAAATTGATGAAAGACAAATTTATAAATGAAAATGGATGTAAATTAATTAAAAAATCTAACAGTAAAAATGTTATTTATCTGATTTAATATGAATATAGTTTTTGGTAAATTTTTAATTAAAATATTGTAAATACATATAATACAGTCAAAAGCTGTTTCTATTGCTAGGAACTAATATTTGTCTTTATATAAACTTTATCTTTTGCATCGCGTATAACTGCACGCCTTTTCCCTCTTTGTCTCTTGCGTTCTCTTCTTTTCTTTTCTCTCTTTCATCCTTCCTCCCCCTTTCTTTCTCTTCTTTCATCTCTCATTCTTTTTCTTTGCTTTCGTGTTTAAATAATAGTCCCCTCTAACAAAATACTCGCCCACACACAGGTTTACGCGCGATGTTTGTGGCGCGATGCGAAGAAAATGCGACCCGTGAGGATGAACTCAAGCGTCAACTCGCTGTAGCCGAGGATGATCGTAAGACCCTAAATCAGCTCCTGCGCCTCGCCGTCCAACAGAAGCTTGGCCTCACAATGAAACTCGAAGAGCTCGAGGTCGATCGAGAGCTCCGTAATACTAGGAGGCATCCGACGAGCACGAGTAGCGGCGGTGGCGGAGGAGGAGGAAACGGAAATAGGGGCCGCGGAAGACTGTCCCATCAGACGAACCGTCCTCACCAAGGCAGAGAATTCTTCTAGAAGATGGTTAAGATGTGGAGCAAAATATTTTGAGATACGTCCGGGGATTGTAGCGGTGAACTCGATAGACCCTCTAAGAAATATTGAAGGCTTTATATGCTATACCAACTATCTATTTTTATTTGAATTTTTAAATTGTGCACATGCATAAGAGTATTTTATAATTTGTTAATGTCATGATAAAATACAATCTGTGCTTTTATATAAGCTAAATTTTTCTTTGACAGTTGAAAAGATTGTTTGTATTCATAAAAAGTTCTCAAAAGTAAATTATCCATTTTTTACACAGAGTGCAGTTGGAATAAATAATAATTTAGAACTTTCATATCACTTCAATGTTCCTTCATCAGTTCAGGAAGAGATATTGTAGATTTTTAACAGAAAAATTTTCGAATACGTGGTAGTTTTTTATTATGAATGATGGTAATGTTATAGTTTGTAGATAAGTATTATGTTTAAGTAACACGAATTCTGTTAGAAAATCAACAAATTTCTTTCTTGAAATGGCATCGATCGCCAAACCTCGAAGTTGATTACTTCTAACGAGATAAATCTCAGTATATTTCCCGTTTACATTCTAAATTAGATCTTTTGAATGATGATAAATGCTTAACAATCGATTATGCTTGCTGTAAGAGTTTGCCCTGCAATCCTGACAATTACTTTACAAAAATTGCTCCATGTCTCGATTTTCTATAGTCGATATTTACGCCTGTTGTTACGACGTATCGCAATCTGATACGAATGTCCATGAATCAAATGACGCGAATTTAGTAACCACGCACTAAAGTGGATAAATTTTTAAAATGTTGAATTGCGCTGAATTTGTGTCTTACAAAGTTTTTTATGGGCGTCAGAGAGAAAAAAAGATATTGAGGAATGTTAAAGAAAAATTTTTTAAATTTACTTGTCCACTTCGTTTTATCTTCTCTAAGGGAGAATTAATGAAATATTGAAAAACAGTAATTACATCTGCAAATTAATTAGAGTATGGGATTAGTTTAATTTTTATAGCAGCATTTTTAAAAATAAAAAAATTAACGTATTAATCATTTGCGCCAAATTAATATATTGTGACGCTTGCTTAAGACCAAATTAGAGCAAAATAATGTGATCCAATAGTAATATATTATACTATTTAAATACGTTTAATAATGTTTCAATACGTTATATATGCAATCGGTATTATAAATGCATTCGGTCGATTCTTTTTCAATAGAATGTATGCTTGACAGTTTTTAAATTTATTTATCGATTTTTGTAGTTTCGTCATTACGAAATTATACTCGAAAAAATTATGAAATTATTTTATTATTATAAATTTTTTCATTATAGAAATTACGTTTTCTATGAATTTTATTATTTATGAATAAATTTGAATTACGCTAGAGCTATAAGGAAATAATTAAGGCCGTTACGTAAACTATTTCTTTAATCTTTTGACAGTTGAAATCGTTATTTTAAATACTGTTTTTAATGTATCATCTCATGCTGTAATTAACAGAGTATGCAATGAGAATTTTATTCGCTCGAATCATATTATCTGCGATACGTTTTTCTTTTAACTGATTTCGAAGGCAGTTGAATTAATTGCAAACGAAAATAATAAACTAGTACAGCCTGAAAAAAGTTTATACGTAAATTGTAAATGATTTATATGTAATTGTAATTATAAAAAATTATATTTAAAAAGAGAAATAAAATCTGATCGTGTTTGACTGCATGATTTATATATAATTATATATAACTCGTTTAATTTATGTATATATTTTCTTGGGTATAAACAGAGATTAAGATCTCGATAATTTCGTTTGTTAGAAGAAAAAAGTACTAGGTATATACAAGCTCGTTAATAATTAGCGTCTTTTTTTAATAAGCGTTTAAACAAGTTTATTAAAGAGTTACATCGATGATTATTATTAGTGATTATTGCATTATGTTAATCCATAATGTTATTATTACAATCATTTATTAAATGAGTAAAAGCGCTTATTCAAAAACAAATGAAGGAGTTGAAAAAACAAAAAAGAGAAAATAAGAATTTTATCAACCGTTCCAATGAGAATTATTTTTCATCGATGCCAATATTTTGCTGTTGAGTATGTTTGTACTGAATGATTATTGTATGAAATAGTGATATCTCCGCTCATAAGTGAAAAAAGAGAAAATGAAAAAATAGGAAAAAGTAGTCGAATTTTAGCATAGTACAGAATATTTAGCTATAGATGTTCCATATTTACAAAACAAGAAATATTATTATTTATGTAATATATAGTGTTTAAAGGTTTTTCCTTTTCAATCGTATACTCTAATATTTCGCGAGCCGAGCGGAGATTCGCTTTGTGTCCATTAACCAAACCGAGCCTCGAAGCACCGTCCCTTTACCTTTCTCCCTACACCACCGTATGAGCTGCGATAAAATCCAATTGTATATTTGTTTCCTTGAATAAATCATGTATGATTTTGTAGATTGGAGTACTTCATTAGTGCTATTTTTAAAAATTTTTATGAATACTGTTATACACAGTTTATTGCCAATCTCTCTAAATTATCATGCCTATTTTTGTGAATTTATATTTATGAAATAATTTACCGTGCGAAAAAAATTTCAATAAAAATAACAATACCTACAATAAAAATAAAGATTATAAAATTTTTCTTATAAAACAATAATTATTTAAATATATTGAAAAAATTAAGATTTTAATGAAATAGAATTCGAAGATAGTATTTTTAGATTTAAATCTTTCATTCTTTTATTATTATTTTCAACAATGATTTAAGTGTGTTATTTCAGCTAAACTACACAAGATTGAGTTATTGATTGTTAACAATAATTTATTAATTATTAAAATTATTTCACTATAACATTAAACATAACAGGTTATTAAAGATATAAGAGTTATCAACATAAAGTCATACTTCAATAATCATAAAATTTATTATTCAATCAAAAATAAATAATTCTTTTCATCTTTGAACTTACAAGTTTATTTAAAAATAAAATAAAGTTTATAACTAATATTGTTAATTTTTTTTAATGTTTATGTTCAAGTTTCGTGCTTAATGTGTATGATTATGTTAAAAGAATTGAAAATATGTATCGTCCATAATAAAGTTCCTTCGTGTCGTGCATCCGACACCAACACTTGTACTACATTTTACAAATTGATAACACAAATAACTATATTTAAAGTCTTTGTTTAAATGTCATAAATATATTTGTGAATCCTTAGATTTGATGTTCTTACGGTGGTGTTCGGTCTAGATGTTTAGAAAATTTAATTATATAATGGAAAATCTATGAATTTAATAAAGTAGTTCATAGATTATGCGTAATGGATTCAATTAATATTTTATTAGAAAGAAATTATATATAATTATTTTTGCATTAAATATCATTAATTAATTGTGTCTAACTTTAACTGTACCTTTATATAAAAAAACATCTGAAAATTTATTTAAAACATTGGTGTACAGAAGAAATGAATATTAAAGTAACTTTAAATATATATAATTTCACTTTGTTTTTAAAGGGAAATCCGCTTATATGCAATAGAATTTTACATACACGAGTGATTACGTAAAGAATGAAATATATATTATTATGTTAGATTATTTGAAAGAGTGACATGGTATTTTCTATTATATTTTTTTCTTAAAGAAAAATATGTTTACATGTGATTAGAATTATAAATAGAAGTGATTTCGTAGTGAACGAAAAGTTGTATACTGTTACATTATTTGAAAATGTGACACAAGTTTTTGTAATAGAACGAATTCATATGTTATTTTTTTGTTTGAAAAAAAGAGTTTGAGCATTATAAAAAGGTAAATATTAAATTTTATGCAATTTAAAGAATATTGCTTACATGAGATTATTTTAAATTTCGATAAATTTAAAGTTCATTTTTGTTGTTGTTAAATGTATACTTTCTATTAAAAGTATTTATTGAGTTCCAACAGAGCTTTAAGTGGGTTTAAGTAAGTGGCTTTTTCGTTATTTTTTTGTTAATAGATAAAAATTTGTACTTGTAAATAATGTAAATGCACTATAGTGATGTAGTGTTGTATGAATAAGAATTTTTCAATCTTACAAGACGAATTGAAAACACTGTTGTATCGTTTTAAAGACATAAAGAGACATCAAAAATATTGAAGTTTCTAATATTTTGATGTTTCAATATTTATTTGTTTACTTATCTAATCATGCGTTAATCATGGTGTAATTAACCGGATGATATTCGAATTTCAATTCGGTGTTATTAACAATTATACAATTTTGTATAAGTATCGAATGGAGTTGTAAAACAACGTTACTTACAATTATAATTAATTTTGTAACATAAATTGAGCAAATAATAACCATATTTGTAACTCAAGTGTTCTGTTTATATTTATTTTTCATTTTTAAAATTTAATACAGAGGAGATTGGATCCAGATCATAAATTATACCATAGCAAAAATGAATGATTTTTTCTCAATTTTTCATAAGACTTTAATAATATTTATTTAAATAGTCATTAACTATAAAATCTATGGTTTTAGATTTAATAAATTTGTAATAGAAAATGTAACATTTACTTCTGCTAGATACGCTGTTAAAAAAATGTATAAAAAATCTCATCAATTATCTTTATACAAAGAAATTGTCAGAAATTTTTTATTTATAGTTAATAATTAGTTGAGTAGCTTGCGGTATTTATGTAGAATAATTTCATAAAAATGTCAATGATAAAATTTAGCATATCATACATAAGTTATTTTTCAATTAAATAAATACTCAATAAATATTCAACTAAATTAAATACTCTTTTAAATATGCTGTATATTATTTATATTTGAAAATATAAATTCTGATAAACTGATAATTGCGATTACTTTGTCAGTCTCATCAAATTTTAAAAGATATTTAATTTAATTTCATCTGATAATGTACGTATAGAATTCGGTTGGGGAAAATATAATATACTTTAAGCTTATAGGTGTGAGTAAAATTAGTAGTGTATCTATCAAGAAGAAAATGAATTGTACAATACATATTATTCCTTGTAAGTTTAAACATAATTAGTTGAAAGGATTTCAAATGTAAATATTGTCAAATATTTTATGATAATTACGAATGCACGAAGTTTTCGTAAATATAAAAAAATAGTATAAATAATTTACTGTACGTATCCATAAAATGTTTACTTTAATTTTATAACATATTAATATAATTATAAAAATCATTAAATAGCTTGCTGAGTAAAATTCTAATTTAATACATGTGTATATCCGTCCAAAACCTTACAATGTATATTTAATTTTAAACCAAATATTCAGTAAATATACAAATCATCGAATGCAAAGAATCGCCTCCAGCCACACGAAGAACGAATATGTGTAAAGCGAGAAGTGTTTATATCATATATACAAATATACGCATTAGATCAAGGCCTGAGTTTTGTGCAGATATTCAATAGAAAGAATTTTCAATATATTTTATATTACAACGAATATTGTTGTTTTATGATTTATAAATTAATAGAGAATTTAGTTAAAACGAATCTAAAACTTGCATAATCAATATTATATATTAATAATCATTATATTCTACGAATTTCTTAATAAAATAAAATAAACGAATATTATATTCTGCAAATCAGTTAATATTTTATTAACCAAATTTTTGAACGTTATATTTCTTGAATCAACAACTATTATATTCTACAAATAATCTTAACGCTGCAATTGAATACTATATTCTTTAAACTAATGAATAAATATATTTCTTAAAAAACAAATAATATTTTTAATAAATTATTATTGTAACAGAATATTATATACTTCGAAATTGTACTTTTAGAAATTAAATTGATACTACGCTTCATACCGTTAATATTATATTTGATATTAAGTATACTTCCTGTTCATAAATGATCTTTCCGACGCAAATTTTTATCTAATTAGTATTCTACGAAATGCCGAAGCGGTAATCGAAAAATATATTATCTTCGAATTTAAAATGTAATAATTATCATGGCTCATAGCAAAAGAATATTATTCATTTTATACGACACCGCAATACCTAATGCACGACGCCACGAGTAACGAAAATAAGAGAGAAGCCAAACTGTTTATCAATAATGAGCTAAGCTCAGCCGACACGAATGCCACCGCCTTGAATACGAAATGTCGCGATTAAACAGTAGCGAAACCGAAGTATCAAATAAGGATCATGTCACAAAGCAATACCGCGTAAACCGGCAATGATAAGAAATTCATCGGAGATAAACAAAGGACAGTTGCAGGAACTAATCACAATATGATAAAATCTAAGCTTTTCTACACTAGCCTATATAAATTCAACGGACAAGTATAGAAGTCCGATCATTCAGATCATTACTCAGATAGATATATCATTACTTCAAAGTAACCCGCGTAACTCACGAGAACGAACTTTTTATAAAGCCGTTTGAATTCATATAAATTTATATGAATTGTAATTTTTATTCTGTAAACTATATTTTTCTGCCGATAATACATTTAATTTCAATGAATCCTGAATATATTTTAATAGCCTTCTTGACTACGGATCAGTTTCTTTGAATAAACCAAAATTTACGATTATAATAAATAAAATTATATATATGTCAAAAAAATAATTTAAATTCTTTAATTTTATAAATTAAAATAATTGAATTTCTTAAAATCGTGACTCATTGAAATAATTAAATTCTTAACAAAAACATCGAATTATATACGAATTCGCGTTTTTATAAATTCCTTATTGAAATATTTTAACTTTCATAAAATATGTTCATGAGAGCCCAGAAGGAATCAACTCATCGGCTTCAATAAAGCCATTAGCACCAGGGCTCTTCTAAACTCTCTTTGTACTCCCGAACATGTAACAGTAGATGTTACGGACGACCGCAATTAGAGTCGTCTTAAACTCTTTAGTTCGCGTCGATCATTTATCGACACCTAGTCGACAAAATAAGCTTGATCTGCTCGTACTTGCAGATAAAACAGAATCATTTATATATTTTTTCCTCTTCTACTAATCCGAAAGAAATTGTATGTGAAATTAATTTGGAGATTAAAAAGAATAAAAAAGTAAATTCTGTTCTAAGAACACCAGCCTTCTCATTTCGGTTATCGCGGATGCATTTGATTACGATCATTGAAAGATACGATGATCAAAGATACGATTGAAAAGATACGATTGAAAAGATGCGATTGAAAAGATGCGATTGAAAGTCTGCAAAATATTATTATAACGAAGGGGAATTCTCATTGCAATCTTTTACGTCCGTGAAACATGGAACGTTGCAGTAGCATTCCATAAAAAGACAGGAGAGCAAGTGTTGAAGCTCTGAGAGTGACAAAGCGACATTGGAACACTATACATATGCAGTTGTAAATAACCACCCTGAGAGCTGTATTGAGTTAGGTATGTGTGCAGATAAATTACCACTACAAGAAACAAGCAGCAAGTGCTCAATCAGACCTGTTTATACTCTATATGATCGTGCAATATGGACGTAAGACGTTATCCAATACCCATTCAACGAGGTTGCTGTTGTGGCAGGTTCTTCTGAATGAACTGCTGTGCAGCTTCTAAAATTGACTACGTGTACTGATATCAATTATAGGTTAGAACATATTTCAAAATTTATAATTTCTGTAGATCTCTATATAACGTTCTTTCAATAAATTAATGTTATCAACTTTCCATAAAAACTGATTAAGATAAACAAATATTAAGATGAATAGTATTTGATTAAAATCAGTCTTATAAGTAAGGTAAGGAAGCAGAAGCAATATTAGATTGTCGTATTTTTCTTAAACATATGGTTTTACAAATATTTTCTTTTAGATGCTGCTTAGTGATTAGTGGAAACGAGCAAATTATATTTTCTATGTTTTACACACCAAATATTAGAAGCTTATCAAATAAACTGTAAGAATTTTATAAGTAGAACAAATATTAGTCTATATTGTAATTAATATGTAATAACACAGATTGTATCTAATATATAATTAGTGCTTCTGGTTAAAAATCATATTTTTTAAATCAATTTTATTAAATTAAGACAAAAATAAGCGCAACAAATTACCATTATGTTTTTATGAAATATTAAATTTTAAGTATTAACATGTATTGCATGTACCTTTAATATACACAAAATGCAAGCTTTTCTTGACTAGTCAAAATACTCCAATTATTTATTCATAATTATTACATTTTTATTTCTCTTATTTTTAAAAATGAAAATTAATAATATAAGAATAAAATTACTAGCTACTGTATTTATGATACTATTTTTATGGCAAATTTGTAAATTATGGCCATTTTATTCAAGAAGATCAGTTTCTAAAGAGATTATTCAAAAACAAAATACCGAACAAATACTTGTTACAGTTTATTATGAAGCACTGTGTCCTGACTCAAGATATTTTATTATTAAACAAATAGTACCAACTTTTAACAGCATCAAAAATTATATTGACCTGTTATTAATTCCATATGGCAAAGCAGAAACAATTATGACCAAGGATGATTACATATTTGAATGTCAACATGGTGAAGTTGAATGTGAAGCAAATATAATACATGCATGTTCAATCAATAAAATAAGGGATTCTAGAAAACAATTAGAGGTGGTGGCCTGTATGATCAAGAATAATATTCATCCTATGTCTATTTTAAAAAGTTGTGCTAGTCAAATGGATGAATATAATGCTATAGTAAATTGCGCACAGTCGATTGAAGGAAGAAGACTTTTAATGAAATATGGAGAAATTACAAAGACTTTGAGTCCTGAAATTACCTTTATTCCAACAATTACACTGGATAATGAAATGGATAATCAAATATTAATTCTTAAAAATTTGTTGCGTCAGATATGTCAACGACTGCAAGTACCACCGAAAGAATGTAACAATTAAGATATCTTTTTTAATTCTATTACAAAATGTATATACCAAATGCACAAAAAAGGAAAGTTTTTTATAATTATATATATATTTATACAGATACATGACTGTATAATAACAAGTACAAGAAATGTGTAATTTCATATATATATATATATATATATATCTTTGTATAAGTTTTATATCAATTTATATTTAAAAGCTTATATCTTGTTTCATTATTTAAATAATGATGCGCTTAGGATTTCTTTAAAATTTATAAGTTTTAAAGCAAATACATGCAATGGTAATTTTACCATTTTAATGGGTATTTTGTAGTATTTTGACTTGTAACATTAAAAAAATCCAATTAGCATTGAATTTATGACCAATGTCCAAGGTTAGAGATTAGCAATTATCAACGAGTAATTCAGTCAACATTAATATGAAACAGTTTGTAAATATCCGTGATTCAATATTTTTGCTTACACAGAATATCTGAATGTATTAAAAAATCTTTCATATTATTTAAAAAACATTAATAATTTTTTATAGATTTCTATATTACATTGTTTTATAGTAATTTATATTACTGATTAGTAAGTGTATTTTTCTCCAGTATGTGAGTGCGGATGTGCATGTGAGTGCAGCATTTTAATTTATAAAAAAATATGTGCAAAATTTTATTTAATACATTTTCATTAACTTATTTACAAATAATTATATATATATATATATATATATATATATATTTATAGAAATATTTGTTTTCCAAATAATAGTTTATTGTTATATCATTTTATAGAAATGATTGAAATATATAAGCATTAAATTGAATAAAAATAATGAAAATTTTGAGAAATTATCTATATAAAGTTATTATCTATATTAAGTATATAAAAATTATGCATAAATGTATTGAATGAAGATAATTTATATAATCAGAATGAATAATAAAAAATTAATTTTCATATTACTTTATTCTTTACAATAAAAACCCTCATTTGCGAATGAAATAATTTTAACAATGAGAAGTTACGGATAATTCATAAGAAAGGAAAACTAAATATAAAAATACTAATTTGTAGGTATGTGATTTTTAAAATAGATATATGTTATAAATAAACTAGATTTATCAATGACATTTTGTATAATAGAAGTATTTGATGTCTTATATTAACTGTAACTTCTCAAAATATATTAATGCTTGAAAGGGAAGAGTATCCAGTTTTATATATTAAATTCAAAATTAGTAAAAATATATTTTTATAAATTATATTATTAATGTGTTTAGTATTTGCTAAGTAGTTGCTATTAATTTAATAATGAAATTATCAATTCTAAGTATATTGGTTAAATATTTATTACTTATGAAATGTTTATGAAATATGGAAACTGGTTATAATCTTTGAAGTATGTTTACTTCTTTTAAAGTATTTAAAAAACGTATCTTCTAAAGTATTTCTTTTAAATGTATAGTTTTTCCATCATGAAAGCGCTCAAAACGCACACCGTGATGCATCACTGAGAGGTAACATATTTTTTTGTCTCTGATTTAAAATATATGATAATCTGCTATAACTTCCGAATATACATATTTTTGTAGTTATTCAGTGAACTGGACATTCATTCGCAAATAGCAGTCAAGATGTACCTCGAATAATTAACTACTTTTTGTACAGCATTAAATGTATTGTATTATTTTAATTTTATCTTTTTATCTGTATAAATTGTTCAAGGGTAATTCTCATTTATTTGTATACATATCTGGAATATTTATTTATAACTATAATAATAAAATCGTCCGCTAAGGCGCCTAGGAGCTTTGATTATGGTTATTCAAGATCAAGGTTGATAATGTTACGAGTGAATATAATTCAACAGTTAGCTTAATACAATAATTTTCATGAATCCATTTAGTATGTTGAAGGATATATAGGTGGTACATTAATTGTTCCAAGTAATAAACGTACGATTCGAATTATTACATCAATAAGGAAGGGAGTATTTTAGCTTGTCTACTCTATAAGAATAATATATTTTTAATTTAATTAATAATAATTTAATATATAATAATTAAATATGTAATAATTTAATTTTAATAATAATTTTATTTTTATTAACATAATTATTTTTTATTTTAGAAAATGATTTATAGCGTCAGTTTTTTAATGTTTTATAAACTATACTGTCATTACGTGTGTACTCTTTAAGAAAGTTGTTGATAATTAATTTTAAAAACCTACGTCTTTAATAAGATTAGTCGGGAAGTAGCTAGATTGAACTTGCTGTGGCTTGTTCTCTTTTAAAAGGGTAATATTTTAGTTCTTTTCCATGTTATCGGGAAATATATTCAGCTATAATTATTGAAGATGATTGTTTAGTTTCCAGTGTTTTTAAAGGCAGGTGTTTGAGTATTATTATCAAAGTCAGATGATGTTTCATTTAGTAAATGATTCAGTATGAAGTGTGTTTGAAAGGCATTTCATCACGAAAAATTTTTTGGAATTATGCGATTGTTAGTTAGATTACTTTTATTGATGCTTAAGATAGTGTTATTTATATAGATAGTGTTATATAATTGAATTTTCAGATGTATTTATTAGCTGAGTAGTCAAGATATATATTCGTCAATTATTTATTTCTAAATGTGCTCTGATGGTGTATGACATATGTATTTATCGTTAATAATGGCACATTAGTAATGCTAAATTACTTTGATTAATAACTTCAGAAATTATTTCAAGAAGAAGGCATTTAGCAATTTTTAATATGATTGTAAAGAATTTTACTTTCATTCTTGAATGTTATTAATATTATTGACAAGTTCTTTAAGAAAGAAGATTTTATTATCTTTTCTGTACATGAGAGGCTTCTTTTTATATATATTTTTATTTGTTTATTTTGTATAAGATAAGGTTTATATTTATAAAATTTCTTCAATTTGTAGCTTGTATAATTGAGTACGATAATTTTGTTTCTTTGGAGAAGGCTAAAGAATGATCTTGCAATTTAGTTATATCCATCACATAAACTTTAGATATACCAAATACTATTATATTCTTATGTAATTTTTAATGAACGCAGATATATTTTAATGTAAGTCAATACTGATAAATCCAAAAATAATTCATAAAAGCAATGGAAAAGACTCCTTAATGTTTTATAATTTTATATCTGAAAATATATTTAAGGAAGCGAGGGATGATCGATGAATCGTGCTATTTTGCCCTTGAATGCCTATACATATTTCGGGGGTCAAAATATAATTTTCTAATAGATATTGTGCGAATTGTTTTATTTAGCTAGAAGATAATAAGATACTCAATTTTTTCAGAATAATAGAAAAAACGATCTAACACATCTAACCCTGAATCAATAACACATTATTAAGACATGCTATGAATGAACTTCCAGCTGAAAAAGGAAGGTAGAGAGATTTCATAGACAAATAGAGATATCTGTAAGAAATCAGTAATATTTATTGAATTTAATATTATAAAGTTAAAGACAAAGTTTATCTTGTAAATAAAGGGAAGATATATTATATTATTGATTAGGGAACTTTGCGTCATTAATAGTCACAATGACGAGTTACGTTTCCTGTATTCTTTTTCCCTACTTTGCTGGAATTATTTTTTTCTTGCTTTTACTTGTCCAAATTGAGATTTGTAACGGTCGATAATAAATATTTATAAATATTATTTTTTAAGTAATATTTTCAGTTTTCCTTTATAGACATATTATAATATGTGCACTTTCACATGTATATTGTATGTGTTATTTTAAATTATACATGTTTAGAAATAGTAGCTAAAGTATAATCATTAAATTTTTTTTTAATGAAAGCAATCAATGTCACAAAGTTTATTTTCAAATAATTTGATCGATCTTATGCTTCAATTAAATTTAATCTTTTCTGATAATCTTCGTTAATAGTTGCAGCTTGTTGTTCATTTATTTTTTCATGAGATATCCATTTATTTATAGGTGGGAATTATGTTTTATGTTAAGTGTATTAGTTAATTTATAACATTTAGCATTTTCAAAGATATCTACTGTAACGGTTAATATCTGAGATTGTAATAATAGTGAAGAACTAAACTATAAATACAAGTGCCAGTGATAATTTTTTTAGTCAAATTTTTAAATTTTTTGGTATGTAGATGAATTATTGTTATTCTATTATGAATTATATATAAATCGAGGAGAGAGGAAAAGATTATTAGGAAGTATTAATAAAGGTTTTACGGATAAATTTTATCATCTAAAAAGTTTCTTTTGTAATATACTTTTATTTTGTTGAAGAATTCTGCAAATAACGTTCCTGGCATTAAAGTCTTCGAAAATCATCGTTGTACATAGAACTAAATGTTAAAATTAAAAAAATATATTATTAGAAGGAAAATTTACAATTTATTTCCTAAAAATTAAGTGCGTTGAGATGTCATACGACTCGCGTTTACAGAAATCCTAGGTCTCGTGGGGAACATCTTGTAATCCAGATTTCAATACTATGCAAAATTAACAATCACGGTTTTATTTTTTAACAAAATGCGTTCTATAATATGTATAAATATTTTATTTCCGTGTCTGTATGTTACAGCAACTAGAACTTCGTTCCAATAACTGCCGGACTTCTTCAAACCGGTCAGTCCGCGGGCCATTTATGGTCATCTTTGACAACCTGATTTCCTTCTGCCTGCTTCATCCAAATTAGAGGATAGTTGCACTTCCATCCGACAGACAAAATGATGGATTTATGAGGGCCATAAATATTCTCGTTTTCCTAAGATGAGGATATTCTCCTTGTGCTGACAGTTCTTGCACAAGGGTGTTTTAGAACTTATGAGTTGTCACACTAAACCAACAAATTTACATATTATATTTATTAAATATAATAACTAACTTCATAAGTAAATAATACATGCTTCCAAGTTGATAATAAATTGATAAAAATTGATATAAAAAATGATATTACGTAAGAAAATATTTCATTGAAACTAAAGATGAAAAAGCTGAATGAAAATATAGATCATTATATTATAAAAAAAGTCAAAGAGAGAAAGGAAAATGCGATAAAATAGTTTCTTGTAAAAATAATACATCATGTTATCAATAAAAAGAATTCTTGTTTTGTTTGAAGGATACATGAATTCGGTGCGACGTCGTCTGAAGTGGGTTGAAAAATTGCGCGAGAAAAGGCAGAAACTGTTGAAAACTTAAAAAGTAATTAAAATAAAATTTATGATTATACGTGGTATATTCGAATTTTTAAGTAGGTTTCTTTCTTTAATAATCTAAAGGTAATTTTGTCGATAAATTTATAATCAAATTATTAGTCTTTTTATTTCTAACTCTATTCCAAATTTTTGGACCTTACAAAGACATAATAATTATCTTTATTATCTAAGTTTTATTTGTTAAATAATTCTTTCAGTTCTCCTGTGAATATTTTATTACACGACGCCGCCTCGCTGCTTTCTTGTTTTCTCTGATTATAAGCTATCTTTTTGAAATCTATTTTGTGTAATTTCGATTCTCTTCTGAAAGTTATATAAAGATTATTATTTTTCTTTATAGATGTAAATAAATCATATCATATTGACAATGTATATGTTAGTAATATTAGCAAATATTTTTTATAACATTTTATTTTATTTTATTTTTTTAATGAATATATATTATTTATTTTACTAGCATATATATTATTTAACTAAGATGTTTAGTAACTTGTATAGAAAGCGTTTCACAAGAAAGAAATACTAATTATCGAATTTAAAAACACGATTTTTTATTTTGTACTTAGATTTTTGAAACAGAAATTGCCACCGTTCTAAAGAAATAGTTTAAAGACGGCATCTAGTTAATAACTACCTATTCGCTTCATCTGAAACGAACTTTCTCTCTTTGCGAAAATCTAATTATCTTTATTTTAATTACTTCAGAATCCGGTTTCTTATAAGACTTTAGAAAATTTACTTTATATGTGTGTTTATATACAAATATATACCAATATATAATTGCTCTTTCTCAACACCGTTGTGAATAATTTGTAATAGTTGAGCAAAGTTGAAGATTTTATCTATTTACCATGTACGACTTATTAATTAATATAAATTCGTAAGCAAAAGAAAAACAGATTTTGTTGTACAATTTTTTCTTGAAATCATTTTTTCAAGACTAGTGCATACAGTATTACAAAAACTATTAGTCTGATTGTAGTAATCTTTTTACTTAGAGCTCAATAAATTGTCTACCTAGTTTATCTATAATGTATTTAAAAATTATTAATTTACATATTTTTCTTTAAATTTGAATGTGAAAAATTGTTGTAATTTCATATCCATTTTTTCTTAAGAATGGTGTTTTCTTAATTTTAAAGTATACCATTGCTTAATGAAACACCGATATATTGTGCTACAATCCAAATAGAGATTTATCAATATCTTTTTTCTAAGCACGGATAATACTATTGGAGAAATGTATATACACTGTTTTTTACTTTGACGATAAACACTTCGAGATCAGTGCTATAGTACCATATATAATGAGTTTTTTATAATTAGACATTTTGTTTTAAAACACTTTCCAAAAGATTTAAATATTCAGTTTTCTAAACAATTTATAAATATTGCCTTGTTTTTCGTCTTTTAATTAGCCTTTTTTTTCTTAAGTGCATTATAGTTCACAGTTATGTACATTGTAACTTACTGTTTTTGTTGTGATATAAAGTTTATAGAATGCTTTTATCTAAAAATTTTTCTATTATTTCATGTTTACCAGGCTTATACTTTTCATTAAATTTTACGTGTTATTAACCTAGGTTTCAATTAATACTCACATAACTGATTCACAGGCATTTTCTATATTGAAAAATATCTCATTTTCTGATTGGTTCAAAATATATATTTTGATATGCGTTCTGTAGCAAAACTATAAAGTTGTCACCAATTACACCAAAAAATGATGGTTAATTTTAGTTTTTATTAATTTCAGTTTTTAGTTTTTAATATCAGTAAACTTTGATTTATTAATTAAGTATTTTATTAATGAAGTTTCCGTATATTCCTTTAAGAATTACTTTTTTAATTTATAATTTTTGGAGTATAAATGAAAAATTCAATTTTATTTGCTAGTACGTTTTCTTTAATAGCGTTGAATGTATCAATTGTATCAGTAAAAATTATGCAATCATGTTTTTCTTTTTTTTAAAAAGTAAAGTTTTGTTTATTATTTATATTTTTGTTTTGTTAATTTATATAAGTAATTAATATAAGTAAGTTAATTAATAAATATTGATTTTATTATTTACATAGATCGAAGGAGGCTTATAGTGGTATTTCACATGTCGGTTCAAGTGTGTATTCCGTGAGCTGAGCTGATACTCCATTCTTATATACGTTTTGAAGTTTTGGATTTGTTTTCGATTAACTATGTGGTTATATCCCTATCATTAACTTCTAAAAGGTATCACCTCTTGTCTTTCTTTCTTTATTAGCTATATTAATCAGTTTTATATTTGTGCTATATGTATAATTTTTTCGGTCGGTACCGTTAATCACTTGAATTTTTTTCCGCAGTTTCAAAGGTTCTATTTTAAACGTTCTTATAAACAGTGATAACATATTTTCTTCGCATTAAGTTAGAGGTGATGTAAATCTTGAGTTTTTTCTTTTATTGGCTAACGATTTTTAGACTTTTTTGAAATACGTACGCATTAAGTGTTTCCTCGATTTTATCAAGTTTTCTTGATTGAATATTTTAGACTGAATATTTTTATTGGACGTAAATTGTTTGCCGTCTTCTAGAAATATTTAGGATTTTCCTGTATTAAAATCTTGGAAATTTTACTATGTTGTTTTTTATGATCTTATTGCATAGGAGGGTGAAAAGATTCGCCGTAACAACATGCGTTACAGGTATCGAAATAAGTCTTACTATCATATTAATAACAATAATAGCTTGTCATATGTAATTTTGTAATGTATTACAATATTATTCAGTACTAATCTACTTGAAACTTTTGTGAGAACACTTGGTTTTATGTTTTTATTAGAAGCACATGATATCTAGGAGATGTGTCTAAACTTCGGAGGTCAAAGTATAACTCAGTTAATTGAATTTATCAGCAAAGCTGTGTAGACTAATTCTACTTTATATATTGAAAGAAATTACGGTGGACTTATATACTAATTTAACTTTGTGCCAATAGTTAGAAGACACGAGCAACCCAATCAACCGCCTAATGATCATTCCAAAGATTAATCTCCCTCAGTTACGTCTATTTTTCATTTAATCGTATACACAATCCAAACCACAATACTATTATTTTTTAAAACTAGTAATTAATAGATGAAACTGTTATTATATCTACTCCATAAATTTGACCTCGTTGTAGAAGACAAAATCTAAAAATATTCTTAAAAATAATATTTTCATATTATTAACTAATGAAACTCTCGTTTTCATTTTACCATACTATACATAGTATGTTGAAATCATTGATAAAATTGATTGAAAGTTTTTAAGTTATGAAATAGTTTTGAGAACTCATCATTGAAGGTGGTTCAGTTTCTGTTACATCCAGTTATTTTTAGTAGGAGTCTTTGGTGTTGCCTTGATTCACAACATCTTTAGAATATTATTGGACGCCAAATCATATTATATTCTCAAATATATATATATATATATATATATATATATATATATATATTAAATCCCCTCTCTTCCATATTATATTTCCAAAGCATCTCGTTTTCTTTTATATTTTTATTTTGAGCGTTTATCTGGTCTTTCAAAATTGATATTGAAACCAAAGTAACCTATAAAAACGCTTTGAAAGAATATGGAAACTTTGATCCTTGCTTTGTACGTATTAGTCTAGAAAAGGCAGACAGTATCAATAACATATCACTGCAAATATTCTGTGACATTAAAATTGTTTTCTATTTTTGTTACAAACATGTATTGTATTTTTTTTTTGTTTTTTTAATTTGAAAGTTTTTGGGTTAGCTATATTTCATACTCTTTAATTAAAAAAATGTAATTAAATATATTTAAAAATCAAGCTTTGTTAATGTTTCGTGTACATTCAAACCACATCAACAATATTTTAAAACAAAACAATGAAATTTCTTGTACAAATTTTTATTATCATTTTTAATTCCCGTATCATTGCTACTCGATTTAATTACTTGCACTACCTTAGATTTTGTTTAAATTCAAATTACAAATAAGTACGTGGATTGAGTATCATATTTGATTTAGTAATCCTGATCGATATTGGATTTATAGATAAGTTAGTTAACATAATTAGTTAACATGCCATTCATCTTTCATATTTATATGTAATGTAAATTAATTCTTTTATATTAATTAAGACAGCTAAATGTACATTTTTCATTTTTGAACATTACTTTTAATTAACTTACGTTAACTGGTTAGTTGAAATAATTTATTAAACATCTGCCTTTACTAGTAGACATACTTAATTATTTAATAATAAATTTCTCTTATTACTCAAGTTGGAATTACAGTCTAAACAAGTTGTAAAAGAATATTGTATCGCAATTATATTCAATTGTATTGATTGACTTTTACATTTGAAAGAACTAACTGTTTCAGTTAATGAGAATATATAGAGCTAATTTCTTTTTTTTATATATTCAGTTTTTCTGAAATTAAATTATTTTCAACTTATATTAGACAAATGTATTTATTATTATTTGTATATTCATGGCGAAAATGGTCCTATTTGTTCAACTTGTTAGGTAATAATTAGAAAGTTTGTGTTTTAATAACCGACTGATTCCGTTTCCTCCAAGCTATCCTTATTTTAAGTATTCTTATAGTGTTAAAAAGATTACATTAATTTTGCAGGTATTAATTACTTGTTTCTTTATTTATAATTACTTGTAATGCTTGCTTACAGTTCGTTTATTTGGAGTTTCCTTGAACTTTCTTGGAGTTCTCTAGTAACCGATACTATTTGTGTTCCCTCAGTTTTCTACAGTTTAACCTTCCTGAAAATATAATCATTCGGTTAGTTTTTGATAAAGTTTTTGGTAAATATAATAAAGGAAATGTAAAATAACCACAGTTCTTATTTACTAAGTATTTATGACTATAAATATAAAATTACACTAGTTCTTATTTATGAATGACTATCAATTCGCTCTGTACAGTTACATTCATCTTATAAAGATATATAAGGTTTATATTTTTTGATACAAAGATACTATTGTAGAGTATTTGCGTAATCTAAAACTCATTTATATTTGGAAACATATAACTATCACGATCTAATGTTTTTATTTCGTTGAGATTTAATTTTGCTTATAAGTTTTTAATTAACATCTGTCATTCTATTGATATTTTTTATCGTGACATAGTCACCTTATTTATTCATAAATGCAATTTTTCGTATACTATTAAATTGTTCTTCAGTTACTTTTGCAATTTTTAAATATTTTCAGATGCTTTTAGTCGGATATCTATAAGATTTATGTCATATGCATATTTGCTTCTGAAATTTTAATAGTTTGTTTTTTCCGAATAAATGTTCATTTCCCAATAAAAAGCCGTTATCTGATCTGCGATTATTCACTTTGACTTATGTTATATTCGAAAATATTCTTTTAAATATTTAAATATTTTTAACTGATGTAAACGAAGAGTTGGAATGAGTAAATTTTCCTCTAAAATATCAGATGATAAACTGTGTTGTTTCCCTTTAGGTAGTGAAAATCAAATGTAACATAAACTGTTTGAAATGTACACTTTTACTTTTTCTTATATATTAAGAAATCTGATAATATTCATGGACTGATGTTTTTTTTTATTTTACGTTAGGTAAAAACTCTCGCAATTTGTTATAATTTTGAATCTAATCCTACTTAAAACAATTCTAAATCTTTTAAGAGCGTTTACGAAAGCAAGACATTCAAGTTCAAAGCTATGATACTTTGATTCAACTGGAATCATACGTTCTGAAATATTAAAGATTAGTCACATATTATTAATCTTTGTTCTTTTTCTAAAGAATCCTGATTTTAAATTGCACTTAGATAATTTTTTAATTAATTTAATTATTCGAAGGATCGTTTCCCCTCAAATTTCAATTCTATTCAACTAGTCTATTGATAGTTACACTTGTTTGCACGTAAGCTAAGTTTTTTTATTAATTATGATGTATGAGTTATATACCGTATATTGCAAATTGACATTATATTATAATTTTAAACGAATATCGTCAGTTTAGTATTAATATTCCATTTTCTTGTACAAGATATAATTATTGGAAAATTATATCATTTACGTAATAGACTGGATAGATTTTTCAAGGTAATATGTACATTTTTTTTAATTCTTAAAATCGTAGAACACTCTTCATTCAAATGTATACAATTTATTAATTTTAAAAGTAAAATAATATCGAAATTATAACATTTTTTTATAAAATTTATAATTCAGATAAAAAATAGTATACAATTTTGTATGAACAATTAAGTACTTATTTTCTACTGATTATTGTAATTATAATTAAAAAATGAAAGTATCAGTAGAAAATTAGTAAACATTTGATATATATATGTTACAATTTGATATAATCTGAAAGAAGATATTTTTCCATATATCATTGGAAATATTATTAAATAACGTTTTCATTGTTTTAAGAATAACTTGGAAAAAAAATATTTGGATTCTTATACTCATAAAATACTTAAATTTTTAATTCATACTACTTGATATTCAAATAGAGTGCATACAATTAACTAAATTATGTAAATATCATTTGAATTTATTGTACTAGAATAAGAATTCTATTATTTTATATCTATTAAAATGAAAACTTATATCTATTATAATTTATATCTATTAAAATCTATTAAAACATAAATTATCTATAAATGGTTTTATGCATGAGAAAATTTTTGTACGTTAATAAGTTAATAACTTGAAAATATAAAAAATGTTTTTATTATGCTTAGAACAGTTTGCAGATAAAAATAAAAATGATGTTATTTAAATGTGTGTTTGCGTATGCTTTTTCAAATGTAGTCTGCATGTAATATGATGTATATTTATTGATTTTTTGAAGCAAGTGAATATTCAAAGAGTGAATATTCAAAATTAAACTGAAATATAAAAAGAAATTTATTTTTAATATAATATATAAATATAAATTTTATATATAAATATATAATATATAAATTTTTAATACTTTATGTATGATTCTCAATATTTATATTTTGTTCAATTAAAATGTATAATGCATATTTTTTAATTATTTTAAGATAATTTGTATATAAAATATCTTTTTAAAACTAATCTTATGAAACTTCTATCATTTTGAATATGCAATCATTAAAAAGTATTGCAGTGGTTTAAAATTTAACCTAATATCTAAAGTAAATATTGAATTAATAATTTATTCTATACTATAATATTATTCTATACTTCTGTAATTAAACTGTGTAATTTAAGATACATAAAGTCTTTTTTATTGTTTTATCAAAAATAAGTAATGATTTTAATATTACACATTTAAATGAGAAATTGTAAAATCTATGTAAGTATTTATTGTGACTAAAATTTTTTTTTTATTTTACACGTGTAACTATGCAAGCTAAGAGTTGAGTATAGAAAAAAATGATTATGTTATAGAATGAATAAAAAATGTTCACTATTAAAAAAAATATGTATACTTTCACGTTTATAATAAATAAATTAATAAATTAATAAAATTAAATCATAATAGAATTATCGAAGGAAATTAATGAAGAAGAAATAAAAAGTAAAGTTAATAGATCTATATATAAAAAATTTATTTAATTTCAAAATGAAACAATTTAAATTTAAAAGTACTTGGAGTAAATAATTAATATAAATAGTTTTAAATTGAAAATTTAATACAAAATGTATTAATCATACGCATGCAAATATTTTACAACATTATAATTCTAGTTTGTATCATAAAAATGAATTAAATTATTTATTTTATTAGTTAACATATACAAATTAAAGTAATACCTCAATTGGTACCCATTTAAGATTTATTATTATCGTTTGAAGAAGAGATGTTAGATTTACAATATAATCTTAGATATACTAGTACATTTGGCTATTGATAAACCATATGATATTTTTGAATATTAATCGTACTATAATTTTCTTCAATAAATTATGTAACATATTTAAAAAATTTATATTCTATAATATTATAAAATTTGTTGTTTCTAAAATGAATCAACTCATAAGATAATACAGAATAATATGAGTATTTTGGAATACATAAAAAGAAAAAAATCTGAGTTAAATCAAGTATTTGGTATACTGATAGATAATTATTTAATTATTCCCGTATATCTCTTAAAAAATATATATATCTTAGTTCAAGCAGGTTGTGTACTTACTTATTTGATAAACGTAAGAGCAATACAAATATATAAATTATATACAGATTTTATAATTATCTTTAATATATATACATAAAATATAATGTATTTTATGAAAATAAAAAAGACGTTCAATCGCTTTGTAAGAATATATTTAAAGAAATATAATATAAATATTTTTATAATTTTTATAATTATTATAAAAAAATTTTTTAATATAAATATTTATTTTAAAAATATATTTAAGAATATAATAAACTAAACACAAATATTATTAAAAAATATTTTTTTGTTCTAGATAACAAAGAAAAATAGATTTTTAAATAAATAAATAAAAAACATTAAATAATACGAATTTTATAATCCTGTGACTGATCGAATATATTGGACGTACGGATAAACTCTAGTATATACATCTGGCACACCTGTGGCGCATGGAATAACAAACGAAGCGATACCAATAATTTCTCCATTATTAACTAATGGACCACCACTGTCACCCTGTAAAATTTAAATAAAGTCATTATTTAAATTATTACTTTTTTTTCACAAAATTAGTCATTTAATTATTATATAATGGAAGAATAAAAGTATATTATAAGTAAAAATTCAATTTGAAATTAAAAAAATTTTATAAAAACTTACGATGCAAGCACCAACGTTTTCCTTTTGAAATGCACAGAGTTGTTGATCATGTATAATAGTGGAAAGAATCTGCGAGCAGACAGAATTATCTTGAATTGTCATTATAGCTTTCTTCAGTGAAGTGGAAAGTAATTCTGATGGATAGCTCGTCAGTCCCCAACCACTGATAACAGCCTTTTCCGCCGCATGAGTTGGTCTACTGGGAAGTTTTATCTTATTTTGGAAATTATTGAATTCAAGCCCCTGTTGAAGCTTTAAAAGAAAAATTGTTCTATTTTAAAAGAAATCAATAATTAACTAAACATATAATTTTACTGATACTTTGAATAGTAGAATAAGGCAAAATATAATTACATAAAATACACTTATGCTAATATTTCTTCGTATTATATAATATTTCTGTTAGAAGTTTCAACCGTTTAATATTTTTAATATTTACGAATAATAGCTCTTCGATTATTTTTGTATTCTAAAAATGAAATGAAGTAACAGTAATCATATTTAATGGGTAATATTTATTCTATCTTTTAAAGATTTTCTTTGTGTAACTTATGTTTTATTTACTAATTTCTTTATTAATTAAAGTATTAATTATCCAAGCATAATGAAATTCTGTTTCCGACATTGAAATCTAAGTTTTACTTATTTAACTGTCAAATTTAAGCTGCATATCTAATTTGACTACATACGTAAGTGCACATTAACAAGAATATTGTATATATACATCACAGAATAGACTAGTATTATATCACGAGTCCTTTGGCATAGAAAATGAAAGAGATTTCACTAACTCCGTTGATTTTATTTATTTATGGTATATCATCTATGTTCAGGAAACTTTTCAGCTTAGAAATTATTCAAATTTATTTAAATATTTTAATTTTCGAGCACATTTACCAAAATCACGGCAATATCATGAAGGTAGTTTTCCTCGGGTGTTCTTTTTCCTGTGAATTCAGAATGAATGAAAACTCGTTGAATGTCCGTTCCTCCTCTATGACTTACTATAGTGTTGCTTCCAGAGTAAACCTTCATAGTGGAAAACTGTTTATTAAAAAGACAGTGTGCCGCTGTGAGGACATGCCATTCGCTAATAATTGCACCACCACAGATGAGTTTGTTGTCATTAAAATATCTCAATGATACTTGATACGGAAGTTCCCTTATATGTACATTTTTACCACCTACGATCCTCTGTATTTTGCCAAAGATACCTAAATAGATTTTTATTCATATGAACTAAACATACTAGAAATGAAATTTATGAATATAAGAGATAATTATTGACTAAAATCTGAAAGTTATGGTGAGTTCTCAATGTAAATTAATATATCTTAGAAACATAAATCAGACTTTCTTCATGAAAATGTTTTACATTATAGTAGTATTTATATTTTATTAAAATTAGTATTAAAAAAGTTATTTGGAACGTAATAAGGTAAAAAATGTTTTTGAACCAACAGCTGGTTAACTAGTAAATACATTTTAGAATTAATAATTATACTTATTGTCTATTATAATTATAAATAGATATAGAAATAATAACAAGCAAGACTGGTAAGATTTTTTACATATTTTGTATCATTAAAAATATTTATATAATATTTACATTACAACTCATTTTAATATTTAATTGCAATCATTTTCATAACTTCTGAATGTTAAATACGATGTATAATATCTACATGTCAATAAAAAGATTAGTAAGAAAGTTCTAATTTGTTTCATGATTCTTTTTTTTAATTTTACAACAAAATACCTATCGTGGAATAACAAACAGGTATATTTTTTTTAGTAAATACTATTTTGTATTTTCAATGTTTCAATTGATTAAACTTAAGTTTTCCTTTGTTAGTGTTTACTTAAAATATTTTACTTAAGATACAATATCAAAAACATTGTTTCTTTAATGTGAGATTTCAACAAAATGACATTATAACATTTTAACAATACTAATTAGATGTTATGGATGTAAATGTGTGTACAATTATTTAGTTCCTTTTAAGAATTTGTTATTATCTAAATTTTAAAATAATAAACTCAGAATGGGAAAACCCTTTTCATCGTTTTTAAATAGATTACTCATATTTTATAAAAATAAGCCCTTAACTTTTATTATTAATTAATATGAATTAAAATCTATTTGTAGAGGTCTATTTGTAGAAATCTATTTGTTAGGTAATATAACGTTATTTTAGTTTCACAAGGAACATTATTAATCAAATACCAAAATTAATGATTATAATATTCTGATATTTAGATAAAACCAATATTATTATGTATTATTATTATTTACATTTTAATACGTATATCAATTTATAAAAAAAAATTTCTTAGTTTAATTCAACCATTAGATTATTTTATATATCACTTATTTATAAATTTCATTACAGTTTTTAAAACAATTAATTGATGATAAAAAATCTATTTATTTCGTATAGAAATTGAAACTGATTTTTCTTAAACTTTTTTAAAACTGAAATACATTATATCTAGTTTACGTGAATTGTTTAATAGATTTAATTTGGTATGATTATTGTTTTTACAAAGAAAACATTGAAAACATTACAATATTTTTTTATAGATTTATAATCTATTAAATTATAAGTAATTATTAAAACTATATATATTTTTTTAAATTTATCAAAGAATCATAATTAATAAAAGTTCTCTTGATTTTGAATAATTATTGACTTTGATTTTAATTATAAGAACAAAAAACTAAATATATTTATTTTCCTGATAAAATTTGATTCAGTAAAAGTTTATTTTAAAATATTAATTTAACCTACCAGCACTTAATTGTAGACACAAGCAAAGCACAATACAGTAATTCATTTTTTAAAGGAATTAGTAGAAAAAAGATGTAACGAATACTTTATATAGCTATGCGTAGTTCTTTATTTACATAACATTCAATCTTATTTCAATATTTTCTAAGCTTCTTTTTACGTATTTTTTTGTATCATCTTGTAACGCAGTGTAATATTAGTTGACATAATGATTATACAATAAAATAATTCAACAATATCTACTTTGAAAGTATCTTTTCGTTGATAAAATGTAATAATTAAATGCATACTTTAATGTCATTTTATGTAAATATCAAAGTAACCTTCGGCATTTCTTACATTCGCTGTTTATCGAAGTTCAAAAGAATTTTAAAAAGGCATCCGATATATTTAATATCTGTAAAGGAACAATGCATCTTTTATTGTTAAAAATATTTTCAATGATCTTGGATTTATACAAATAAAATGCGGCTGATTTTATTAAAACTTTAAATGAAAATAAATTTATTATACATGTATTTAAAAACTATATCGTTCTAAAACTTAATAAATCTGAAGCTTTTAGGTATAAATGAATTAATCATTGCTAAGAATTTTCAATGTTGCATTACTAGAGAAAAACAATACTTTTTATGTATTTTATTTAATGTATGTAAATATATATATTGATAACTTAACACTCCCATCCTGTAAATTATTTAAATGATATAGTAATAATAGCCATTAAATGTTTTAACTAAAAATATCTTTTTAATACAAATACATTTTTATTATAATAGTAAGCAAGTATTATCATCTTTTTGAATATTAACTTTATCCTTACATAAGGTTTTACAAAATTAATATTTTTTATAGAATATTTCCACATATAATAGAATATTACGAGAAATGATGTTTTTTATTCAATTTTAGAATTGAAATTTATAAAAAGGTTCAAATAATTTTTTTTTATTTTTTTTATTATAAATATTTATCAAAAAGTTATAATTAGAAAAATTGGTATATAAGTAATGTTAGGTTACGTAAAATTATTTCTTAATTTAAGAATTGTACTGTTTGAAAATTTTGAATTCAGTTGTGAATAAAAATAATATGAGTAAAATTGATTACAATATAAGTAAAGCTTTAAGAGATTGATTGTTAATACAATCAATTTTTATATACAATAATACTTTTCCAATATTGTAAATACTTTTATTTACAATAATATTTTTTATATTATTCAAATTACTAATTAAAAATTCAATTATATAATATTATTATTTATATTTATGTAACATACTTTTCTAATTTTTAATTACTTTTTATGCTTCATTTATTAACTATAAAATATAAATGTATGAAAATATAAATTATAGGTTGTACTTTTTCTACAAAAATGATATTTAAGTAATAAAAGCTTTAAATGATAAAATTTAAGTGCTATTATTTTGAGTAAATTATTCCATTATAATATTAGTAAATTATTTTAGCTGTACACTAATGCACTAGAAAGTTTCAATATTATAAACTTATAAAATGTTGTATCTAAATAGATATATATACAAGTTACTTACTATATATTATTTTTTATACATTATTATATTATTATCATTATTATAAGTACTTGAAATATTTATGTACTTTATTTACGTAAATTAAATTCTTTGAAAATGAGATTAATTTACAATCGATACATTTTTATTTCTCTTAATAAAATTTAAGTACATAATTAGTACAGTGTATTTAAAGTGTATTGAGTATAATGTTTTTTATATAATAAATATATTTCCCTTGAATCTAATTTGTTAATTTAAAAAATGTATCTTTTATTTAAAACATATGATTCAATGATTTTTTCGATCCTGACGTATCAGTACAAGACATTGTTTATTATTTGTGAGTTTTATACAAGTTTTTAAAAATTTTTCTCATGTATTTGCTCAAGTTTTTATCTTGGTTACTTTCTTTAAAATAAAATTGCATCAATAATCCTAAGTGCTTCGATAATCTAAAATATGGTTTCTAGAAATTATTTATTCTAGAAAGTTATTTAATCATATTATCTAGAAATTATTTATTCTATAAATTATTCTAGAAAGTTATTTAATCATATCATGAGATAATTCATTATTATTGAATATTGTTGCAGCATAATAATCAAAATTAACATATGAATAATAGTAAAAAGTTAATTTATATTGAGGACACGTTTTTAAAAGAATTGTGAAACATATTTTAATAATATATATATTTAACTAAAAATATCCAATACATTTGATATACAATAAATAAAAATTATCATAATAATTCTACCTATGAAATAGTTCTATTTATTATAACTTAGTTTAAAGAACAAGACTATTCTAAATGTATTTGTTAAAAAAAAATAATAATTAATACAAGGAAAATTTTTTTATAGAATGTATTTAAATTAACAAAATCTATTTCCATAGTCTGTAATACTTATAAAACAATTATCTTTTAGATTTTAATGATTTTAAAGAGGTTAGAACCGACTTTCAAAATAAGCACACAGATACATTTTAGCCAGTATTATGTATCCTTAATGTAACACTCAATGGTAAACTATTAAAATCATAATTGAAAAAAATGGTTTTGAATAATAATATTCTATAATATTTGAATTTAAAAGATATATATACAATTGTATATTTTTTTATAATATCAGAAAATTATAATCATTAATTATCAATTAGATGAACTATGTATTCTAATACTTAAAACAATGATTTAAAGTCATTTTATATCGTTTGATATTTATTAATATACTTTCATTTAATAAACATACTTTAATAATTTTATTTTTCGATTAAAAAGAAAATTGATAATAACTTAACATCTATTAATAATAACTATAAAAACACAAATTCATCTTAATAAAATGAAAGAACAAATTTAATATTTGAAATAAATTTAAAGATAATGGAACGCTGATTTATAAAAGAAACGTAAAAAAATTAAAAAATTAATTAAAATATTAAACTTGGCTGTAAAATATATGAAAGATCAACAAAATTCTTTATTAATAAATTATGATTTTGTATAAGACTGATAATTACATAAATTCATATAGAAATTATATACAGTCAAATAATATAAAAATTAATGAATGAAAAAACAAGAATAAATTTTTATAAAAAGAGAAAAATAAAAAGTAATTAAAACGAGAAATACAACAAAAATATTATGTCAATGTTAAAAATCAAATACTCTTTAATAATATTTCAGTAAAATATAAAAAAAATAATCTTACTAAAATAAGAAATCGCAATGAAAAGATAACGAAGGTAATACTTCAAAATTAATGTACAGCCTAGAAAAAAAAAATATATATATACAATATTTTAATGATTCAAATGTAATTTATATTATCTATAGAATAAAAAAACTGGAAAAGATACTATTTACGAAATTGTATATAACGAAAAAAATAAAATTCATCTTTGTAAAAATATAATATAATTTGCAATATAAAAGTTCGAGAATAAATTCAAAACATGTGCTTAATTCATTCGAAATTACATGATAGTTTAATAAAATAATAAAAATGAGAATGAATCAGAAGCAATATAGACGAATATTAAAAATATTTTGTATCAAGATTATGAAATGTACAAATGCTGCAATATAAATTAAAATGAAGTACGAATCAAAATTAGGTTAGAAAAGTAGAATTAAAGAATGGAAAAATATCTGAATATAAAATACACCAAATGATTTTTTAAAGTCTAGAAATAAATGAATTTTTAGAATACTAAGCATTCATGACGTAGAGTTAGACGTGTATATTATCATAAAATATTTGTAAAGTATAATTGAATATATTGAAAATATTTACCTAATTACAAATATAAATCGTTTACCTTGTACACAGAGAAAGAATTTTGATAAGATAAGAAACATTTATAAACACTAAATGAAAACATAATATAATATCATTTGTATTGCATAGTTTATATTCAGTGACAAATTGTGTTTATAGATGTAATATTACCATTAATAAATTTAAAAAATTTCATGAGTTGATAAATTTGTAGTCAAACAAAAGAAAAATAGAAAAATAATATTATTTTTTATAATTTTATAATTTTATCTATATTATTATGTAAAAAATTTCTCTCATTATTATAAACTTCTGTTTATTAAGACTTACAATTATATGTTTCTATTTATTTTCCAAGGATAAAATATGTCTTGAGATTAAATGTGTTTAAGCTTAATTATGTAAAAATGGCTTTAATGTAGCTCATACACGCATCAATAAGTATATGCAACACGGAATATCAATGAACAAAACTAAATATATTAGATAACAATAAGTAACATAATAAAAATAACAACAACAACAATAATAATAATAATAATAGTAATAATAGTAATAATATATGAATTTTGTAGAAAAAATCTTCATTGCGGTCTTTTACTATTAAATTCATTATCCTCGTAGATGGTATAATTCTGAAAATTAAATTCTGTAGGAACGTACTAATTTATATTATCAAAACCTGTATAAACCAAACTACAACTATCTCTCACTATCCTTTCTTCTTAACTTAGATAAAATTACGAAATTCTTAAAATCGATTTAATAACTATCTGAACTATCCAACTAATATTTTACACTATCATCATTAATTAGGCTTGATGTCTAATATATCTTCACTATTTCTAATGACAGGTTTGGTTAAAATATGTATTGTAAAATTAGACGCTTTTATGCTTAATTTACAGATTTTAGAAATACATTTACATGCGCTTATTAATCTCAACAATATGTTACTAGTTAATAAAGCTTCTAATTATTACGAAAATAGGCTTTAAAACCTATACGATTCTATTAAAATAATTGCAGTACATTCAGTATTAGTTATAGATATTCAAAAGTTAGTTAAATTATGACCGATAGGTCAATTGAAGTTACGTTAATGAATAAGATTAATTTATAATATGAAAAAGATCGAAAAGTTCTGATTATGATTTTTCAAAAATTAGTTATACCTATAAAGTACGAAAAACAAAAAATAAAATATTGTTCATAGATTTCATAAATTAAAACAATAAATAGTTGAAGAAGCAAAATTTGAATAATACATTAATATAGTATATTAATACATACTTAGAGATTTTGATTTTATTTTTAATCAATATCAAATGATATTTAAATTTATATTTGAAAGTTTGAAAAATGAGTTAACTTCAATATTTAAAAGTATTTTAAATTAATCACAATTATAATATTTATTATATTAATTCATAAAATCCATTAAGTTATTTAATAGTTTTATATTATACTGAAAAATTAATTTATATAATCTGTATAAGTGACTATTTTTATCAAGTTCGATAATTTTCGAGTTTAATGAGACTATTGTATGTTGAATACAGACAATTATTTGCTTAGAAAATGTCACGAGAATATTTATTCAATAAAAATTAATCGACTGGAGTACAAGATCAATGAGAACATAATGAACATGAAGATCAAAATCAAATCATCACCCGCAATGTGAATAAAGGAGATACAAAAAATGCTCATTTTTATATATAAAATTGAAATTATAAGTAAAAAAAGAAAATCTTCTGTTAAAATTTTACATTGTAAAAATATTATGCAAAATTTTAAAATGATTGGTTTGAAATTTTAAATATTTTTTTAATTATAGAGAACATATTTTTGTTTTTTTTTTGTACAGGATCATATGTTCCAGATCGATACAATACATCCTCATCTTCCTTAATAATTTGAAATATTAATTTCTTTTAAGGTTGGAGTTTCTTCTTGCTTAAATTCTCATTTATATAGCAGTTCTTATTTATTTGTGGATATTAGAATAGCAACTCACATACTCAAATATCAAATTCTTTTTCACCGTTTAAGCAAATATTTATTTCTTTGACATACGAGTAAATAAGAGAATAAATATCATATTAAAGTTGTAATAAAGGCTTTTGCCACATTGCATCACCATAGACTATGAATGCTGTATCTACTGTTTCTGGAAGATATTTTAAATATCTTTTTAAAGAACTTCAGATATGATCTTAAAATTGTTATGTAATTGCTTGACAATAATCGCATACATTTTCATGTCCAAAAATAGCGATAAATCCTAAAAATCACAAATCTTTTGCAAACTAATTTCAAATACTCTTATTACAAACGCAAAGCGACAATATTTTTATCTCGATAATTGTATAATTATATAAGGGAATATACTGCCTAATTAATGCAGGGATTTTTAATCTAAAACCATATGTACTTGCTGTTTAAAATGTAACATTTATATTATGCTCTTTACATTTTACATTATGGAAAACCATTGTAAATAGTCAATAATTAAAAATTTCTGAATTTTATACTATTCATCTGTGATACATAAAGATTATCTTAAATGAAAAATATTTTTTGAATTAGGAAATTATAAAACATGCAAAAAACACGTGAAATATACTTTAAGTCTCTTGTTATACACAGTTTGATTTAATAAATGTACGTTAGTAGATAACACAGCGTTGATAACAAATCTTCTATACTTTTAGATTTATTTCGAGTATATTTCTATTTAAATTATGATAAACACTTTTTGTTTTCAAACTGTTTCAAATCCACTATACTTGAATTATCGTAAACGAATTTTTAACTCGTTAAATTTTTAACAACTGCATAATAATTGTGCATAATAATTATACAACAATTACATAATAATACTATTAGAATAAATATTTTATATCCTTACTTTTTATACATTCTATATCATCTGTAAAATGTATATAATATTACGTACAAATTGTATGACATTCATTTTCATAAATATAAAAAATCGACTATGTAATTCTAACTAGAACGTAATAAAGATAATTTTTAAAATAGAACAATATTACAAAAGTATTTGTTATGATCGGCACAATTTTGTTATTTTTTTTAAAAGATAAATAGGAAGTTAAAACAAATCATATTTTACAATAATTATGAAAAAAGCGAGTAATTTCGATCATAATAATTTATGTACTTAAATTTCAATTCTATTCAAATTTGACCTAAAAGTATATGTAATGTAGTTCTTCTTATATCGTGTTTCGTTAAAATAAAATTTAACAACCGGATACATAATTTGACCTGTAAAAGAAAATGGATATTAGTACAAATATTACATCTGCTCCATTATTAACTACGCTGTAACTTACTTTACAAGAATGTAATTTTTATCAAGAAATGTAAAATCATAATTGGAGGAAAGAAAATGTAAAGAATTCAGATACTTGAGTTTTATAGAGACATTTAACAGGAGTCGAAGGTGTTAATCTCCTAGATTTACGATTAGGATATATGTTTTATTAAATTAAATACTTTAACATAGGATAAAACCATACTCATTATACCGACGTTAAATGATCACTGACTGTAACTTGATAGACAGGTTATAAACATCTCTTTGAAACTCATTCATCTGAATTTTATGATCTAGTTAGATGCTGATAAACTGTATTATCCATAAGTTCTGAGTAAACATTATAATGTAAGGATCAGTACGATTATTGTAAATTTCATTTCAACTGAATTAATAAAAAGTTTACAACAATGATTGCAAATGTTTCTCTAATATTTATTCCACGTTAATTTAAATATAATTAAATTTATAATTATAACAACGAGTTTTACTTCAAATTAAAACTCACACATAATCCTCTTACCTTTTTTTTCCTTTTCGATGTCTTCGCCGGCTGTGCTTCTAAAAATCGCATTATCTAAAACTAAAACCTTTGCTGTGGATAGCTTGGGTCGGACTCGGGTTCTTTGGGAGATCTTGTTCTGTTGAAATTAGAAAAATGCGACAATATGTTTGAAGTACTCGTTTATTCATGTAGAAGAAATATACAAAAGTTTAATCTGACTTATAACAATGATTAGGAAGTAGTTTAACGCGACTTACAGCAATGATTTGACGTAATCTATAACAATAATTGAGAAGTATCTTAACGTGCCTTATAATAACGATGTAATGCGACTTATGGTAGTAATTTAGTGCGACTTTATTAGTATATTCGCGGAGCTCGCGGTGGCGACGCCGTTTTCAGTACTGGAACGGGACTCGACACACCAACCAGCGTTGCCGAGAACGAGACCCCATACGACAACCAACGTTACTAGGGTAAACAGCGGAACTCGGTACACCAGCCAGTGTTACTGAGAGGACGGGAGACGGTCTTTCCAGGCAGTCGACTCACCTGAAAGGTCGAAGAGAACGACCCTCCTTCGCTGCGCGCAGGCCCTTTTCTTGCCCTTGGCAGGGCTTGCTCTCCTTGTGCCAGAGCAGCAAGGAGAGAGATGTGCGAATTGGTGGTACGCAAAGCAAGATAGGCGGTGGTGTGGAAAACTCACTGCGCGGAGAGAGAGGACGATCCGGGCGCTAGTGCGGCGTGTCACAGTGGCTCGACGCGCTTATCCGCCACTGTTTGCTCTTACAGACTACTTACTTACGAATCTTGTCGCACTCAAGAAAACTGCACTTATGCACACTCTTATGCATTCCAAACTTTACGCACCCATATAATGTTTCTTATAATTTCTTTTTTTAACGACAGACGAGTCTGTCACACTTTTTCTTCAATTATTAGAATTAAAATATATTTCAATTTTCCCCTTCGGTAGGGAAATAAACTATTTTTCTAAATAATGATTAAATGACAATAATTGTATTAATATTTTATTACGTTGATACTAAACTAAATTTCTAATACATAAATGAATATTTTTTATATCACCCACTAAGAATCAAGATAATTCGTTATGTATGCACGATCCCATTTATGATTGTTCTCTAGAATTAATATTAAACAAATAATTTTCTAAGTTTATATGTTTTTATTATTTTTGCTTTTATTAACTTTAATGTCAAAAATTTACCTTAGGTTTAAAAGAATGCAGACGAAAAAATAATAATAAGATAATCTTATTAAAACATACAATTTTGATAACTATTATTATTAAGCTTAGTATTAACTGACTGAATTTATTTGCGATTTTAAATAATCAAACTTAATTTTTATTTGATAAATTTATGGTATTGTTAAATTCATTTAAATACGAAATTTAAATATGTGTTTAATTATCTTATCATTATTGAATATCTAAAGAAAATTCTTAAAAGAAATTGTAATGTAGATATTCTCGATAATTTTATTGTGCAGTCATTATATTACGTAACAATTTTTATCTGAAACGGTTAGGTGATATTTAAATAAGAATGAATATTATTTAAGTGAAGCACTACGTACAACTATATAAATTATTCGCTGCTTTAACATATTACTTATTCGTTTAAAATATGAATTATCGAGTAGTGCTTTACTTATGTCTAACATTAAGTGATAGTGAGTTAAGTTTATATGTTTAATTTAATTATTTAATTAATTATTGTTTAATTAAATTTAATCAAATCAATAGAGAATCATTGATGTCTCAAAATAACATTCGATCTTCTCAAATAATATAGAATACTTTTTTGTGCAAAGTATTTGATAACACTTCGTATATATTTAGTTCATTTGGTAGTTAAGTTTTTTCAAAAAGGAAATCCAGCACTACAATCGGTGAAATTCAGTCTACTTTACGGAAGAATTATAATTATAAGTTGTTTATGTTAGTGAAAAATGTTATTCTACCTTATTAGTCTCTTCTTCAGCTTCTCATTAACGAGTTGTGGAAAAAAGAATTTGATAAGGTATTATTTTTTTCTCACAAATATATGCAAGGATTATTTGAAAAAGTTATATACCTGAAATTTGTTTTATTTAATACATCAAATCTTTCAAAATATTACAAAACAATTTTTAAGTTCACAAATATCACGAAAAATTTAAAAATAAAATAATTTTGAAACTAAAACAACGACAATCAGAATTTGATACGTTATATATTGTAAATTCAAGTTTTTAATCTTGCGTTATATTAAGAATACGAATAGTCATTTTGTAATTTCTTAATTTCTTAATTTCTTCCTTATCTTATAAATATAAAATTCAACGTATCTAAAAAAAGAAGATGTGTAAAAGTATACTATTAAATGTAAACATTTCAAAAAATTGTTTTTACCATAATTTTATAATTAAAAAAATTCCATTCACAAATTTATAGTTTATAGTATGATAACGAATCTCTTCTTGAAGTACGGTAACTGTCCTCGCTGTTTCTAATTGAAACATGCTATTGTTGCTTATATTAACACATGAAGTAGCTAACATGCGTAATCAGAAAAACAATCCTATGTGTTCATAAACAAGCATGCTTACTGATCAGGAATTTAGTTTTCAATAGAACGCGTAAGATTAGTTAGAGCGACGATATATAGATTTCTTAGCATACGTCGGACATATTACAGCTACGCGAAACGTGAATTGAAGTCTATTCAGAAGTTTGTTCATGTGTATTTATACATGTTTCATTCGCTATATATATTACTTCATACCTATTGTTTCACATTTATGATTAATACCATTTTTCCTATATTTTTTAAAAATTCTTTTAAAAAATATTAATATTATCAGTTAATTTTCATATTAAAGATCGATTCGAGTCAAAAATTTAAGTTAGATATAAATGAAGAATTAGATTTTAAAAGAAAAATTGAATACACTATTTAAATGTGTATACAAGCGGGAAAAACATGTTACCAAAATTATCTCATGTATTAAGGAGGGCAAAAGTGTGAAAAATTTCCACATTTAGAACCATGTTCTTTAGGGACAAAATCGAATTAAGTAACTACAATTTTTATCATTTCGAATCAGTCTTTTAAATTTAAGAACAAATATTATTGCTTGAATTACAAAGTTATAACATATACAATTTTTTTCGAAATTTTTATAGCTTTAAAAATAACTGAAAAATTTGAAAATATTTTCTCACATATAATATTTATATTTATAAAATCAGTTTGGCAAATAGGCTTATATCAATATATTTATAATTTATTTGTATGCATTTAAACATAACACATACTACTACTTTTTATTCAAATCCAAAATTACTTATATGAAGTATATGAATTATGTTCAAATAAAATACGTGCTAAAAATGGCATTGTCTTATTTCCATAGTTACAGTATATTTAATTTTATTTTAATTTCTAGTTTGAAGATGGTTTTGAAAAATTTTTGATATAATGTAGATACATTTAATAGTATATTTTCTATCACCTAATTCTTTTAAACACCGTTTTTAAACATTTCAATGTATATCATGTATAAAAAAATTGGCGTTTTAAAAAGAGAGCATATGAAAAAGATAAAATATAATACATGAGTTATTTTATAACAAGTGAATCCACCTAAAGTTAAAGTTTAAAATTTTTTTTAAATTCACACTTTGAAGATATAGCAATATTATACCCTGTATTATTAATTTGAAGAAAAAGTCATTATTGACAGGTTACGAAGCATCTTGTTCTTTTTATTCTTCCATCGTTTTATTAATTGTACAGTTGATATCTCAACATTATCTAAAAAAAAGGTAAGTATGTATTATTTTTAATGACTTTTAATAATGTCTTTCATTAAATTTTTTTTTAAATAAATTATTACAAATGCATAAAAATTTTGTTTATAATGTTTAAATTTAATTATTTCAAAAGCAACACTTTTTAAAATTGAAAAGAAAATTTTTATTCAGTAATATTTTTATTTGAAATTCCATTTAAAAAAATGCCACGGTAAAGCATTCATAACTCAAAAACTTTTAGGAAATTCTCTTGTATACTATTTAATTATATATGATACAATTGTATAATATATAATTGCATACAATCCGAAGGCTTTATTTTTATTTAATTCAATGTTTTAACAGCGATAAAGTTTTTAGAGTTATATTCAATTATCTTTAGTATTAAGTAAATTAATCAAAATGACTATTTTTGTATTATTTATGTATTATTTATATTATTTGTATATTAAAGAAATATGATAATGTTTTTAATGACATTGAGAACATAAAATTTAATGGTTACGAGTTTCATTTCAAAGTTTCTCAAGAAATGATTAGTACTTAGATATATAAGTTTAAAATAAACACTATTACTTATTTTAAAATACAAATTTTGTATAATTTAGAAGATCATATGGATCGTGATAACTAGTCTCCATGATCTCAAACAATTTAATGTTTTCATATTTCAGAACAATGCCACCAAGTGGCTTTATTTTTCAAAGATAAAATATCATTTTTTATTATATATCTAGTACTGTGATCTTAGTAATTTATTTTATGTCTTAAAAAAAATATATTATTGAAATTGTGTGAGTTTTATGATTATGATTATTGAGTTTCGATAAAGGCTGCTGCCATACGCTTCACTTTCCTTTTCAGAAAGAGTACAAATAATTGTGATAATGAATAGCACAATTGAGAAAAAATTTTTCTTTTAATTCTCGCCTCAAAGTCTTGAAGTTCTAAAAAAGATATAGAATTTAATATAATATATAAAATAACCGAAGAGCTTGTAAATAGAAATAGCATTTTGTCATCACCAAATAAATGGAAGATAAGATTTTTAGATACTTACACTATATTTTGGTTATAATTTCTTATTTAAATGACAAAAATATAATACCTAGTAAAAAGACATTTATTAATAAAAAATCCGTAAGAATGTTAACAAAATTTTGAGAGGAACGTATTGAAGACTTTTAAATACATCCAAAAAGTTGAAGCGTTATATATAAATTAATATTGTTGAAAATTATAAAGGAAACATAATGGCATTATACACAGGAAGAGCAGAGCATTTTTAAAGTTTGAATAAAAAACTGAATTTTCAATTGCGCAGTATCATCAAAGTTTCAACAGATAAATTTAGAGAAACCTAAATTAAAGATTTTGAATTTTTCACCATTAGCCTCTAATAGGGAGAATTATATATTGCTTTTCTATATATACATTTTTCTCTTTATTGTCTTTTCAATATAATTGAGAAGTCAATGCGTAGTACTACAATCAAGTACTCAAACTGCTTTACTCAAAATTTGTTCATTTACAAACAACAACTACAACTATTTAATCTAATATAGATACTCAAATACTTTATAATGCTTACAATGTTGTATGAATTAGTATTAAAACTCAAGTGTTGATAACAATAGTCGAGTCGACGATCATGTTGACACTCGAAAAATTTTTGACTGCTCCTTACTTTAGATAAATGTATTAATTGTTTTATTACTGTTTTAAATGTAGCTTTCTAAAATCTAATCGAATAGATTATTTTTCTTTAAATTCTCATTTAAATTTGAATAGAACATCTATAATCAATGTGAAGAAGTGATTAATTTAAATACATTTTGATGATATTGGTTTTTTTTATCTTTTAAGAGTTCATCATCAATCCGTTTCAAGCTGCTTTTTATGCAGTTTTTGAACTTCGTATACAAAAATTACATGTAAATTGAAATATCTAATTGTATGCTTTGCGATTTGACGTTCATCACTTAAACTTTATTAAAATCAAATTCTAAAGTATAAGACCAATTATTTCTTTTGGCTATTTTTAATATATTAAGAAATCATATAAATGAAAAAAATGTCTTTTATCCCAGATATTGACATAACATCTTATGCTAAATGAATATAAATCATAATATTATTTATAAAATTTATTTCTCAATTTCAAGCATTTGAAAATATTTATTCCAAGTAGAAATAATTAAAAATCTTCTTACGAATCTATGCGTTTAACATTTAAATATCGTAGGTTGATATTGAAAGACTATAAGCCAAAGGCATGAAAAAAACAAATAACTTTCTGCACAGAACATATATTTTGTCATTTCATCAGAAATATAAAAATTATATTGTTATAAGAAAAATTAAGATATAAGAAGTATGAAATTTGTATAAGAATAATGAAAGTAAATTTTTCTTTCTTATTATTTTGTTTTATAATAAAAACATCTTTTCTATTTAAATAAAAAACTAAGTATTTGTAATAATTTTTATCACATTTTGTGTTAAATTTTAATTTAAATTGTAAAATTTTTTTTAGAAAAATTATCAATTATGAATATATTCAGTAATTTATATTATATATGAAAAAATCTTCCTATAAAATTGAAAACTTGATATATCAAGTATCAGAAAAGGAAATATTATTTGATTTACCATATTTAAAATTTATAAAAAGCATTTGAATTCAAAGAACCGATAAAGTATTTCGTTTGATGTAAGTTATAAATTAAAGAAATATCTTATTTTTATTTTATATTTTATAATATTGCTTATAATTTGGCTATATAATTATTCTGAATATTAACTCTAATATTGAAATATATATAATTATATCTATATTAAAATATATAAAATTAATATCTAACAAGATAATGTATAAAAAATAATACTATAATTTAATTTTACAATTATAATATTGATGAAAAATTCTTATCATTAATATTAAATATCAGTATAATAGATAAGATTACGTAATATTTAATATAAAATTTTATTAATTTTTATATTATAAATTTCGATCACATAAGACAAGATAAACTTAAAAATAAATCATTCTTTTGAATTCCCTTTTATCTGTTAAAAAATAGTATTAAGCTTCAAGTAGGTAATTAGAACTGCATTATGCAGTGATTTATACTTTCAGTATGCAACTTCTTCCTTTAAATTTCTTTATTACTCAATAAACCTAAGCTTGAGTGTAAATGATCTAAGGGGTAGGTTTGCTACTTATTTTCTTTCAAAACTTACTACATGTATATAATATAAATAACGAAAAAATATTATGTATAATATAATATAATATAATAAATATAATATAATATAAATAAAAAATCATAAAGAATAATGTTGTTTAAATTTGTTTTAAGCATTGTATACAAATAATTTAAATACTATTTAAAAAATAGGAAAATAGAAAATGCACTGCAATTAATTCTTGAATAATAATATGGTATAAATTCGATCTTCGAAAATTACGACTGAACACTGAATTTTATAACTATCTGTTTTATCTAAACTTAATATTGATAATGGATTTTCATTTGTTAAAATACTGATAATTTACTAATATATTAATTTAATTGGTGAACTTCTATAGTTCCCATGAATGAATATCTAAATACTTTGAAAAATTAATTGATAATGAAAATTTGCCTAGATGCCTTTGCTAAGAGAAAGAAAATCATTATATGTACCAAGAGATACATATAACCGAGGCTCCATATCAAGCATCAGTGCGAAATTATTTGAGCAATATTCTTATCAGTGGCGGTGCTATTATCAGCAACACACATATTCACATATCAGTTCACGGTCTAATACGTAAAAATCGCTTTTATTCAAGGGTTTACGTTGGAACCAGTACTACGCTTTCCAACGTAGCTGGTTTATTAATTAAAAAAATAGATTTTCATCCGGAATTTACAGCATTAAAATTGATGCAATAATTCTTCCTAAAAGACATCGCCATAATTACGGTGCATATATTATAAAACGTTTAAATAATGAAATGCAGGATATTTTTTAAAACTAAAATATCACATAATTTACTTATTAAATATTTTTATAATATTTATATATTTTTTATATTATTTCCATTTACAGCTTCAACAACTTATTATATTTACTCAGTTCTAAAATAATGTCAATCTTCCCACCAGTCCATCTAATATCGGTGATAGTGCTGTTATCACCAGTTGGGGAATGATATCATATCCATCAGATCTATATCTCTCAATATCGGATAAAGCTTCGATGACAGTTCAGAATAGTCTTATTGTTTGAATTTGATTAATGTTGCTATAAAAGAAAGTCAACTCTATGCATTTCAGAATCAAGGAATCGGGGCTTGTATCGTAAGTTTTTACATAATTTTAAAATAATTAAATTAAATGCAAGTTTCTAAAGTTAGAATTTTGCATTTACTTTATATTCATATGCATTTATGTAAATAAATATCCTGAATTATAGATATTAAGAAATGTTCATAAATAGTGAAAAATTGAAATTTGTTTCTTAAAATAATACTAGTATAAATAATGAATTTATTTAAATTTCATAATTTATTTAGATTTCATAATTTATTTAAATTTATTAATAAATTTCATAAGAAATTTATTTAAATTTCAATAGTTAGAAACGGAGAAGTCATTGGTATTGCTTCGTTCATTCTACCATGTGCTAGAGGTGTACCGGATGTATACGCAAGAGTTTATTCACATTTTAATTATATTTTCTCAATCATATGAAGTCAACATTCACAATGTTTATTATTTTATTATTAACTTTAATTTTCTTTTAATTTAAAGTAGCTGATACAACATTATTTTTATTCATTATTTCAGTTTATAATTTTTTTATAAATTTATTTATATTGAAGCTTTTGTTTGTAACTATGTAATTATATTATAAAATTTTTAAAAACTCGAATTTAATTCAATGAACTTTCATTTAAAATGTTATCATATTGGTCTATTATTGTCATAATTATTATGATTATTATTTATTATTATTTGAAACCTTGGGGTGAACCTAAAAGTAAATAGTATTTTTCGAGGATATGTTAAATTCCTAGTAACTTTGTTTATTCTCCCTAGCAAGTCGCTGTGCTTTCATCATTGAAACACTTGTAAAATCAGGTTGGATTCATCTTGTTTCACTGTATGTATCCAATTGGAATTCTAAACTTATAATTATATCTGAAATCAAGTATATAATGAATCTTGGGTAGGTTGTCCATTGGGATTAGTAAAATGATGTATTCAGTGAGAGTTTCCAGAATTTATACATCTTTCTTAAAAAGTTATTGCCTATAAAGAATTAATGTGCACGCCTGAGACAGATATTACATTCCTGTCTGATCATCAAGAATGTATGTATCAATGAGACATAATTACTCCAATACAATCAGTAAGCATGTTAGTAGCTAGTAAGCAATTTGGTATACTCGACATTTTTCCTTTAATGATATTCCAAGTCATATAGATAATGAAAAGCAGTACGACAGGTTAGTCTTTAAAAAAGACAAAATAATTCAAAGAAAATTTAATTAACTCATTACATCATTCAACAAGGAAATAGTCTAATATTAATAGATATATAAAATAAAGTATTATAAAATTATAAATTTATTTTAATATATTATAGAATAAAGTAGTGAAAAATCATTAGATACAATTGAAAAAATAAGGAAATCTGAAACTTTTGCCTTAAAGTATTAAAGATTTAGCAAGATTTTCAATAAGGATATTAAAGGTAGTTATCGCTTTAAACTCTGAAAGTAAAATGAGATCTACTAGAAAATCTTTAGTGCTTCCTAAAATTAAGACGAAAAAAAATCTATAACTTCTAAGGAATAAAAGAATGAAGATACTATAGACTTAATTTACATACAGAAAATGAGACATGCGAAAGACAAAATTCGACGTGGTCTTTTTGAAATCTATTGAAGCAAATTCTACGTGAATTTATTTTCTGTACAAGGGTATTACGATGAACTAGACCAGATGCAGCATTTTAATATAACCGCAGATGTAAAAGTAACTTTTTTCACGATTGTGAGAAAAATAGTCGGTAATGATAGAACTATGACGAATTTAATCCTAAAAACCGAAGCTATGATCAAAAACTTAAATAGCTTCACATTAAGAAAGAAAGTTGAAAATATCTTCAAAATAAACCTTTAAGGCTTTTAGAAATATGTTAGTCAACTATAGAATGAGATAATGATAAGTTCTCATAAGATGTTACAGATGTCTAAATTGCTGCTACCAGTTTCATATCAACAAGGGTTTTAATCGAAAGAATATTTGCTTAAAATGTGAGGAATATGACGATACCTAATTATAGAGCTATTCCAATAAACTTTCTTTGAATTAAGTTAGAGCGACAAGTAACAAATATAACTATCATGAAATTAAGTATGTACAGAATTTATAATAAACTTTGGTAAAATATGAACGATACGTACAAGTAATTCTTCAAGGCAATCCAGTCAGGAAAAAAGCAGTTCACGATTTCTTGTAACAAATCTGCTTCAAAATTTGACTTTAAAATTTTTTATTTATAAGTTATATATTTCGCATCACTTTCTTTTTAATTATTTAATTCTTTCGAAATAATATCTTTCACATTAATTATATTTTCATTTTATTATATCAAATTATATTTTTATTTAGCTTTATTTTTATTAAACATTTAGATCGTCGATATGATAAATATGATTAACAATATATATTATTTATACTTAATATAATTACATAATGTCAATATTATTAGAACAAGGGAAATATGAGATTTAATATTTTTTAAAATACACCTATTTTCATTAACCGAAAGACTTATTTTAATTACTTTAAGAAGCTAATTTGTAAAATAAATAATAATTCTAGGAAATATAATGCACAATTAGAGATTATCTTATTCTACATAGTTGAATTAAGTAATGCTTGCAATAATAAATATAGTACTGTTTGGTCATTACAATTGAAAGAAACTTTGACTTCTAAGAAGAGAATAGTAGAGTCAGTGAAATTTAAATAAAATTACACAATTAAATTTTATACATACAGGAATTGAACCAGAGCTGGAAAGTTTTATAGAAAATAGACGATTATTAACCTCAATGATAGTAGAGGTCAGAAAAAGCATTGCCAAAAACTTTGTTTAAAAAGTCAATATTAATTAAACGAGTGCTATCTTATAACAATTAGATAAATCAAAAGTGATAAAAAATTGATATTTCCAATATAATAATTAAATAGAGACTGACATAGAAGTTAACCTATTGAAAATAATAAATGTCGATGAATATTAAATTTAAATGAAGTCTTGTTAGGCTTAATTTTTTACAAACTTTACTTTAACAAAGACGATATCAGAAAAAATGATGCTTTCAATACTCGTTACTTGCGCTTATACAACTTTTATCGCTTTGTGCCTTCTTTATTTACATTTTCTGTGATAATCCCGTATTCATCGAGTTCTCGTTGTTCTTGAATCACAATCGATCAATTTTCAATAACCGAAGATTCTCATGACATTTGCCAACCAAATTATTGACCATATCCAACATATAATCGTCTTATTAAAAGAAAATTCAGAGATTTTTAATCAGTCAGTATTATTAAGACTTCAAGAATACATAATAATAATTAAGTAACCCGAATCTTGAGATGTGAGAGGAATTCAAACTCACGAAATTTACATAAATCAATGTGAACTCGTGGCCCCTTCAAGAATTCTTCCATTGCAATTATTTGGTATATTACAATTGTGAATCATAATTTCATAATCTCTCTACCTTTTTACTTTTCTATTATGATATTGCTTTACATCAAATTTACATAGATGTTTGTATTTAATTCTACTTAATCTTGGCATCACCATATTGGATAACGCAAACTATTCCATACGCTTTCTTGGTTCATAAAATATATATTATTATATACGAAGACAAACTAAATAAAAATATTCAAGATTAAAGAAAATCATTCATAGTATTATTATTAATATTCATCAATATTATGTAAACAAGTCATTAAGTTTTTAGGTATTTGAGTTCTTTTATATTAAGTATACATGTAAATAAGGAAAATATATTTAGTCTATCTTCAAAAGTCAATGAATTTAGTAGATTATATATGTTATGAATATATTTATTTACAACAATTAAAAAAACTACGTTTTTCTTCTTCTATAGAATTAATATATATAAAAAAGGTATAAAAAATAAATTATTAAATGTAAATAAATTTATAGCTTTACATTTAATTAGTATTGAATTAGATTTTTTTAAACTGAATAAAAATCTGAAAGCTTAATAATTATCTCCTTGAATATCAAACATACCTTCCGAGACTATTAAATTATTAAATTATTAAATTTTAAAAAATTAAACGATTAAATTATTTATAAAAATATTTTATATTTAAGTATTCTATAACTGTTTGACATTAAACTATCACAAATGAATCACATTTATACTTAATTCAGACTAATTTTCTTTAGAAGATAACCAAATAAATTTTATAAATTTAATATTCAACCTACACTGAAAAATTTTGTTTTAAAGTTTTTCATATTAAATGTTATTAATACTTTATGTAATAAAGTGCTTGTATATTTGAAATAAAACATCGTTTGTATAAATTACAGTTTAGAAATTGAGTATAATTTTTGAAAAATTAAAATTTAGGCAGATCTTTAGATACAATTTATAATATAAATCTATAATATAGATAATATAAATACATTTTTTATATATGTAAATATTTTTTATAAATCGAATTTTTATACAAAACTGTTAAATAACAATTTGATTACTGACTATTTCAATATAAAAATGACTAACTTAAAAATTATGTTTAAACATAGTTTATTAATAAACGTATTTAATTTTTTTCAATATTTGAATTTATTATTTGTAATTATTGATAAAAGTACTATCAATTCTAAAATTTAATTATAAACTATTATCAATGACATTATGTATATTCTGATAACACTAAGAATTGTGTTATTCCTAATAGACAAGATAGCTTTGATGTACTTTACAGAATACTTGCTATATTAGTTATGTATCAACAATGTTATACCAAGGGTACAAAGCCAAATTTGAATTGACATAATAAAGCTTAAAAACTGAACTTATTCTCTGTTAACTATAAATCATAAATGATATTAATATTATAATACACTCTATCTTTATAAATTACGAAGCGTCTATGAGATAAGTAATTTGCCTATTTCCAATTAGTTAAGCTAGTTCGAATATTTATCTCAAATTATCAGAATCTATGTATAACTTAATTAGAAGAGATGTGATTAAGGACCTTATACATTCGTACTCCATATATAAGTAATCAGCAGATTCTTGCAGCTATTACAGAAAACTTAAGTACAAGATTGAACTGATCTTCCATCATCAGTTTCAATGTTGTTTGTATTTTTGTAACAGTACATGTATGATCAAACTCTATTGAACAATTAGATGTATTACAATTATGACTCATTTATATAAAATAATTTATATACTTTAGTTAATTTGTACAACGTAATTTTCACATTCTACAAATTAATCTAAATGAAAGTAATAATGTTCAAGACATTTAAAATATTACTAATAAGACTAATCCTACACATTCTATCAAGGATTTCTAAATATATTCTTATCTACTTTTGGTTCACTAGCATTCTAAATATTAAGCTTTCTTATAGATTCCACAATGATACTGTTTCTACAGGAACTTAATACGTTCTGATTTCTCTATTATCTATTCCTACTGTAGCACCTGCATCAAAAGTCTTTATGAACTGCAAAATATATAATTCAGAATAACCTAAATTAAAAATTAATTTTTAATATTTTTATTTTTTTATTACGTAAGTAAGTAAGTAAAAAAGATTAAAAGTCATTAACTGCGAAAAATAAATTTACCAATAGACTGAACATGATTATTAAGTAAATAATGTTTAAATACACATTTTTGTAACAGCCCTTCAAAACTTAATAATTTTCTTTCGTAGCAATGATTTTTACATTATTCGCAAATTCTTCATAATAATTGTGACACATTCTTTTGCTATTTCTGACTTGGAACTGGACGATGATTTTTCAGATGATGAATAAACTATTTCAATTAGCAAACTTTATAAGATATCAGTAAGTTATATTATAATTATATAAAATAAGTAATTGAATATGCACTAGCAAAGCCATATTTTAAAATATTATTTATAAATATTTCCAATTATTTTTCATATAAAGTAAATAAAAAAAGATAAAATAAAAAATAACATTTATGTTTACAGTGGATAATTTAGTAAAAATAATTTAATTTTAAAATATTTAAGTTCATTTTAATGTAGTCTTTAAAAAAATACTTTATTATTGTATGTTTCATACTCAAATTATATTTTAAGTTCCTTAATTACATACGGAACTTTAAGCTATTTTGCAACGAAGGGATTCGTCGCGTGTGGACAGCCGTTCCGAGGATCAAGAGCCGGTAAGAAGAAGAGGCTCCTACAACTTGACTCCTACAACAGCTAAGTAAAAAACAGGGAGTAAAAAAACAGTTGTGCCGGTTGTCCGTGGAGTGTGTATACGCGAAAGAATGAAAGAATAAATGAAACTAGACCCCTGGATTTATAAAGTGTGTGCGTCAACGCGTGTGTACGAGCGAGAGAGAGTGTGCGAGAGTACGAGTGCGCGGCATAGGGTCGGCCGCAAGAGTGAGAGCACCGGATGAGTGAGTGAGCGAGAGAATGCCCGCGTAGTGGGAGTACGCGACCCGGAATACGTGCGAGAGAGAGTGCCAAGTGAGTGAGAGTGAGAGGCACGAGGCCGTGTAGGAGAACCTCGATACGCGTTCAGCCTTGGCTATGCCTTATCTAGCGCAATGCTAGGCTATGCGCTAGAAAGCGCGACGCGCTTGCGCCACCGTAAGGGCAATGGCTAGACGATGCAGCCCCTCCACGATGCTCGCGAGTACGAAAGCGTGAAGGGAAGCACCCGCGAAACATATAAAAAGGGCGCACTCACGCGTAACAGAAAGTTGCGGATGAAATTTGGGAAACGAAGGTCTCCCGATCATGCTGACATTTAGCGCACTAGGGAACTCCAGGAAGTGCTGATATTTGGCGCGCTTCCAGGGAATGCTGATGTTTGGCGCATTCTCGGCCATGCCGACATTCGACACATGGCCCTGGGTTTAGATGTAAGTCCGCGGTCGTGTCCCGGAGACACAGCCTCTGAGCTAGATTCTCCTCACCGCCTCACGCCACGATTTATAGCAAATAAGTCTCGTCGATTAAATGTACAAGATCCGCGTTTATGTACCGTTGCCATTCAATCAATATTATAAGGGAATAAACTTCGCCGCATAATGTGTAAAAAGCGCCGCTTTTATTGTGTACCGTCACCGTTAAAATGTGAGCTACCACCGTGTTTCAGAATAATAAAAAGCACCGCTAATGTACCGAAAGCTGCCGGGATTATTTTTGTACACCACCGACACAAAAATAGCGTATAAATCGTCGCTGTGACTAAAAAGAAAAAATGAAGTTTTGTAAAGAGTAAGCGTACCGTAAAATAAAAAAAAAACCCTGTAGTTTTCATTTGAATAAAAATAGTTATAATTTTAATATTAAACAAAACGTCTTGCTTATATCGCCCCGGTCTCTCTACGCCTCCTCCTTCCGCCACGAATCCGACCCGACATCGAGCCATCCGAGACGAGACAACCAGGAGCACAAGAAACTGAGCCATCATCACCGCCAGAAGGGCGAATAAGTGAGAAAAAGAAGACAGAAGACAACCACAAACCCGGTAAAAACAAAGATCTAGCAAGCGCGACAACAAATTGCCGCCCTGTTACAACTTCTTTTATACATTAATTTATTATATAATTATGACTTTAATATGTAATTTTGTAGAAATCTTTGTTTGGAGAGAAATATCAGGACAATCATTGAATAGTGTACAATAATAATTTGTAAAAGCCAATTAAATTGTTTTGCCTCAAATAATAATTTCTTTAATTTATATTAATTATTTTACTTAATAAAAATAATTTAATTAATTATATGATTTTTAGTATAGAAGAAAAATATATATTGCATTTTGAAGAAAACTAAAACTATAAATAGTTTAGCAATTATGATTTATGTTTTAAAATATAAAAAATATTTTTAAAAAATTAAATAAAAGTAAAAGAAAAACATTTTTTTGTAAGTTTAATCAACAGTTTTAGTTCTAGGATTCTAGAGAAAATGCAAAAGCAATCATTTTATTCTAGATTAAAAGTGATACTCGTATTTTTTTTATATAGTTTATATCTGTTTTTGCAATATATGTTATAAAATACAGATTAAATTTTATAAATAGATAAAGCATATATTCAATATATTAAATTATTTTTAGTTCTAGTTTAAAACTCTTTCGAAATACTCGATATAATAGACATGAATTTTTAATTTACTTCACATAATTTTTCTAATGAAAAGAAAATATATAAAATATTGTTGCGTAATAGAAATAAACTGAAAATTTTAATCAAACATACTTCGATATTTAAAAAAAGCTTACAAAAATAAATAATTTCAGTAGAATTTTGTATTATAAAGCAGTTTGAAAGTTTGGATTTTTCATTAATATTAGTTCGAGTTTTGTGATTATAATAAGCATATAAAATAGATTATATTGTATCCAAATATTTGTAAATTTAACGATCTTATTGATTATAACACAGTGATGTAAGTTTTAACTCTAATCGTAAAGTAAAACGCAATTTATCTATATTGTAAATATAGATAAAATTCAACGCTATCTCCTTTTTGCACCCCTACGTCAGTTAAGTTAAGTTATATAAAATTGAGTCATTACGCATTTGAGTTTATTCTCATTATTTGCAACAAACGTATTTGATGAGCATGAAGATTATATTCCTATATAAGTATTGTATTACGTTTTTTATTCTACATGTATAAAAAATTAATTATATTGTTATTTATTGTGAGTTCCATTATATATTATTTATATAAATATTTGAATGTTGAGGAATGTTGAGTTACAAGTTTTGAACTTGTATAAAAAAACTAGTTTAATTATTTTTTCAATTATATGTAATTTTATTTACATTTTTTGATGTTACGTTTACTTTACAGAGAATATTGGAGTAATAAGTAATTACTAGTTGATCATATTTTATCACAATACTGTTTTTTCGATGTGATTATAGTCTATGTGCTTAAGTTTGCGACGGGAGTGTCCATCGCGTAGAAATCATCACGTGGTAAGAAAAAGAGACAGAAACTAAAAACCGTTCTCTACGCAGCGATAGTGTAAGAAACGAAACAGCATAGTGTAAAGCTTGCCGGGCCAACTCAGCTTCGGCGCTCAGTTGAACCATTTGTGTTCACCCCCGCCGTCGTTTCCGCTACGAGCATCAGCCGAATTTTAAACTCGCGCCGCGAATTTTAAGTAGGAAAGCATTCCACCACTAGGCGGCGAGTGATACTTAACGGTATCTCGTACGGTATTCTCGTGTTGTTTCGGACAATTCTCTAGGCTGAACTTCAACGGGAGGGAAATCTGGAGGCCTCCGGCCCATCAAGGCAACTCATTGTTGGCAGGTGTGGTCTTTGTACGACCTGACCTTGGAGTTTGACGCTTGCCGATATGACCACGACCCCTGATGACCGCACCGTGCAGATTCGGACAGAAGAAAGAGACTCATCAGAAATCAGAGAATAAATAAATTGAAGTGACATGTATCGAGGGAAGGCTCAAAATTTTCCGCAAGACGCCACCGTGATGATTGGAACGGCATATTTTTAACGGAAAACGTTCCTTCGGTACAGAATGTCGCGGAGCGGCCCCACGTTGATCGAGCAGCGTCGCTCAAGGTTAAAGAGGTGGGAAAACGGTTTTCAATCTATTGGCGCGGCGTGGCTTTGAGCCGAAGGGGTGGAGAGATGCTGTTCGGCGATTGGAGCGGCGATGCTCGGTATTCGAACATTTGAGAAACACGCGCGAAGACTCAAGGTAATTGTACGGGAGATTTACTGACGGACTAGCTCGCGATCATACTATCCGACCTTTTCAAGACGATGTAGAAAAAATTAATACAATAGACAAACTACTAATAATCGAAGGAACAATCCGCCCTTTTCAGGGCGATAAGCAACTTACTAAATCCGGCCAACTTAAAAAAGGATCAACCGGGGCGATCATCCGAAAGCTGCGCGCAAGGAAGCATCAGCTATTGAAGACGAGAATGACCCATTGATAGAGGACGAAGACGGATTCCCATTTGGGGTACCCTCTCGGTCCTTTTTATCAAGTTACTGTTTTGAATCCGAGAACTTGTTGTTAGCAGATGCGGTCTTTAATCATCTTGACCTTCGAGTTATCCGCAACATTTGTAATAACTCGTTGTTGGCAGGTGCGGTGTTTGTACGGCCTGAGCTTTGAGTTACCCGCAAATTAGTATTAGAAGATTGGTAGCGACCCAGGAGCAGACTTTGCACAACCTAACCTAGAGTCTCATCGCGATAGAAGGATTAGTACTCCCTTTGCAATAAAGAGGAAGCACTGTTTTATAAAACGCCCGTATATTCGTTCATCGCCGCGCTTTCATTGTTAGAAGCCGTCAAATCCATGTATAATATTCAACACCGTGATTTATTGTAAAACCTATAAAATAACTACCGCTGAGATTCATCGCCGGAATCAGTAATAAATATTATGCAACCGCCGCCTAGTTTCGTTTTTTCAACTAATTTCACAACTAAATTACGTATGATTGAAATTACCGATGTAAAATCAGTTTAATAAATTACCTTAATTTATTATAAAGTAGGCTGTCCTTATTTTACGCCTTTTCTTCACGCTTCTTTCTCCCGACACGAACCCGGTCTGACTTCATCAAGCCAACCGGGCCGGGACAATAAGGAAGTGCTAGAGAACGAGCTGCCGCCGAAGAATAACGAAAGCATGAAGGTAAAACTATAACACGGTGTCTGCAAGGAATGCGCAAAAGATAAAAAGACGATTTTAATAACTAATCGTTAGAAGCTTGTTATTTGGAGATTCAATAATTTACTTAAAATCATATAATTACTTTTTAGGAAAATTATAAAAATGTTTATACAAAAAAAAATTTATCCTCGATGACTTATTCAATATTTTTATAATAAATCAAGCATTTTCTAAACAATATAGTATTATATAATTTTATTCCTATATGAAATTCTTTTTGTACAGAGTATTAGCTTTCCAAATTATAGAAATATAATTGATTGAAAAAGGAATTTCTTTTAAAGCAATTATTTTCACATATTTTCTATATAATAATCTGTATTTGATAGAGTATATTTAAATATTATAAAATGTCTTACATACTGTATTGAAAAGTAATGGTTGATAATAGTCTAGGTTCATTAGATAATTACATACTATTTCATAATTTGTGCAAATGTTTCCAAATGTTTTTAATTGTAGCGTCTAATTCTCGAATAGAATTAATCAGCGTTCAGTTAAAACAGACAAAATTTCACATTTTCAGGCTATCACCTGTGTTAATGTAGAAAATAGATGACAACTCATCAATCGCATCCTTACATTATATTTTAAAATATGGTAAATTTTAATATGTAAATTTATTACACTTTAAATACTACGAAGGAAAACGTTAAATGAAAAAGTACTGCACATTTAAAATAAGCTTGTTGTTAATGTTGGTAATAGAATAATTTTGAATACAAAAAATTACCATTATTCTAATTTTATATTATGTAATAAATTTATGCTAAACTACTCAATATAAAATTTGCTTTTTTACCCTTTTTTACCTTTTTACTTATAATTATAAATGAAATTAACTAACAATAATAATAATAGATAATGTTTTCGATAATTATCAGAATTAAATTTAATATAAATGTAGGGCTATAATACATATCATAATTATTTTACATTTTGATAAAAAATTGATTAACATTCATTTAAGATAAGGTATTGTGTTAATATTTGGCACAAAAGACATTTTTTTTCATTTATATGATTTCTTAATATATTAAAAATAGCAAAAAAAAATAATTGGTCTTATACTTTAGAATTTGATTTTAATAAAGTTTAAGTGATGAACGTCAAATCGCAAAGCATACAATTAGATATTTCAATTTACATGTAATTTATCTTTGAATAAGAAGTTCAAAAACTGCATAAAAAGCAGCTTGAAACGGATTGATGATGAACTCTTAAAAGATAAAAAAAACCAGCATCATCAAAATGTATTTAAATTAATCACTTCTTCACATTGATTATAGACGTTCTATTAAAATTTAAATGAGAATTTAAAGAAAAATAATCTATTCGATTAGATTTTAGAAAGCTACATTTAAAACAGTAATAAAACAATTAATACATTTATCTAAAGTAAGGAGCAGTCAAAAATTTTTCGAGTGTTAACATGATCGTCGACTCGACTATTATTAATTAGTTTAATAGTTAGTTTTTAGTTTAATAATTCAAGACATTCTTTTAGAACTCATGTATCACTAATATTAAATAAAATATTACATAAATAAAAAGTTAGAAAACTTTTAGTAATTATGTGACGGTTGAATACGTTGTACGCTATGGGTCCCTCACGGGCGCCATGTAAGGTTCGATACATTTTAAGCGGTTGCAGCTTGAGTCCCTGCTTATTAGTCCTTCTGGTGGTGGCGGCGGCTCGGTTCCTCGTGCTCCCTGACTGTCCCGTCCCGGATGGCTCAATGTCGGACCAGGTTCGTGGCGGGAGGAGGAGGCGCGAGAAAACCTGAGCGAAATAAGTGAGGCATTTTTTGTGTTTAAATCAAACGTAGGATTATTTTTATTCAGTTAAACTTACAGAGAGGTTATTTATTTTGTGGTGCGCTTACCGCTTACAAAGAAATTTTAACGGTTACAGTGATGATTTAGATATTATCGGTAAATAATGATTATAATTTTTATGAATTCTCGGTGAACATGGTCATTTAAACGACTGCGATACATAACACGTGCGACACTTTCTTACACGATAGACGGCGAGGTTTTACAAGCATAAATCAGTCGGTGTTGTGACGCTTTTTCATACTAGATGGCGAATTACAACAAAGCCAATAAATCGGCGATGCGACATTTTTGCATACATTAGATGGCGGAATTACAATATTTATTGAACGGCGACGGTACATAAAAGCAAGTTTACCCAGCGGGACTCTACTTAGTATCACGTTGGATGATAGCGGGGGGGGGAGTCTAGTCAAGAGGCTGTGTCTCCGGATGCGCGACCGCAGATCTATGTCTATACCCGGGGAAGTACGCCAAAAGTCAGCATTTCCGGGAGCTCCCCAGTGCGCCAAAAGTCAGCATGACCAAGAAACCTTCGTTTCTCCCGAACTCCACCTCCGTCTCAAGATTCCGCGTGAGCGCGCCCTTTTTATATATTTTGCGGGCGCTTTCCCTCACGCTTCCGCAATCGCGGGCCTCGTGGAGGGGCTGCGTCGTCTAGTCATTGCCCTTACGGATGTGAGCCAGGCTGGTTGCGGGTAATAGCGAAGGCGATGGTGCAAGCGCGTCGCGCTTGTCGCGCATAGCCTAGCATTGTACTAGCTAAGGCATAGTCAAGGTTAAAAGCATAGCCAAGCCTCCTCTCCACGATCCCATGCTTTCTCTCATTCGCATTCTCTCTCACACGTATTTCGGGCCACGTACTCCCACTACGCAGGCATTCTCTCGCTCACTCACTCATCCGATGCTCTCACTCTTGCGGCCGACGCTATGCCGCGCGCACGTTTCTCTCACATACTTACAATCCCGCGCATATCTCTTACTCACACACACATGCTTGCACATATTTTCACACCACAGCACAATCACTGACATATTCTCGCTGTCGTCGGACGTAGGGGCCGGGCCTCCTGTTCGTTTTTCTCCCGACCTTTGATCCGCGACACTGTTTTCCCTTCGCGACGAAGGGATTCATCGCAATTATAGATTAAAAATTGCATGTTTTGCTTTTAATACTTAAAACTTCTTTTAACAAATCACAGATATTTTAAAATCACTACAACAAAAACCAAACTGCTAAGTAAATATTAAAGTAATTTGATGTACTCTTTTCTTATACAAAAAAAAAATTAATTTTATTCATGAAGTGAATAATAAGTTAATAGAAATCTATTTTACAGATATTCTAAATAAAAATAATTTCCTAATAAAGAAATACCATTTTCAATAGAATATTTTCAATATAATAATAGATAATGAATAATTTAATAATTTTATTATTTTTTCCAATCACTTAATCGAAAATACTTTTATCGACTGATTTTCTACGTAAATGACCTTTTGTTAAATTTGGAAAAATTGCTGTAATTGATCACCGAATATTAATTTATAAAGCATCAAAGTATTATTATAAATAAATATATTTTCATAAACTATTTTCGTATAAAGTTACAAACTTCTATTTTTACAATCTTCTATAGTTTTTCTTTAAAATAAAATAAAGTAAGAAAGTAAACAATCAAGTCATTAAAGCACTTTCTTTGTTAAGAATTAATTATTATTTACTTTTGTATGCATGTTTTTATAGACGTAAAATTGTATACTTACATTTTATATAATAAATACAAATAAATATATCAACGATATAAACATGCATAGTACATTTATTTGTATTTTAGTTGATCTCACAAATAATATTTTTTCTTATATTTAAGTTACCACGGTATAATCCCTCAAATTTTAAAATTATAGAATATGCTTAACATAAATATACATTTTAAATATATAATTACAAATGTATACTTGCACATACACACAAGTTTATATTAGAAAATTAAAAGTATTCTTGTTTTGTAGTCATTGTAATTCATGTCACTTCGTTTTATTCTTTTTAATCACAATTATTGTCTATGGGAATATACTTTAACGATAATTATATTCAAGCGTTATTCAGATATATTTTTAATATATTACAAATACTGGAATAATCTAATATCATCTTCATTTTCATAAATAGTATTTAATAAGTTAACATTGATATATAATGTCGAATGAAAATTTTTTTTAAACAACTAGCTTCTAATTATTTTGCAATAAAATTTTGTGAAGATAGTTTATCAGGATCTGATTATTTTATCAAAACATAAACCAACGAAACCATTATAAAAGTTTGATAAGATTCACATTTCATAAAATTACTCAATCAATTTTCGACAGTATTTATTTTATAATACATATTTAGATTACAGATAAAGGGTATATCGAATTTCATGGAATTTAATCGTGAATATATAAATTAGCAGTAAACAGATGTTTAAAATTAAACGTAAACATAAGAAACGAAGAATAATAAGCTTAAATCATGTAATTAAAAAATACGAAAGTAACCATGAATTTCTTTCAGCTAAAATATACTTGAGATAAAATAGAAATCTTCAGGGAAGGAGCTATTTAACAGAAACAAGGGATGAATATCAATAAAAGTAAAGATATTGAGTTTGCAACATAAGATATTTATAGTTTTCTTATGAATTGTCAAATGATAAGCGAGGGACAAAGGCATGAACTTTATAGTTTAGTAATTCAAAATATGAGAAAGTATAAAAAGAGTCAGATAGGTTTAACAACTATAACTTTTCTGTGATAATAAAAACCAATATTACTCAGGAATAATATTTTAGATAATCATTTAAAATAATTTTATTGATTACAAAGATAAGATTTATCAGTGTAATAGGGTAAAATTTATTAGAGCAGTAGGAAGATTGTAATAGTACGTCTTTTATATTTTATACATATTGTCATTTATTGTTTTATTCAAGATAAAGGGATACATTAAAAAATTATTGTTGGTTAAATTTAAAACATTAAATTTTTTTATACAATTCAGTGACTGGTAGACTTTAATGTGAAAGAAAAGAGAAACATAATTCTAGATCACTAATGGGATAAGTAAGTTTATATGACATCCATAATAGAAATGCGTATTTGTCTTTAAGAACTTTAGTATTAAAATACTTTTAAATATATATACAAGCTGATTAAGATACCTTCAAATAAAATTAGATGTACAATCTTTTAATTTTTGAAATATTCATAATTAATATTTGTTTCTAAGTTATTAGTTAGTTACGTAAATGAATATGAAATAAATAATTTATATTAAAGGAATAATAATAGTTAATAAAAATTTTAACATTAAAAGAAGAATAAAAACTGTTATGATTTCAGAATAATATCACCATTATTCATGTTTAAAGCATATGTACTATGTAAGATGTAAGTATATATTATTATTAAAATAAATTTCTTGTCTGAAAAAATCGCTAGAAATTATCATTGTTCTAAAAATTCACAAATGATAGAATATGCATAGTTAAATAATAACTTTAGAAATATAATGTCCATGATATAATATAATATCCGAAAAATAATGCTTCAAAAGTATGTATGATTTTATTAAAATTCGTTTTTATAATGCTATTTCAGTATTTGCGCTTGAACACATAAAAAAGCAAACTAATGTCAATAGAAATAACATAATAGACAGATTATATATATATAAATTGGTTTGAGATTATTTTCATACATGAAATAATTTTAAAAGATTTGCAAATACGTATTTTATAAACTTGTGTTAAATATAAGTATATATTTACTATATGATAGTTAATATTTAAAACAAATAGCTGTACATATTTTGTACAAGAATTTTGAAAATAAGAGTAAATTCAGTTTTGTTTTAAGTCTTATCAAATTTGTATCAAATTATTAACATATGTTAATGCTTTCAAAAATATGTTTTTAATTGTTCTTATTAAAATAATTATTTAAATGAAATTTGCACACATTTTTATAATGAAGAAATTAACTAAGAATTTAAAATATCATTTTATTTATTCTAATTATATTCTAGATAAGTTTACCATTTTTAGTTCATTATAAATATGCAATTATTTGTTAACTTCTTAAATTTTGTTTATGGTGGTTGAAACCATTATTAGTTGTTTTAATTAAAAAATGATAAAATTGAATTTATAAAAAAGAGTATCCTAAAATAACTAATAGCATCAATCTCTAGACTATTCGTAATTGCACTTACATTTATCTTATGCTACACTTTATACGAATTTTTTATAAGATCTCTACTCGATCTTTGTAGTGCACGACCAAATATTCGGCACTCACTCATACAGATACACGACCGTGTTGCCACTTCGCCTGCGGTCTATTTATAAAACGGAGGATACCGAGGGTCGCTACTTAACCTTGCCCGATGACGAATCACCTTAGTGCTTATAAGCTTGTTTTCTCTTTTTCCGGACATAGTTTTTGCAGAAAATCGTCGATCCAATTGGGTCAGATCTACAGAAATCGACCAAGTGAAGAGTCTTGGAAACGTAAATTATAAATCGGCATGTGTATTTAACCTGAAGAGTTTTTCGAACGCTTACGAATACTTTTATAAGCATATCCAGTTTTATCATAAACGTCGAGTATTTTGTGTTGAAAAATCCTTGTGTTGAAGATACCAAACTATTCAATATTTACTAAATTTGAAACTTTAACAAATCAATAAATGTTTGATTTAATATGAATAGAAAAGCTTATAGATTTCAAAATTAGAAGATACAACATACTATGAATACTTTAATATTTTAAAGCCTAGAAAATGATTTGAAAGAATAGGAAATGTTAAAAAAATGGTCTGTCTTTATAATAAAAATATGTGATAAGAATTTAATTGCCGTTGCAAAACGAAGAATTTCTATACAAAAGAATTCAGATATCAAAAGATTTAGATACGCAGGATTCGTGTAAATAATTTATAGACAAGGATTCAGGAATGTTCCATGACTAGAATATTCAAGTTTGAAGTGAATCTGAAAAGTTTTGAGAATGGAACTAAATTTAAATGAAAAAATTTAGATTCATAAATCAGGAATTTTTATATAATTGAAAAATATATCTTCTAAAATCTAGAGATAAAAATTTCTTTTATACGGTCTTTTTTAATGTTTTTGGCGTATTTTTAATTTTAAATTTAAAATTGTCATTAATTCTTAAAAATTTAAACTATTTTAAATTGTTAATAACTTATGTATTTAAAATAGTACAAGATAAAAAATTATATATATATAATTACTGAGTATTAAGATACTCATAGAATTCTATTATAATGTAATACTGTTATATAATGTAATTATGTTACTATAATCTTTTTATTAGATTCTATTGTCTTTAAAAGATTTTTTTTTATTTTAAATATTATTTTACGACACGAATAAATGTTTTTTCTGTTTAAAATATTTAACAAAGTTTCGTCGTGAATAACTTAGTAATTCAAAGTGTTTAACAACGAAATAATCTTAAATTGTAGATATCATTCTTTTTTTTTAATTTGAAAAATATTCATACGTTAGATAATTTTATATGAAACATTGCAATTATAAATTGCTCCAATTACAAGAAGATATGTACGTAAAATATCAATAATCATCGTCTAAAATAAAATGTGATTCAATTTATAAATCGAAAATGAATTAAGTAATAATATTGAAACCAAGATTTTGAAACTTCTATAATAAACTATCAAAAGATTTTTCATTAAAGATTATATAAATAAGTGAACTAATTAATAAAATATTAGATTTATATTTAAAATTATTAAGATACAAATTTTTGTATACTTAACTTTCTAACAAATAATTGATACGTTACTCTAAGTTATATAGTATATAAAATTAGAAAATATAGAAATCGAAATAATATTCCTTATATCACTTATGAAAATTTTGTTTATCTAATATTTATTCAGAGATTCTATTAAAATTTAAAAAATTAGCTGAAAGATATTCAAATGTCATCTTTTTTATACGTGGAGCTATATACGATATATTTATATTTATTCAACATTTATATAATAATTATGAATGAATACTAATCAATTAAATACATTTCTTATTACAAATATTAACGTCATTTGATTGCTAAAAAATATATTCATAAATATATAACAGATTAAATTTCCATGAGAAATTAGAATTATATCAATATTTCTCAAACTGAATCACATAATTGGTAAATATTTGAAAATTTGTTGCATATATATAAACAATCTTCATACAAAATATAGATATTGCAGTAAATCGATCTTATTCTCACTTGTTTATATCATATATCATTAGTGAATCAGAATATTTATTTGATTCAAAAACAAGTATGTGTTTAGAATTTTTAGCAATATGTTTAGCGAAATGTTTTACAATAATAAAATTAATGAAAAATAGAGATAGAACAAAATATTACACATGTGCAAAACTATAAATGCAATTTTTATAGTTGTTGAAAAGAAAAGATGATATCGAGCATAGGTTTTCTTTATAAAATACCAAAGTTTACTAAATAAATATCAATTAAATCTACTTAATTGTTAATATTGTTTACTAATATTATTGAGTGAACGAAGCATAAGAATTATTTTCTTACAAAGAAATTTAATTGTAGTTTACACTTTTAAAAAAGTTAATATTAACTCTATTAATTATAATAGAGAATTATAAAGATTAAGTACACAAAAATATATTAGTAGCATGATATTTATGCACAAATTAATGCTATCGAAATTAGTTAATTATGCTAATATAAGATTAATAATCTACATGCACGATGTTTAGAGTCTTTAATATAATATTTTAAAAACTGACGTATATATATATATATATATATATATATATATTATAGAGTAAATAATATATGTTTATAATAATTTTTCAACAAATATATTAAATCTTACTCTATTTATCATGGAAATTTAATTAAATAATTGCGAAACTATGTTATTAGAGATTTTATCAATAACAATAGTACTAAATGATTAATTTAAATTAGAAACGTTAAATAGTAAGTCAATTTAATTAGTCAAATACAAAGAAAAATGGTATTAATTTAATTTTTAGATAATTTAATATCATTATCAGTAAAAATAAATTAAAATTGTTGGATGATTTTATAAATTTTATATTTTTAACAGATACATATCAAGAAAGGCCGGTAAAAACCTAATTTACTTTATCGGCTTATCAACCCCTATTACTTCCGCCATTTATGTATCGGCAGGAGTTTTTAATGATCGTAATCACGGCGTAAGTTATTCTCTCATTAATAATTAAATCGTTCTCTTCACTCCTTCTAGATTTTTCGTGACAGGTTATGCCGTATAACTTATGGAGCTATATATATCTACGTGTACAGATGTTAAAATAAAATACGATGTAAATTAATATCCTCTATAAACATTCATTTAATAATGAACATTTTGTATAAGTTATATGCTTTTGAAATTTCATAATGGTATATTAAAAATTATATCAGTTTCAAAAATAAATGGTTAAACAGTATATTTGCAGCAGTATTAATAACATGAAATAAAACTTAAGCCAGCTATAATAAATACAAAATATTTTAAGAATATTTAAAAAGCGCAAAATTGTGTAAATATGTTTATTTACAAAATATATAATATCATGTAAAAATTATAATTACTATATTAATATTTAGCTCCGATGGGCGTTATTTTCCTTGGTTATCTTCGTGTAATTTCTGATTTTTTATGATCTTTACTGTTAAAAAATGTTTTGTTACACGCGCTGGATATGATCATCGCTTAGGAAAAATAGTCAGTTTAACAAAAGAGAAAAGGAGAATTAAAAAGAAAGAAGGAGAAAGAGAGAAATATTGCTTTGCTGGAGTATAGAAAAGGGCGCATCAAATTTCACACTAGAGATTCCTACGTAATCTTGAAGAAAGGAGAATAGTTTTTATTCTCATTTTATGAAAATGAAAATTGTCCGCATTTTCTGAACACTGCATTGTTGCCAGATACCATTGATTGAGTTATAATCGCTATTCAAAAGACAGACTGTGTCAAATGCCTTTTTGTCTCTCTCTCTCTTTCAAACTCCCTCTCTCTCTTTCTCTCTCTCCCCTCGTTAGGGTTGAATTTTTCATTATTTAGAAAAAATTCTAATTTAAATTCTTTCTTAGCTATCCTTTTCAGGGTGATCTCCTACAATCAGTTAGTAACTTTAGCTGATTATAGACGAGGGGGTATGTTAATTTTAAGAAAGCGAATTTTCGTTATTCGCTTTTCTAGCTTATTTACACTTTATGAATTTAAAATAAAAGAATGTTTATTATTCATGCATATTTGTATTAATTCAAACAATATAAATATTATTGTAATGAATAATTAGCAATCAATGAATGATATATATTTGCATTTTCTATTTCATCAATTTAAATACTAGATCAAGTTATAATTTGAAATATAATTGATAAATATAATATATAATATAAAATATATAATGTACTACTATAAAATTTTTATAAATATTATTATATTTATATATTTTTAGTAATTAATACCTTTTACATATTAAATATAAAATAAACATAAAGTTTTTTAAGTTGATAGCATTTCAGAAATATATCAATAGACAATAATTTTAATTGAGATAATTGGTAAAGAAATAAATGAAAGAGAAATCACACACACTTTGTCATTTAAAATTATTATTATTATTGTAATAAATTTCTGAAACACTATATCTAATAGTTAACATAATATTTTACAGTCATAAATTACACTTATTTTAAATTTCATTTGTAGATTAGATTCTTCTAAGATTAACTCTTTCTTAATATAAATTTAGACAAAAATGTGTAATAAGTACTAAAGTACTTATATTAAAAAAAAATTTTAATTTTTAAACTAATTAATTAATCTTAAGAAAAATATCTGTATTATACATATTTTATATATTTATTGTCATATCAATTGTGATCTTATTTATTCAAGAAACATTGAATAACTATACAAATGTAAATACATGAAATTTATAACAATTTTGTCAAATATGTTTGAAATAAAAGTTTTTTTAACTGAATAAATTCTGCAGTATTGATCATTAAATAAAAAATATTAAATATGTATATATATATAATTTATAATATAAGTAATAGTAATTGTGCATGGCTGGGTGTGAAATATTTGGTTAATTTTTTACATAGCGCGTTACATAACTAAGAATTTAATATATTTTTTCATAGTTTTAAAAAATCTATTTAATAATTTAAACATTTATTTTAAGTAAAGTCAAAGTTGAAAAATTTCATTAAAATTACTTAATAGACAAACTGATATAAAATATATCTATAAGCAAATGAAGTCAAGAATTATTAACACGTAATAATTCTAATGGGTTTTTCTAGGTGTATTGTCTAAAAAGCTGAAAGGCATGATTTATTTTAATCGACTTTTTGAAGAGAATTATATGTCTCCTCAACCTTATCATATCCTATTCTTTTCGCTTGGGAAATTCTTTGGTTTGGCAGTGTTAGTCTGTCTATGACCGGACGTATCTACTACTTTAACGTTGCTCCCGCGCGTTGGTCTATTTATCGTCTTCTTGATGCGTTGTCGGAATTCAGCAGCAGCAGCCGCTTGACGTCCATGGACTGCTACATTTATATCATTACATAAGTTCCGAGCAATCCATTAAACTGCAAAGCTCATCGAGTTTTAAAGCTCCCTTTATTTTATTTCCTAATTTTATAGCAAAATGAATCTAGCTAATCTGATAATCTGCAATTCATATTGGTTGCTCGTATATTTTACAGTTCTAAATGAACGAATTTTTATTTTATTTTTATTATTTTTATAGAAAATATCCTTTTCTTTATCTGGAGTACAATAAGTTCAAGCAAATTTTAATGTAATGCAAAATATATTTCTATTTTATAAATATATATTCCTCTTTTTTAACGGAGAAAACCAGAAAAAAATTTTTGAAATATGATGATAATAAATCATTACAAAAAATACATGCTTATTTTTTAAACTGATGTAATAGATCGTACAAATTGATAATTATGAATTTTCTGAAAAATTTTTCGTTGTTTCATTTTTTTTTTTTATTAATGTGTTAATTAAAGGCATTTTTGCAAAAACAAAATAAATTTATTACAATCAATTTAAAAATTTTTTTTAATAGAGAACTATTTAATTTTACTAATATTATATCATTTAAAGCACTTTATCGTTATGTCATATTTTTTATTTTATAGCAATATCTTATATAATTTCTACAAAATTATAAGAATTTATTTTTAAAAAAATAACCACATGTATCGTTCACTAACGTATTTAAAACGATTAGTATATTTTAATAAAAATATTATTTTAATTATATTTTATTAAAGCTAGTAACATTTTTAATCATAAATTTCTTACGTAAACATAATTTATTTCAGAAATTTTAATATAATTAAAATATATAATAAAATATATAATTAAAATTAAAGATTTAAGAATATTCTTACAGAATTTTGCATTATATTTTCAACATGAATATAATTTCTATAATTTACAAAGTTCGGACTAAATTGTAAGTAATATCTACAAAATTTAGATAATTGAGAAATACGACTTATAAACTTTTTTTAATTTAAAGATCGAACTAACTTTGATAGTTTCAAATAACATTTTAAATAATATTCAATTTTAATGATTTAAAGACATGTTTCAAATAGGTTTAAAACACGAGGTTTGAAAAATTTTCTTCATAAATTATTAATATATGTATTTATATACGTAATGCATGATTTTCCTTTTGCTTTTCACATTTCTGTCTTCTTAAGTTATACTATTTAATATCTGGCCTCTCACACCATCTAATCAATGAAATTAAAGTCATACAATTATTTCTTTTTTCATATATATAGATATGTAAACTTGGATATTAATTTTTATGCAGTCTTCACATATTTATCAAAATATTAACTGATTTATCTGTCCATGGAAGTTTTCTTTTGAGGGTGAGAAGTAGTTTAAACTTTATTTAAATTTAAATAATACTAATATGCTTCAACATGTAAATATATTCTAAACACAAATATTGTAGTATTTCATCCTAATATTTATAATACAGAAAATTGCACGAACTTTATCATTAAATACACATACAATGATAATAACTATGTGTATAAAACAAGAGAAATCTTTGTTATTTGATTCATGTTTTTTACTTTAAAACAAAGAAATACCATCTATCATCTTAATATTCAATATTTTAATTTCTAAGGATCACTGCTTTTTCTGTTGATAAATTTATTTTGTAAATAATAAAAATTTGAAAGAAGAAATGTAAAGAATAAATATAAGTAATTTATTTATTTTTTGAAAACAACAGATCTTTAATTTTAAAATTCTTTTTCAATAAATTCAATTATAAATTATAATAAAACATTTATCTTTCTCAGATGTGTATAAGTTATTATTTTGTATAATTTTTATGATAAAATCACAATAACAATATAATAAATAGAAATTCAATCATTATATCTTAATTAATCAGAAATTCAATTATAGATCAATCATAGAACTTCTTTTCAATATGTAAATAAAGTATTTTTTCTACTTATTTTAGATTAGGTCAGTGATTTATTAAATAAATGTTAATATGTCCATGTTAGAAGTACAAAATCTTAATTATAAATTAAGTAAAAATTATAAAAAGTAAATCGTTTCTAAATCATCGATAAAATTATATTAGTATATAAATGCAATTAAATGTACAGCTAATGATTGGCTTGGACTTTTAACAAATATACAAGAATACTTTAAATACAGAAAAACAACAATATTTATAAATATTTTACATGTAGCTTTATTTAAATTTTCATACAATATACATTGATAAATTATAAACAAAAGTTAACTAATTTATACGTATCAAGTCGATAGTAAAAGTGTATATAAAAAATGTTTGCTATAATTTCATTCTTCAAGAGAATCATGTTTATATATAATATTCTATAAAATATATTAAAAATTTATTTTGCTTTAAATTTACTCTTTACAATGAATAAAATCATTTATTTATAATTACATCGTATAAATATTTACAATAACATAATGAGTAAATATATAACATCTGATTAAAATGTAGAATCAGTAGTGCAATCTTTGAAAAGTACTAAAAATATACAAAGAGGAAAAGGGGCATAAAGGAAAGAGAGGTAAAATCAAGAATATCCTGGAGCATTGTCGACCACGCCCTCGCCAACAACCCCGACGACGTTGACGATACGTCAACGATACTCCAACGCGTCGCGTAAATTCCTCTCTTCTTCTCGCTCTTTATTTTCTCTTCTCTATAATTCTTGCCAGATCGACACCTCTTTTCACACCGCTTCTCTCTGCTTCAAATTTGCAATCCCCTTTTCTTTTCTTTTTCCGCAAACGAAACTTTATTCAGTCTTCTTATCTCATATCCCTTCGATGCATGCCGTATACCAATGTAGACTCACATATACGGTTCTCTAAAATTGTTTATATCATTACATCAGTCGCAATAAATCCAATCCTTCATTTCCACACACACACACACACACATGTACATGCACGAAGGCATATTCAATGGAATTCTTATCTCCGCTTCATTCGCACTCGAATCTCCATTCTTTTTTAACGAATATTCACGCACTTTTGAAACAGCCTCCAGTTGTCAGCGTAGATCATGCGTACGGTATCGTTTGCCATCCCCTCCTGTCGCAATTTCTTTTTTCCATATCACGAATTCCCCACGCATCTATTCATTCATACGCACACGCACTCTCGCCCCTCTCCCTCTACCAGTTTTCGTGTGCGAGAGTCAAAGGCACACCCCGCAACCCCGACGGAGGCCAGGCGCACACTGACTGAGGCGCTCGCCGAGAGCTTCGTGTGTGCGTTTCGACCAAGCCCCGAGAAGACCGGCGCGCGTCGCGCCAGTCTCTCGCCGATCTTACAACAAGCAGCAGCAGCAGCAGCAGCAGCAGAAGAAGCAGCAACAGTAGCAGCAGCAGCAACAGCAGCGCGCGCGCGGCATCGCGTCTGTCTTTCTGTCTCCTTTGTTCTCTCTGTCTGTGGCTATCTTCTTATTGCGTGATTCGCTTCCTCTATCACGCCCCCACGCACAACTCTATATCCGTCTCTGTTTCACTCTCTCTTTTCTCGTCGTTGTCTCTCCCTTCGGTAGGGTAGATCGCGAGTGTGCCCTTATCCGTTTGGCCTCTGCCGCGACTGGTTTCACCCGTCTGTATCCACTACCGAGCCATTCATCGTTGTTTCCTTCGCGCAATCCGCGAATGATTTCCTCCTTTTTTGGATTATTCCTTAGTGGTTGAAATTAACACTCACGGGTGCACAACGAATGTAAGTACTGTGGGTAATCGAGAAGGACTTGGGCTCCATCGTGTACGCGTCCGTCGAGTTGCATCCGATTACAAGAAAAGAAGAAAAGGACACGTTGCTGGATTTGTTTTATAAGCGAGTGGGAGGTCGAAGTCGCAGCGAAGACAGGAAGGAAAGGACGAGTAAGCGAGTGGAGGACGTAACATTTGCCGAAGAGGGAGGCTAATATCTGTGCGAGGTGCCGGAATCACCCGGCCGGCCTAAGACGCCGGGACCAGCACTGTAAGTTTTGCTCTTTTCCTGGTTTAGCAATTTGTTCTTTACTACGAGAAATATAGTTTGCGTGAATACAACTGTGAATGGAGAATAAGTTTAATTGAAAGCATTGGAACTGGATTTACTGGAATGATTTTACAATATTTAGAATCGTTGATTCGATTTAATGCTTGAAATAAGTAGCTTCAGATTTGTCAGTTTTTCTAAACTGCAGGATAAGTACTTATAGACTTTATAAAAATATTATAAATGCATATTTAATAAAAAATTTATAAGATATTATATACGATCTTCTTTAAACGTTTCATTTGTTTTCTAAAAAGTACAAACAAAAATTGTATTAAATACTAAATTACTACGTATTTGTAAATACACACACATGATTTTAAATTTGCTATATATATTATTACGGAAAAAAGTAATATTTGAATCTGCAGGAACGTAGATTATAAGTAAAGGAAGATTTTCAGTATCATTAAATAAATAATTTCTTAAAAATGTATCAGCAATATATTATTTCTATTTTTTCCTTTCTTCTTGATATTATAATTTTGAATTGAATCGAGAACTTTTCAGCTTGTTATGTTGCTTCACATTCTAAAACAGTAATGTTGAATTTGATAATATGGTAGTATTTTCTTATGAAAATTGATATTGTTGTTTTAAGTACGAATGTTGTAGTATATTTTGAGAAAAAATGAGTTAATCGTGAATATTGCGTCTGATGAATATCAATGCAATATAAAGATAACTTAAAATTTTTTTAAGTAAAAATTGAAAAAATGAAAAATTTTTTATTATGATTGAAAAAAATGACTAAGAAATTATTATCAATTTCTACTTATTTTCACCTTCTGTAAAATATTAAAAGAGGATAGAATTAAAATATATAAGTAAAATTATTACAAAAGTTGTTTAATTACTATCATCCTCGAAAAAATCTAAATTATACATAATCACGGTATGTTCAGTAACCCCTTTTTATACTAAATGTTGTTAGAAAAATTATAGCAATCAGGGAATTCATGATTTTATTTTTTTTTATAGATATTATATAAATAAAAAAATGATTTAAAAATTAATTATTTTCAAATTTCTTATAATAATCTTTGAATATACTAGCCTATAGATAAATAGTACTTATGGTACCTAGATTATATACTCATAATTAATATCAAAATATTGTAGTATGATAAATAAGTTTCCGTATAACAATAATAATAAACTATAATAAAATTATAAACAATTGCTATAATTTATCTATTATCGTAAATGAAAATGTTTTCTTTGAATTTGAAATTAAAATAAATCTGTTTAATTAGTTATATCTTATTATATATTAGCTTATATAATATATAATAATCTAGCTGTATATGATAATCCTTTACGATTTTCTCATTGTTACGAGAAAAATGTATGTACATATATATATTTTTATATATATTTTCGCTATCTGAAGTGAACTAAATGAATGTATTTGTAATTATTAACTGTAAGTTATGCATATATTTTAAAATTATTATTATTAATAAAATTTTATACAAGATTTTATAAAAATAGGCTAAATAAATCTATACATAAAATAAAAAAAATAAACAGTTTCAGAATATTCCTAAAATTAAATTATAATTTAGTAATTTCATAATACTCTAAAGAATATTTACTATAAATATTGAAGCAAAGAAAAAGAATCGAATAATCAAACTTTTGCTTATAGTTCAGTATACTAAAATCATTCACTGTTTTTCATTCAATATTAATCCACAATTTTGAATCTATAATCTTAATAAAAATGATTTCATTTATCTGATTAATAAATATAAAACACTTTATATTAAAGTGTTTTAAAAAAGACCATTAATAAGTAAATTATCTATTATTAGATCTATGATAAAGATTCAAAAAATAGTATAAAATAATTAGAGTAAGTAAGTCGATTGGTTAATTCTTAATATATTTAAAATAAGATTAATAATTTTAAATTAATTCATAATAATTCATAATTGATAATTTATTCATAATATGTTTAATTCTTAACATTAGAATTTATTTAAAATTTGTTTATAAATATTTTATTAAATTACAAATATTTTAAATTATCATACGTTTATCACATTATATTCGATACATAATATAACTTTACGTACCTTATCCTTATTGTATAGATACAATAATAGATTACGATAAAAAGAAATATTAGGATTAGTAAAGTCCTGGAATTTCTTCCTTTATTTATAAAATTCAGATGTGATAAGTTGTTGTTCCATTATATAACACGACAATTAAAAAATATATGTATAAAAGAGAAGTTAATGTATAAGATTTATGCGGACTATATTTATTTATAATAAAAGAAATATTAAAAACTTTAATATTTATTAATTTAATTTTAATTTTTATTATTTTAATATTTATTAATTACGTAAATATCCTTTAAATTTTTTTATTTTATTCATATTTATAATTCTTTAAATTGAATTATTAGATTTTTAGTAAAATTTATTATTATTTACAACTACTTACAATTTATCTACAAACTTTGGATATGAAAACAAATTTATACAATAAAACTATTATTAGAGCGATAAGTTCTGCATAAAATTAAAAATAATTCATGTAAATCATATACATTTTTCAATCTTGAAGTAATTTCTTGAGTTATAATTTAAAAAATATATATTTTTGGATAATTTACTAAACTATTATCATACTCTATTATTATTTTGTAAAAATTTAGCATTAATGCACAAGTTTAAAGTTGGTTTTTGAATTATAACATTTATAATTCTTTTTTATATAACACCATAATTGTATACATAATAGCGCTAATATTTGTAACTCATAAGTTTATATTACTTCTAACAAGAGGAAATTATAATTACGTTCTGTATTATCTATTAAAAGTAAGTATCAAATAATCAATTTTGATACAAACTTACTGAAAACTTTAATTACTAAACGTATATTAGTTTTAATTGTTACTTAATAAGATACAAATAAAATCTATAATTAGTATTTATATTTTTATACTTTTGATGAAATTGATGAAAAGTTAATTTATATTAAAACTATATTTTTCTGCAATTTTCAAATATTCAACAAAAGTAGCTGTAGTTATAAGAAGTAGAGATCGTTTGATCAAACTATGAATCGTGGAATTTATATTTTTGGCACTAGAAAGCACCTGACATATACTAGTTAGAATCCATATCTTACGAGCATTGAGTTTATGTAAACAACGACATCACTTCCGTAAATCTTAGAAAATATTTTATGGTAAGCGTGCAAATGACGCCATATACAAAATTTAAACAAGAATTATAATAAAGTAGCTATTTAGGCAAGATTTTAATATCTTGTGTTTGCATAATATTATGAGATATTAAATAAGTAAAAATATTGATTTATCATCTTACAGAAACTTTTATAATTTTAATTGAAAAATCTTTTTGTAGTTTCTATAATTATTTAGTTAGATTGATTAGTTATATCGACATTTTATATTTATTGTCGTTAAAAATAATTTTTTTTGGTAACAGATATTGATATCAATTAGTCTTATTATAAAACATAGCAAGTAAAATATATATCACCAATATTGTACAATTTTTTTAAACCAATGAATTTCTCATATTAAATGTTTTAATTTGATTATCAAAAATTACGATATTATAGAAGTTTTTTAATTTTTCAATAATAAGAAGAATAAGTTCAATGTCAATTAAAAATGGCGTCAATTTTTTATAATCAATTTTCTCTAAAAAATTTACTATTTTTAAAACACCCATCAAAAGAATTTTAATATTAGATAAAAATATATTTGATAAAATTCTATGACTATGCTATAGTTAGTGAACTAGTTAATATAACTAAATAATTATTTCATTTATTAATATATTGATTTTATTGTTATAAAGAATAAGATATATTTTATATTTGTATAAAATTAATTTTCAACATTCTAATATAGGAAGATTTATTCTTTACCTTGAATAACTGTTGTTTAGCAAATAACACTATTGATTATATTTATTAATATAAAAACTGTTATGTTTTTATAATATGTAGAATAAAATACTTTAACGCATTATTATTTATTTTGATATTACGTAAAATTTCATTTCATAAATTCCTAGTTTAAATATTTCTATTATTTATATCATTATTATTATATATATAAATATATGGAATATAATTACTTTTCTAACCTATTTTTATATATATAATTTTTCGTACATGTATTATAGATAGATAAACTATGCCTTAAATGTCGCTATAAAGTATTTCAAGTTATCACATGCTACTTAAGCGTTTTATTCTAAATTGCCGATATTATGAAAGTTTACATCCAGTTCATTTCAGAATTTTCAATTTGTATTCATCGATAGTGTATTACAGTAACTACTAATTCAGAATCAACCAATGAATGAAGTATGTTATTTTACAAAAGCTTTAGCGGAAAATTTACATGGTATGTATACGACACTTATAAAATATTATAAAAGTACAATTATAAATGGACTGTCAGTTTGCAAAAAAGTCTGCGAACGTAGTTTAATAAAACGCAATTTTATAATAACTGAATAAATGTTCAATTTCCTTTTCTAATTTATAATTTGTAAAACAGATTCTATCGTATCTAAAAAAAGTTATAATTTAATCAGACTAATTAGTGTATTGTACGTATTTTATTTGAGTAATTATTAATTTATTCGATTTCCTTAATTGTAATGAAATATGCATTTAATTTAAAAAAATGTCATTTTTATATGATTTCTGTAAATTGAAAGTTCAATATTAATATATTACTTATTTGTATATAACTTATAGTTACTACGTGAGTTATATTTTTATATGCACACTTTTAACAATTCCAAATAATTGAATAAATTATTATAGTATAAAACTATTTTATCTTTCTTTAGATAATATATATTTAAAATTTAACTGCATATTAAGTAAAGAATTAATTTTACGATAATATGTCTTAATCATCGTAACTTACTTTTATTTGCAAAAATGTATCTACTTTATTTATATAGTACATCTATGTAATAAGTATATAACATGTAATTATATCATTTGAATTTTTAAGTAACTAAAAATAATACCAAATTTTATTAATTAAATAATATAGATTATTTCTTAAATGGTCTGTTGATTTCATATTCATAAAGTTTTAAGAGATAAATACTGATACAATAAAAACAAAGGTTACTAGATAATTATGCGATTTTATTGAAATTCTTTGATGAAATATTTGTTAAATTGATATTTAAGTATCAAGTTTATGTGATGTTTTGATGTCGATTGTATATTTTACGTAAATAAAATGTGCACAAATTTCAGAATGTGGTTTCCATCAAAATGTACATTAACATAAGTTAAATTTACTTTAACTTTGCCAATTATATTATAAAAATACATATACACAACAAAAAATTAAAAAATTTAATCTGTATGCAACAATTAATGTATTACTTATTTTACTTAAAATTATTTATAAATATTTTTGCATGTGATTAGCAGTTATGTTGATTCAAGTAACATAATAAGTTTTTGAAAGAATAAGATTTTTAACTATAACAAAGATTTCTTTCAAAATTATTTATAATAATTTAAAGTTATTCAAATTATTAAAATTAATTTCTATAATATTAATCTTTAAATATGCGGTATAAGTAATTATGTATCAAGTAAGCTTGATTCATGATTTTTTAACCGATACTTTTCTTCATAAGTGCTTGGGAAATATTATTTTAAGTTTTTGTTGAAATGTATATTAGTTATATTAATCAATATTTCCAAATTTTTAATATAATTGAAACATAATTCATAAATTTTATCGATTTTATATATAAATATACTTTTAAATTTCAGTAAAATTTACACGAGAAAGATTAGATTATTTTATACATAAATGAAACTAAAGTTTCAAATAAAATACACGCTTTTTTAGAATTGTTTATATACATTTTTTTTGGAAATAAATTATAATATTTTGCAATAAATTTATTTTATTTAAAGTAAATAATTATGAATACTTTTTAAGATAAATTATATTTGCTCTTTTATTTACTTTGTTAGATTATATTTAAATTTTTTCTCAGATGTCCTATATAAAAAAATATGTCATATATTTGTTTGTCGAATTTTATCATTATTATGCTAGAACTTTTCTTTTACCAAAAAATTGTTTATGTGTACATTTAATAATTTTTATGCTGTTAACTAACAATACTATTTCTGCGATATATAATATATATTTCTTTCGCATTCGTTCAAGTACATTTGTTCTGGATATAAGTACATTATAACTTTAATTCTTCTCATAAATATTATAGAAGAGTATATTGAAAACTATAAGTGATGAATTTTTCATGATAAAAGACAATATAGAATTCATAATTATGCAGATCTTTGTAATTTTAAATAAAAGAAACTATATTTTGTATTTAATAGTTAAATTTTGTAGATATTTAAATAATATTATTTCATATATACATATTTAGTTACTTCGAATTTTATTTCATAGTAATCAACAAAATAATAAATCACTTGGACTTACGGATGGTTTCATTTAAGTTATATATAAAATTACATTTTAATTACATTTATTAGTCCAAATTAAGTTTATATTATAAATACATTAATAGCTTTTTGAATTTTCAATATTTTCTACATTGAAAAATACAAATATAATATGTCATACTTTTTATAAGAAGATTTATTCTAAATCTACAGGTTTAAAAAGTTATTCAAAGTTTTTTTTACTTAGGAATAAGGATTTCACTTTTAAAATAAACTTGAAAAATTAACTTTTTTTAAATGAAAAGAAATGATATAATATCAAATAATAAAATCAATTTATGAAAGTAATAAATAGAACGATATTTTCAGACGAAAGAATTGAAAAATTTGATATAATTAACAAGCTGTTTCTTTCCACTGAAATGGTTGATGAAGCGGAAGTAAGCCAAGAATGGAAACTGGAGTATAATGCAAAGTCTGCTGCTAAAAGACTACAATATCTAATTTGCCAATTGCAGCTCATGAATTTTCAATAATAATCTTAAAAGTGTTACTTAATTTTTTGGCGATTATCGATGGCTAGTTTTTTGTATTTTCAATAACTTTTTAAATTAAGAGACTGTTTTGTAAATTAAAAAAATATTTACACTAATATTATTAAATACAAATTATTTAGCTTTTATTTTACTTCATTTGTAAATTTCAATATGAATATAAATAATTCTTTTATTCGGATTTGATGCAGTTATTTTCTTTAAGAACCTGACAATACCGACTAACTACTACATTAAAATATAAAGCACAATATATTATCAGTGGTACGATATTTTATCTACTTTGATATTGAACTCATTGAAAAAATCAATATCTTTTTTATTCTTGGATATTTCAGAATTACTTTTTTATATAGGGACATGAAATTTACACAACTTCGTAGTAATCTTTTTCAATGAGTTCAACATATATTCTTTGAAGTTGGACTATTCTCAAGACCTCTCTTTCTAGATTGTGTAAGATAACAAAGCCTGAGGATGTAATATCTTTCTTATTTTTTCTATTAGTTCCTTTTAAACGTATAAAAAGTTAAACTTATGATACTTTTAAAATGCATATTTCGTAAAGCTTTTGCGTTAATATATGAATTTTAGAAAAGCAAAATTAATGATGCAAATTATATGTAATTATATGAATAATATGGAGAAGATATAATAATTGTTATCTTCAACTCTGTTACTCAAAAGATGTAAGGTGGTATTATTTTTATTCTATATTACTGTACTTAGCATTGAATAACCGATCAACTTACTTAAAACTTTCAGTAAATATAATAAAAAATATTTTTTTTATATTTTAAAAATATCTTCGAATAACTTTTAAATAAAAAATATAAGTATTTCTTATAATTTTATACAATTCCATATTAATAGATGCAAAGAAAACAGTATTGAAGTTTAAATTTCTATAAACATAATTGATATTTTCGACTATACCATTTCACCCTTTTTTAAATACTATTATTAATCGTGGAAGTGACTGACATGTGCTTTTTTTACTTAATAAAAATGAATTGTTTTTCATAAATGTCCGATTTTTTTGCTTTTTTTATTTAAATTTGCTTCAACATTTTATTTTTTAAATGTTTTTATTCAATTTTAAACGTTTATTCTAATTCCACCATAAATCATATTTGATGTACTTAAAACTTCATATATTTGTACTCGAAAGTTTATTCTTATATAAAAATAGAAAATTATGTTATAAATATAATTAAATAATAAATTAAGAGGTTTGCATAAATGATCTATTTCATAAATGTTGGTTCTTCATTCACAATGAATACTATATTCGAAAAAGTTAACTAGCATTTCTATCATACACGGTAGTTATAGTATCTAATGCAAATAATAATTGAAATATAATAAAATAAATGGTAACTCATTTCGAATCCACATAAGACAATTATTTTGGAGAAACAAATAAAATAAAGTAGTTTAGAAAAATGAAATAAACATCTTGAGTTTAAGATATACACAAGATCACGGCTGAAATTATCGATTAGATAGAGCTATAGATAGAGTATAGAGACAGATTATATTCATTTTAGCAAGTTTCAATCATCAGATCATAGATGTTTAGCAGTTGAAGCTTTGCAGGTGGTACTTTGAAGTGAAAGTTTTGAGTTTTATACAAGTCTTTTATATTTAGATTCAGTATTTAGTCATGACTAAGAAAAATAAGATATCCCAAAAAATCATTGTATGTTCTATGCACTCCTAAACTTAATTTAGCTATTTGTTAATCTCACCATAATATTTACAATAATAAAAAGGATTATCTGTTTGTAAAAAATTGATGATATAAATTAAATTGGTTGAAGTTATTGTAATTAATATAAACTAAATAAAAATTAAATTAATAATTAAAATACAAACAAAATATTCAAATATTGCAAATGTTCAAGATCTATATGACCTATGTAAAAGCATATTTTTAAATAAAATTTGTTATTGTATTATTTATAAAATTAATATTGCAAAGTTATAAATTTAAATCTTATTGTAAAAATTCTTATGTACATTTAAGAAATTAATTCCTTACAAAACATAAATATACTTTCTTTTATTTTAAGAATTTTAATTACTAATTATTATTAAAAAAACTGAAGATTTTAAAGTGGAAAATTTTACAAATATAGGTATAATCATTTGTATAAGTATATAGAAACAGTATTATCTTCTAATGAAATACTTGTCCATTTTTTTTATATTGCGCCAGGGACAAAATACATTTTTCGAAAATACAATTAATCAAATATATAGTATATACAAATATATAGTATATACAAATGATACTTTAATAAAATTATGTCTATTTATAAAATTTTGAATTAATTACGTAATAAAAATAAACATTTTACAAAATTATTATTAATATCATAAGCAATTAACAATATTTGAAACACTAACATTTGCAACAATTTTTAACTCTACGGATTAAAAGGTTTTCATCATATAAATAAAAAAATTTTGTATCCTATATACAGTACTATATACTAGTACGTCTTAGAAAATTGTTCCATTCATGTTTAATATATTTATTTTTTCGATACATTAAGAGTAATATGATGTTTGTTTGCATTTATTCAAAAGCCATAAAAAATGATAATACATGCATTATTAGAATCATTTACAATTCATTCTAGAAAAAACCTATGACTTTTGCATAAGTTTTAGAAAATTCTATGATTTATAAAAGAATATTGCTTTTCTATCAATCGAAAATAGTTATTCTTCCCTAAAGCAGTCATCTTACTTAGCACAGAAAAATAAGCATGAAAAAGGTTTACTAACGCATAGTAGTGTATGCATACGTATGTGGTTTGACTAGTACATCTAGACGTATGTGGTTTGACTGGTATATCTATATGTAAGTGGTTCAACTTTAAATATAAGGGATGAGGAATAGCTTCATGTGCAGTGACAGTGGAGAGTTTTTCTTAATGGAGAAATGAAACGAGAGAGAAAAAAGACGACATAAGAGAAGTTAAAGGGCCGAAAACAATACGTCGGGGATCTAGAAGAGACCGCTTTCTTTTGAAGAAGTTGCAGCTTTAATAGTATTTTAGTCGCTGTGCAATATTTTGTGAACTGATGGATAAAGGATCAGTACTAAGGGCCATTGAATTAAAGTATTAAGGGGACATATAAAAAGAGCACAAAAAATTCGTTATTCTCAAAAATAGAATTTGACGATATAAATACAGAAAATGAAATTGAATTTAAAAGATATATAAATAAAAATAAATAAAATTAATAAACTTCTTGAAAAAATATTTAGTAAAATGTTGAATTTAATAAATAATATTCTAAATATATTTTTAATATGTTCAATGGGAGCTTATAAATACTTTATATTTCTAAAGATTATATAAAAATTATTAATTATTCTTAATTTTACACAAATTCATAAACCGTATTAAATTTTTTTACATCTTTTTTACATTCCTAGTATAATCACTATTGTAACTGTAGAATAATAAGATTATAATTATGAATTATGTATTTTCACTGCTTTCTATTTATTATTGTACTCAATTTTATAATTTTCATTATCAATATTGTAAATTGTCCAAGTATTTTGAGAAAAAATATAATATATAACAATACTATTTTTCAATTAAAAGCTTAATAATAGTATTCAATAGTAAAATAAATCTTATTTTTAAATTATAAACAATTTTGCTTTAGGAAGATAAAATTATTAAAGCCTTTTACTCAAATCTTTATCAATATCGAAAACACAGAATTTCAAAGGCGCCACGATGATCGAATTGCCGTTAACACAAATTTCGTTCTTTACATGACCTAAAAAGTTTCTGGTTTAGCTACTGCTAGCTTTGAAATTCCATATTGTCACAACTTTATCAGGGCACAGAAATCTTTTCATACTTATTCATGTACATATATCTCTATTTGAAAACTTGTGACAAGATGAATCGGGTTCGTGATAATGAGTCCTCTTGTGCGTACTCGTCCTAGTGTCAGCCAAAAGATAAGTGCCTTTGTCAGCTTGAGGAGATGGCGACGCTTATATATATTTCCTCCACTTCGCTTTCGTTCTCTCGAAAGTTTTTTCGATATCTGCTCCAGCAACAGTGAGAATAATTTCTCACAAGTTCTATAGCACATCTTCCTGATAGCACAAGAAGATACATTGAGAGAGAGAGAGAGAGAGACATAAAATGGAGTACGTTTATATCTTAAAATTTACTTGTTTTATATCTACGTCAAATATACTGTATAAGTGAAAAAAAGTTTGTTGGTAACAAACAAAAGATTGATTGTAACAATAAGATTGATCAATTATGAACTGGCTATTAATTGCTTGCCCAATTAATTAATTGCCCATTTTAAATTTGGTGTATTAGCTATTGATCAGTTAGTAAAATGAAAAAGCGGTAACTAAAGAATTTCCACATCTCGTGGATGTTAAGTTGTTAAATGTAACTGTCATATAAAATTCAATGATAAGATCAGTATTATAATTTCAGCAACTGTTTATTTAATATACATCGAATTTCTATTATCTTTAAATATTTTATACAGTTTTCTATCTTGTAATCTAAATAAAACTTTTTTTATATTATAGTTATTCTACTCAGATCTTACATGCTAATTTTTTCCCTCATCCCCTCCACTTAACACGATTTCAATATATTACTAATATCAACAGTGTTCCTTTAGCTTATGATTAAGTCATCTCCACTTACGTTTTCCTTCTTTTTACATTGAATGTTTCCTTTAAGCTTTTTATTTTCAAATATCTAAAGTTTTCCTTATACTTTGAAGTTTATGATCGATATTTATAAAATTCTATGGCTATTATTCTTTTATACTCTAACAACCAAATGAAATAACAGAAATCAAGAGTTTAATAGTTTTTTGACAGAGTAAAAATATCCGTTTCCTGAATGTAGTCTGTTCCTTATTCATTTTATTTCATATCTTTTGTTTAATTATGTTTCTAGATATATGAATTTATTGACCTCATTAAACGTTTTAATAGTAATTCTTAGATTGACAACATCTTGATCTATTGTTAAGCTATTTAAATATTTATTTTGTCTTTTATTACTAATTTATTCTGATTTATTAAATGCAAATATTAAAATTTCTGAATTATATTCTTTTTAATATAACATATTATATTTGAAGAATTATTAATCAAAATTAGCTTATTACTTCAACTAATTTTAGGAATAAATTTCTAAAATAATAATAATTATTATATAACGAATTATAATATAAAGATGAATATTACAAAAAATAATTTATAGTTCTCTTCTTTTAAAGGATATAGTTTAAAGACTCTTGTAAGAAATTTAGTTATGAATTAAAAATATGAGTCTACTAAAAAAGTTATTATTTCTAGAACATTATTAATCATTGCAGTAGTTTCTTTACCTTTTATTGCTATGTAATCTGTATTTCTGAGTGAATATCTCTTCCTCGCCTATTTTATCTAGGCTTCCAAAATTAAATCAAGATTAGCGCAAAATTCAGTATTTCATGTATCAGTACTTAACTCTTGATTTTTCTAATTTGTTTCAATATTTAAAATCAAAAGATCTTTAGTTATGCACATCAATACTGATTCATTACTAAGTCACAATTGTGAGACCTTCGTATAAGAAGTAACAGACTTAAAATAATATTTTTGTCAAAAATAAAAGATGTATCTTTATGATACATCCTCTTATATTGAAAGCCAAAAAACTTGATGCAGAGAAAATGAAATATCCTAGAAAGTCATTTTTTTTATATTAAAATTCTATATAGATTATATGACTTTGTTTACAAAACATAACCTCAACATCCATCTTGCAGAATAAATAACTTTAAAAATAAATAATAAATTATTAAAAAATATCATTTTTTGAAATTTAAGTTTATTTTCATTTTTTGTGTAAGTAATTAATCCATATAGACAATATTTAAGAAATATATTATCTTTCAGTAAATATAATACAAAATATTTTTTTTATATTTTAAAAATATCTTCGAATAACTTTTAAATAAAAAATATAAGTATTTCTTTTATACAATATTATACAATCCCATATTAATAGATGCAAATAAAAAAGTATTGAACATTAAATTTCTATAAACATAATTGATATTTTCGACTATATTGTATAATATAGTTTCACCCTTTTTTTAAATACTATTATTAATCGTGAATGGAAGTGACTGACATGTGCTTTTTTTACTTAATAAAAATGAATTATTTTTCATAAATGTCATCGATTTTTTTATTCATTTACTTTAAAAATTAATAGTTGTTTCTTTTTTTTATATTGTATAAATTACTTTGAAATTTAATAATATAGTTTGGGATTCGTGGTCAAGGTTTTATACCTAAAACATTTCGTGAATCTATTATTATATTTGCTTCAACATTTTTATTTTTTAAATGTGAATATAATCATTTCGTTCTAAAATAATATAATTTTTTTATGACAGTCAGAACTTAAATTAAAAATTTAATATTCTTATATTGAAGAAAAATAGAAACAAATATTTTAGATTCTTCAACATACATCGGTTTCTCTATATAACATTTATTTCATGTTTTTTGTCTATTATAGAAGATTTAAAATTTTCTTTAACTTTTTTGTCGTAAGAACCTAATATCGTATTTCTGTAAGTTCCGTAAAACATATTTATGTTCATTAAAAATAGATTTTGTAGACCTCTAGTAAACTAATATCCATGACTGTAGTTTAAACATGTTTATATAAATCAATGCTATAGTAGAATAAAACTGTAAATGTAATGATTATAATCTTCTTTATCGTTTTTACAGGTAACATAAATTTTTTAATAATTTGAAATACTATCATAATTCTATTATCACTATATACTCATTTATTCCTGGAATTAATAATTCTCAGATATTTCATGTCTTCTAGATAATCAATACTGTTAATTAGATATTTCGATCTAGAATGTTATTCAATTATAGGTTACTGGCTATCAATTACTTTGTCTATTTTATGAAAAAAGATAATTTTTTTCACAATATTTATTAAAATTAAATATACTACAAGAAACACAAGAAGAAAATAATTGGTTTACTATGAATTATTTATCAATGAAGCGAAACCTGAAATTTAGATAGAATTTGAGTATGTCCAGTAATACACACACGCACTCGCAAATGCAAACATCTGCCCGCACACATACAAGTTTATATAAACTACCGCTTTTAGATACTTGAAGATAAATAATACAAATTTTCCGATCATTAGGGTGACATATAACTAAGCCTTGAAATTCTTACTATCCTTCCAAGAAAATGAGGTGTGGCTCGTTTTCCTCTGCACGTGTAGCCGTGACAGAGGATAAAAGAAGAAAAAAAAACAAAAGAGAAAGAGTGAGTGTGACCGAGGACTTGAGCAGAAGTGGGTGGTTTTAGGATTACGATGGCAGGGGCAGGGAAAGGAGGTGATGTATACACAATTGTGGGCCATTGTGTTGCTGCTACGCCAGCAAGGCGCCCTTAATTTCAATTGCATTCCGGTGGTTTGGAAACCCTCTCGATTGAGTGAAATCCTACCACATGAATAATAATGAATTCCACGTGAATTGCTGCATTTCGTTGAAGAAAGGAACGTATAAAACAATGCAATCTTAATGCAATAACATTTTCTAAACTGATTTTTTGAAAGCCAAATTCATTCATGTTACGTAATCTAAATAAAAGATAATATAAATTCTTCAGCACATGAGAAATATTTGTTTGAAATGTAGTTAGATTTTATAGTATCAATATAATGAAACTTGAAATTATGGATGAAATATACTTTACTATATTTTTTTAAACTTAACATCGATGTGAAACAATGAAATTTTTTTATATAGATACAATTTTCTTAGTAGAAATGTTTAAGAGGGAACATGTGCCAAAATTTGTGAAAACATGTCGAAATGCTCGAAACTTCACTAAACTGTGTTAAAATATGATAATTTAGACATTTGGCATATTTTCACACTCATTTACACTTTGGTTATTGTTAAAGAATCGTAAATGAATTTGATTTTTTTATTACAATAGTCCAACTTCAGTGTTCCAATTGAAAACATTTCACTTGAAAATGCTAGAGTTTGAAAAATTTATTACAAACCTTAAAGCAATTAACTAATCTATTGACTGACTTTATATTTATTTCAAAGTATTTATTTTTTTTTAATTTTATTATAACACTTTAGTTTGAACTATATTATCCTATTAAGTAATTTTTCTTTTCTTACTTAATATTTTAGATATAAGAATATCCGTAAAATCTATGAATATCTATGAAATCTATAAATATATGTATCATAATAATAAAATTAAGATTAATTTATCAAAAAATTTTTATATTATAAAAGTAGAAATTGTTCATCAAGCCTATAAATTGATACAGATTTACTTTCATATGGATGTAAGTATTTGAATATTTATCTTACCACATACAGTGAAAAGAGTAATTTTCTTATGATAAATATAGAACCAATAAAATTTTGTTTGTACTTGTTAAAATTCTTTTAAAAGATTCTATTTTGAATAATTTCTACATACAGTTTCATTTTATTTATAATTTTTATACGTATTATTTATTTATAATAAAATTATTTAAAAATGTCAAACAGCAAACTTGATTAATTTTTATTAGTTAATTTAATATAATAGTCTTTCTTTTAAAATTTCATTAAGAGTGCAGTATATGTATATAATATATATAAATTTAACAAAAATAATATAATTCAATTTCGTTTTTAAATCAAAGAATTTGCTGATACTTTAAAATATATTTATCTAAACAGTATCATCTTACAAACGAGCATAATTCTTTAAATTCAATATTTGTAAAACTTATTCGTTTAAATTTAATCGCGAAAGATAGATTGTTGAATTTTTGTGACCACTGATTTAAACTTTATAATTTAACAGTGATCAAATATATATCTTACCTACTTTAAGAATAAATGCACAATTTGTAAATCGCGAAATTGCAAATAATCTTGGAATGTTACAATATTTTAACATTTTTTTAACAGTATTTTTGTCAATGTTCGACAAATCTACGTTGTTTTATTTTATAAATCAAATTTCTATAACGAAAACGTATGATATATAACTAAATAAATATTCTTTTATTATTAGTAAATTATGACTTCAAATATTTTGATCTTAACCTTATTTTTGACATTCATGGAGCAAAAATGTTAATAACTAAACAATCTTAATTTCGACTTTTTCGACTTAGTGATATCATGGTATAAATTTACCGATAATTATGATTTATTTATTTCTTTTCACTTTTTCTTGTAAAAACGTAGCGTATTTTAGGACCACTTCAAATATTTTATTCTTGATACAATATAATATAATATATACTAATTAATAGAATAAAATAAAACATGGTATGTGTTATCATGAAATTTTTCTATTAAACTGTATATATTAAAAAAAGTTGTAATTTATATTATAGTCATACTTTATAGTCGTACTTTAATATATTTTATTATGCAAGATTCTTGTCCATATGTAAAAAGGATTGCTTAATAACTTTTGAAAATATATTATGTTTGAATATCATATAATTATTTAGTTTTTTATAAAATAAATTCTCATAAATCAAGTATCTTCTTTAATTGTAATAAAGTATTAAAAAAACAATCAATCAAATATAAAATCTCATATAAAAAACAGATTGTGAACGATACTTTTATCACTTTGGCACAATTGTTCTGAAATCTGGATTCTGCTTAGAACAGTACGTGCGTATGTTACTACTTGAAAAATATATATTTTACAGCAATATGAAGTTCATGAAGTCATTCATGATTAAAAAAATGAGAAATAAAGTTACTGTCAATAATGTTTCGTAGCATGACTTAATTAAAGCAGAGAACAAAGCAAAGAAATTTATGTTAGCTGAATAAATTGAAATACATGGCACTCGTGCAATGTGGCAGTCGAGTTTGTTATCTCTAATAAAAAGAGCATACTGCAAGTATCCACGTAAACAATTTATAATTAATTCGCGCGGAAACAATGAAAAAATACTCCGCCTAAAAAAACACGCCAAACGTGTGAATAAACAAATAAGCGCCACGGACTCGCAAGAAAACGTCCGGGACAACGAAAACGCGCTAACTCGCTTGTGTATAACGTCGTGCGAGGCCGTGACGCCGTGATATCTGGCTCTTACAAAACGCATTTAAAAATAACGTCTTCCCTCCCAAGCGACGAAGCTCGGACCTTGACGCGGCGAATCTTCTCGCCTTGACTCGCGCATCAAAGGTTAAGCGCGCGTGTCTTCTATTTTTTGCGTTTTGCTCGTGGTCGTTGAGGCGTGGCGGCATTTGCTGGGCTTTCCGAAGCGTCGAAGGAAATTTGATTGTGCCCAGTTTTTGACCATTTTCGATCTCCGCACACCGAAAAGGAGGGGATGATCGGCGTTCAAGAGTAGACGTTCACGGACAGACCAGTTGTCGTGACATTCTTGTCCACTTTTGAAGAATGAGCAAAGTTGAGCAAAGGAAATGAAATTTAACGTACGATTTTTTCATATTATTTAAAAAGAGGAAGAGGCAGAGAGAAAGAGACAGAGAGAGAGAGAGAGAGAGAGAAATCTTAAACATCTTTAGCTGATTATTATTAGGTTTATAAATGTATTTTACTGGTTGGTATTGTAAAAGCTTTCTAAATTTAAGGAGCTTATCCTACACCTATTTATTCAAGTAAAAATATCACAAATGTGATTTATTACAAAATCGAGTTCTTATTGATTTTGAAAAATTTCTTAAAATTGTATAAATAAGTCTGATACAAATATATTTATGAGATAAAATTTTTTTTAATTTAATTTTTGAATCTATATATAAATTTCTCAAGAAGATCCATTGATATCTTAACGCATAAATTATAGTATAAAAAATCATTTAGTTATTTATATTCTGATTTGATAAAACAAGCTTTTTAATATACTATTTTTAACTTTAACTTATCTGTATTTGGAATAAATAGTTATCAACAGTAAGTATTAGATGTATTACATTTATTATTACATTTTTAGTGATATTAGATGTAAGTAACTTACTTCTCCTTTACATTACCTTAGTATTAATTAATATTTGGCACACAATATCTTCTTAAATCACATCACGAAATATACTAATAATAAGCTTAAACCAATAAAAGACTACATGCAATGTATCACAAAAATTATTTATACATAAAAATTAGCGATATTATATAGATTAATATTATTTTAAAAGTATCTATTTTAAAAATATATTGCACTCAAGAATAACGTCAAATTTAAAAGAATATTACAGAAGTCTTTGTAAAAAACTTATTCAAATTCACGATATAAATAATTTAAAAAATGATTTTTATTATTTTAACTTTAAAATACAAAAAATATAAAATAAAAATAATTCATAAGTTTCTTTAATATATATTGTCATTTTTTGAGGGGGTCCGATAGATTCAAAATAAATATTTATATTTTAAAAGCTCTAAAAGTTAATTTTGGCGATATATTTGTTGCAATTAAGAAGAGTAATATTCAAAACTTATAATATAAGTTACGATATTAAAGAATTATAATTATATAAGAGTAAATTTAGAAATATATCTGAAAAAATGTAATATAAATAAAATATCGAAATATTACATTTGGATAACTTGTAGTTTTAGATATTTAGTCTTGTAAAATGGGTCATTTTATAGATGTTTTTACGAAATAGTTTTCATTAGATCAAAATTAAACGATGGGGTTATTATCGCTCAATAAACATTTAAATAACGATAAACTTTCATTTAAACATGATAATCTTTCTAAATATTATTATTATTTAAAATATTTTCGAATCCATATAAAATATTCAAATACTTAAATATACAAGAATTTTGTTTATGAATCAAGAATTGAAAAAAACTTTTAATTTCAAAATTACTGTGTAATTTGTTATTATCATATCTAAATTATGTGATAAAAATCTACAAATAAAATAATGAATGATTTACATTAGTTCAATTTAATATTAATTTAAACTCAAAAAAAAATGACTTTGATCAAAAGCATACAATTAATTAAATTAAAAAAAATTTTTTAAATATCTTTTTTAATAAATAATGAAGACACCATTTTCAAATTTTTTTCAAAAATAAAATATCTATTTTTGACTTTTGATCGACATATCTTATGTATTCATATCAAAATAAGTTTTTGTATAAGAATTATGATTCAATTATTATTGAATCTAAAATTCTGAATACAAATCTGTTCATAAAAATTATCTGTAAGATTTAGCTTCTATAAATAATGTAGTTTTAAGTGCTAAAAATACTTAGTCTTTAAGTTATTGATATTTAAACAACTACATATTTAATCAATTTAATTCGAACTTGAATTAGAAATTGAGTTTTATGCTTTTTAGATGATATTCTAATATTATTTCCTACTAAAATTACGGTATTTTGAAAAATAATTTTAATACTTAATAGTATGGTATGATTTAAGATTCTACGTTGGATAAAAATTTTGAACCATTCATAAAAATTTAGAGCGAAATAAAGCTATTGAAAAAAAATTTACTTTAATTTTTAAAACAGTATACTGTAATTTAGAATTATCAACAAATATATATTATCGATGTTCAAGGAATAATTTGTATCAAATATTGCTTTGTAAAAAAGAAAAAATGATATAATCGTAGTAAGACATAATTTTCAACTAAACACAAGAAAATTTTAAATCATTAAAAGTAATTTAATATGTTTAATACTATTAAAACAAAAATTAAGTAACATTTTATTTAATTGTAATTGAAAATATTCAATTCTTAATTCAATATATGTACAGTAAGTTTATAAGTAATTGACCATCATTTAAATGTAAAATTAAATGTCACTTATCAAGTTAACTTGTTAAAATAATTCTATACATTATTCTATACTTAGATGTACTACATTTTAATTTTTCAACATATAAAATTTATAATTAATCAAATAATATGAAAGAATACCATTTTTATAGAATTTATGTCACTAACAATCATTGTATTTATTGAGTAAAGAAAACAACGAACATATAAGACAATATAATAATTTATCTAAAGAATTCTAAATAACTGGTTATTTATATTGAGAATTATAAAAATTCAATTCTCTTACAGTAAAAATATTTATTTAACAAATGTAAAGATTACTTGATGTTTCATTTGATAATATTCCTGTTAAAAACTCTCATCTATTTTCTTCTTATAAGATATGCTCATTATTTTATTTATCTATGAGAGTTTTTGATCTTTGTCTGATAAAGTAACGATTTTAAGACAATAATATTTTCATCGACTTTTAAAAATCTGTTTAATCATAAATTAACTAAATAATGCTAAAGTGAAAAAAAGAAATGTAGCAACTGTATGGTACAAATCAATCTCATTACAGTTAATAAGTTACACCTAAAGGAACTAACTAAACAAACATACGACTTCTGTATTTATTTTTCATCATTTCTTGTTCTTGTACAGCAATCTTATCTACTTTTTCTGTTGTCGATATACTTGTCGTCATTGTAATACTTGAAAGAAACTATATTTGTGAGCTTGACTCATCACAAGAAACAGATGTTAAGTATTTCACTAAATGCATAAAAATACCTTATTGCTTTAATAATTTGCTTCTGCAGAGTAGAATAAGATCTCAGCAGATTGTGTTCGTAATTCGCTGATTTTAGATTCATTTAGCGAACGAACCATCTAATTTTGATTTACAAATCTGATTTTACTCAAAAAATACTTCCCTCTGAATGTTGACAACGGGGCATAGATGCGTTGTAGCGTTTCTCTTTACCTTCCGGGTTGAGCACGTGCGGAACTCAACGACCAGCCTTCTGAATGCTTGCCAGCTTATGCAAGCAATTAGAAATCGTTTGTTGATTCACGCTAAGCTATTCGGCAACTTGTATTATATTTGACAAAGACTTTCTTGCAACATTTCATTATATACATTTATTATGT